>VZTF01002606.1:1343283-1436767 GCA_013397755.1 Cnemophilus loriae | reverse complement strand
ACAAAAGAACTCCCAATAAAAAAAAAAAAAAAAAAAAAGCAGGGAAAGGAATATCCTTTTGTTGAAACCTGTCTGGATACTGCAACTACAAAGCTACTGATTGTAAAGTGACATGCATGAAAGCAAAACAAGCACACTGTTACCCCCACAGGACATCCACAGCGGTGTTCTGTGAGGATGATTATGCCAGGACAGTTCTGCCAGTAGATTTTTCACTTAGACACACTTGTAGCCTAAGATTTAGATATAACCCACAATAACCTGAGCATATTTTGCTAATGCTGACTGAGCTGTTATGGCTATATTAAAAAGCTTAACACACCTAAAATGAAAGCCCATTAAGTCTGCAACACAAATTTATAGAAACTAGAAGCATTGAGGAAGTTACCAAGCGTCAGGGAGTTTCCCTTAGTAAAATGAAGCCATCCTGGGTTTTTTTTACAGGATAACATCTGCTCTGAGTAAGCATGATGCTAACGGGAAGGGGAAAAAAAAGCAAACAAAACAGAAACACCAAACCTATAGATTGCTACTAATGCAGTGACTGCTAAATTTCGATGTAATAGCATCTTTAATTTAAAATGATCAGCAGATGGCTTGCACGACCTGTCAGTTATCAGCATACTAAGAGCAAAAGTTTACAGCCGTTCCTAGAATGGCTCAAAAGACACTATTAAATATTCATCAATCTTTCCATATCTAAAAACTCATGGAATCTGCCCACATTAAAAAATAAAACCAAAACACACACAAATGCAATTGCAGGGATATTTCATGAGTTTTCCCAGTGCCAATTTTGTGCATTAGCACAGACCTTACCATTAGGGAATCTGGCTTGAAGTTTGGGCTGGACTGCTGGGAAACCACATCACACACTGGTGCTCAGGAAGAAGCATGTTGGAAAGAATTTAGAATTCCCAGAGGTCCTACAAAAGCAGTGCTTAGAAGAATAAGAATTTAAATCATTTCATGTATGTTAGGCCCCTGGAATACTGAAGAGTAAATTCTATCTAAAATTCACATTAGTGTGTCAAATGCAGAAACATAGCTTCTAGTTGCAGGGTACTCTATTTCCTCCAGGCACTCTTACCTGCAGCATTTGACTTCACATTAAGAAGCAGATAGGCACAAAATGCCTACAAAAGATATTTTAAATTGTTTATTAATATTGTTTTGACCTGCTATAGAAGACTTATTTTGTTTCTTTGCTTTTCTATTTATTTCCTCCAATGTTCCTGTTTAGCTGGGCTTTTTCACCTAACAGTTTAACTATTTTGTCCCCTGCTACTTGAATGCAATTTACACTTTTAAAAGGTGTTATTATCAGCATCTATTGGAACACAGTCCTTGAAAAGCATAAGACTGAGAACTATTAAAACCTTACAAATGCCCAGGAGTTGATTTCTCATGGTAGGACCCTGATAGAGTAGAAACTTGATTTTCTATCAAACTTACTTAAATGTCCCATTAGACATCTAGAACATCTAATCAGCATAATATGAGTAGGCAGGGTGCTTCACCATCTGAAGAGATACAAACAAATTGAACAAGTCATACAATTTTTTAGTTAAAAAAATACAGGCATTAGACTACAAACATATGTTATGCATTTATAGCTGATGACCTATTTTACTCACTCAGAACTACTCAAGGCAAGTGCTGACATTTGCCCTTAACCCCTAGTTTCCTGTGAAGGGGAAAATGCAACACTTCATTTGTTATTACATTGTCTGGGTCCTGTAGGATATAAAAAGCAGATTAGAGAAACGCCTATATGTGCCAGCATGACACTGTAAGTGGAAGACACTCTTCACTGAGCAAACAAACAAAGCAACCTCAAAACCTCACTTTTACCTGAATGTTTTTGATTCAGGTCGTTTCAGAGTATCTGAAATGCGTCTGTACAAACACAGCACCGAATTTTGAAGAGACAGTAGAAAAAAAGGGCAAGTAAATTCTGTAATACTATCATCCCCAAAGCCTGGGGTTTATTTGGTCATATATACACTTTCCAAAAAGAAAGTCCTCTACTGACAAAATTTCAGTGTTTTTTAGAACTGTACCATGCATTATTTACTGTGTTTCTTCCTTTTCCCTGTCCAATTAAGTATTCTTGAACTTCACAGTGCAGAGCTACATTTTCTGTTGGGTCTTGAAGGACTTTTGTGACTGTGCTCATGAATAAATGCAGAAATATATAAAACTGAGGAACTCAGCAATTAGGTCATAGGAGGTTTTTTATGTTTTTCATGACAACACAAAGCACCACATTAGTTCCAAATGCAAGAAATATCCATTTGGTCAGCACAGATAAAACTGGTATCATTTGATATTGGCAGACAATAGCTGAATTTCCACAACATAACATTAAGTATGGTTGCAACATCAAGAGTTTCTTGGATACAATCTTGCCTTTGTTGAGCTTCAGCTTGAAGTAACCACTATCCATGAATTTTGATCAGCTAAAGCCAAATAGAGCCACTTTTGTCATGTTAAACAGTACTGAGATTCACAGACACTCTGCAAAAGCTTGGTTATCAGTCAGGTCAACAACTCTCCCAACAGCCACCATCGGAACGTGTGTCCCTCTCTCACACATGGATAACAGCAGGAAGCAGCAGTCATTTTACAAACATTAGAGTGGGAAATGCCAGGGTCTCTTACTTGGCAGGTAATGCAATAGAAGGAAAAATATAAATTGTTTTTCTTATTTAAGTATTCTAGAAGACAACTGGTCATACTATGCAGGTACATTATTTGGCTGGGTAATTACAGTCACATGTAAAAAGTGGGAGAAAGTTCTAAGTAAAAATAAAATTTACTTCTATTACTCAATGTTTTATTTTTCTGGACTGAAAATACAACACTTCTGTTTAGGTTTATGTAGGAGGTACACACCACTATAGGTTATTTCATTAATTTATAAGGACAAGTTTCTAAATTGATTTTGTTTTCTAAGTCTGCATATCTGGAGTTTAAAAACTGTGCTTCCCTCCACTCCAAGAAGAATAAGTGAATGTAAAATACCGATTTAGCAACAACACCCATCCTTTTCATCACCATCTTAAATTATTAAGGAGTTTAATTTTTTTCATTTTTTACATTTTTATTGCACCAGAAATAGCTACAAGTAGTTGCAACCTATAATTGAAGTGGCTAGCAAATTTAGTTACTAGAAAGCCATATTAAAAAATAGTACTTACAGTATTTATTGAATTATGAAGAAACTTAAGTAATCAAAATTGACTGGTTCGATAAAAAAAATTTATTTTGTTTTGCTCATAGTTAAATTAAAAAGAACTGGATTCACATGGATATTGAACTCATTACAATTCTTTTAACACAATGAGGGATTAACTTCTAATAAACAATTTGTCAGCAATTGATGATTGACATATCAGAATTCAAATGTTCTCTCCTTTTGTGTTCTTTTCCTGTTTTACAAGTGTAAATGACCAGTTGTAAGGATGGCTGTTATATAATATGATCTATTATTGCCTCTTGAATTTCACAAATCATTTCGAGAGCAGCATATGTTTATATTAGTGCTCAGTGTTCATACAATTCCTGGTTTGCTTCTGCATGTAAACAACACTACATGACAGTCACTCTGCACTATAAATTTCTTTAAAACCTTGGTTAAAGCATTTAAATGTAAAAATGGAAATATTCACTGTAAGCTAAATTTCAGTATTAGTCAATGGTTTGAGGGCGTGAAAGGGAGAGAAAAAGTTAACCAACAGTGACTTTTTCCTAAAAAGAAACTACTCCCACACACAAGGAAACTGGTATTAGGAGAGTAATTTAAAGTTGACATGTTAGTCGCTTTCATCCCATCATAAGTATCACTGGTTTTCAGATACCATTATAATGACAGACTAATATTAGAACTGTTCATAGATATGTGTATTGTTTTCCTGGAATGATCTTATTTTTGAAGCCATGTGAATCTTCAGAAATTACCAGGATGTGAACGGACATTTGCATGTACAGTTTTGACCTCTTCTCTTGCTCTTTGCCCGTTAATGTATCTCAGCTGGTTTGTCTTTTAACATTCCAAAACTTCCAGTATCTTTCAAAGCTCAACTTTTCTCAAAGAAAATATGCTGCTTTTCCTTTCTCCTCACACTCTGAACTCTGCACAAGCTTGCTAATAGATTTAAAGACATACAGCTCCAAAATGGTGCAATGGCAGCACACTGACATTCGAGTGTGGTTTCGTGAACTGCCAGGAAATGAAACAGTGTCTGTACGTCAGTGGAAATTTGGAATTTCTTGTAAGCGTTTAATCTTGGTTGTCAACAACATGTTGGGTCATTGACTTATAAAGCCTTGAAACAAAAATATTTATTTTTAGACACTTTAAATATATATTCTACTATTTATTTCACTTGAAGAGCCATGCTTGCTAACTACTGTAATTTTAAAAATTGGTAGAAAAAGCTTTTTCTCTAAAGGAGATTCATTTATGTTTATTATATAGTGGAGGAGTCATTTCAATGACATTTGGCATCATTTTTATAACCCACACTAATTGCCTTGCTCACAATTAACTTGGGTCACTTCAAGAATGGGCCAAAAGGAAGTCTGTTTCACATGCCTTCCTGAACAGTATCTAATGCTATAAAATCAATGCCAAATATACTAAGAGCAGGATTATAAAATCTGAATACTTAAAAGGTTTGAGAACTTCAGATGTAGACAGACGTCACTGGCTACCGTGAAGTGTCAAAGAGAAAAAAACCAATATTTACCTTTATGAAGATGCATCACACTGAGAGGGAAGGGAAAGATGCACATGCTGGGTACCCCAGGGCCTTGATTCAAATATGCAGATCCAGCATGAAATCCAAATAAATGAATGTTTGTGTGTAAAGACCAAGCAGCAATACAGAAGTTCAAAAAACACAAATACTGTTTCACTTACATACTGATACTCCGTAGAGCAATATATACATGCATGAACACCACAACTTTAACCTAATGTGTTGAGTCCTGTATCCAAAACTCAATCTCCTTTTTCCTACTGAAATCATCTAACAGTTTAATATATATTCGATAGATATACGTCACTCGACAAATAGGTCATTATACTGTTAAATTCCCATATAAGAACAAAGGAGGTGAAAAACTTTAAAAGCATCTTTTCCTTTGCTTCTTTCTAACTGATGCTATCTGCTCAGGTCTTGACAGCTGAAGTAAAAGGAAATCAAACCTCTCAAATTAAGTTACTCTCTACCTTGAATAGCTATCCCCACAACATCTATTATCCAGAAGCATCATTAGCACCAGACGTGTTGCACTGACAGAAGACATCGTCGGTTGCATTAAACCAGAAAAGACTTTAATTAAACCATTTAAGCACACTAATAAATTTAATGGCATCCCAGAAAGACAAGGGATATTGGGGCATGGGGGAAGAAAGGCTGTCTTTCAAATTTCCAAACTGAGAAAAATAAAGCAGATGTTTAAATCAAATATCCTTAACCACTTTGTAGCCAAGAATTTACCGAGAAAGTTTGTAAAGCTCTTTGTATTACTGGTACATATTGAGTAATACTGTGTTAGCCTTTGGCTTTGCCCCTTAAAGACGTGGCTCTCAAAATCTGGGGCTGTCCTGGCCTTAAACCACTAAGCAGCACCCTGCTCTCTATCACAGACCAGGAGAGACATCACCACTCTGTGCTATATGTGTCTTCCTCCCCACCTTAGAAGTCCTCGTCCACACTCACCATGCTGTGACCCAACCCAGACTTTCTTCATACTTTAAATGAAGACATTTACAGACATAGGCACGCATAGTTGTTTTTCTCCAGGGGCAGAAATAGCTTCTCCTGTTTGAGCCAAGGCCACACATTGCATGCACTATTGGCAGATAGTATTTTCAACACATAACAGTTGTGAAGGCTGACTTCTTGCAGCAACTTAGACCTAGCATGTGTGCTTCACAGTAAGAGGTCTTAATTGTGCTCAATCTTGATACCTCTGCTGCTTACCTAAATTATCACTATTTGCGGTGTTTTGTCCTGCTTGCAATGACTGCCAGGCCGCACCTTAAGGTCTACCTTTTCACCGAGTTATTTCAGCCACTGAAATGCAGCAGTCATGATCTTGCTGATGGAGTCAGTGATTACTCGCTATTAATAATGTTGCTTGCTGTGAATCAAGCAAATCAAGTGCTTATTTTCAAGATGCCTACAGATATAGATACACGACATATTCGTGACTACGTGAATTAAAGAGTATCTATACAGGATAGCTATAACCATTGAGATTATTAAAATCTAAACAGTGGAACTAAAGCACTAACTCAAAAACCTAAACCAGTATCAAAGGAGGTACAGCAAATCTTTTCCACTATCCAGGGAGTACTTTCAAAGTCAAGTAGCTCAGCACATTTCTGCATGGGCATTTGAAATTGTTTCTTCAATGTAGATGCTCAAGGAGCTTATGAGGTGGTTTATTTCCAAAGAGAAGACAGACAGCCATCAAAGTGTTTAGGGTAGACAGGCAGGTACTAAGTCACATTTGGTTTCCTGATTCAGCAGTAGTATTTATTCTTATAATTGAGATTTGCTACTTCTAGTTCCCTCGATGAAATGTAATGTGCTTACAATTATGGAGATGTTCTTTCTTAATCTTTCAAAAATATATAAGTTTTGCTTTTAAGACTGCTATTACAGCTTAACTGCTGCTGACAGCTTCTGCCATAGTATTTGCTCTGAGAGGTAAAATGATTCTCACACCCCTTCTGTACAGCTTTTTCAGACTCAGCTATTTCCCAGCAGTTCTTGTTCTAATTGGTTTTGTCTAGATGCAGGAAAGCAGAAGGCAGCTGATTCTTCAGGCAGGGAGCATATCATGTCAGCAGGGAGCATATCTGCACAGTTCCCAGGCTCCTAGCTGGCAGGGGACAGCTGAAGGTCCAATGTCACCCACTTTCTGGGATTCTCCAAGATTGATGCCACTGCTCCCAACAGCCTGACACACCTGGGGAGCACCTGCATTTAGTTACTTGGCTGGTATAGCAACAGTAAGGTAGGGATTATGACTTAATTTTCCCTAAGAAAGAAGAGTCCTCGCCAGTCTCAGCTACCAGTGACCTGAGAATTTATTCCTGATATGCTATTTCCTGTTGTCATTTTCAGAGTCGCTCATGAGAGCAGGATGGAAACAATTAGTACCCAGAAAACTGAGTTCTGTATTTCAGCGCAATGCACAGAGCGTCTTGCACCAACTCAGCCTCAGCTGTTGTTCACAGACATTACTCTTCCAACTAACTCAAAATTCAAATACTGAAAACACAACTATCACAGCCATTTTAGCTCTTGCCTCCTCCCATTCCCTTAGTAAGCAAATTAGATTAACTGAAGGGACTTTTTCATAGCTGCAGAGATGTCTGCTCACTTAAGGGAAGACCAAATAGCAAAACCAGATTGTTTCAATAGGAGAGATGAACTAGAAAGAAACTGCACATAAACACACAGCCAAGGGACAGCCTTTGTATTCACAGCATAAGCTAGACACAGAAGGGCACCACTTGACTCAAATCACCTGCATGCAGTTACTGGAACAGGATTCAGGTAGCTGGAAGCAGCAGCTGGCCTCAGACCTGGCTCAGCCTTGACAAAGCCAAGGTTGCTAACACAAGTCGACAGTGTCAATTCTGCTATATGTCACCATTAAACTGGGTCAACAGCATATTGCACTCACACCTAGGGCTGAGTCCTGAGGAAAAGTCAGTTCTTAGAGCACCAGGTCTGCTTCTAGCAGGACTCCTCCATACTGAGGACATTTCTGCAGCTTGTCCTGTTTCTTGGTGTTCTCAGGTGACTGGCATTTTGACTACAGACTAGAAATATTTTCCAGGCCTTAATTCTTAAATGTGGCCAAAAATGGAACTTTTGACACTTCAATATTTCCCTTTGCTCTGATTCAGAAGGAATAGTTGCAAACTTCCCATAAAAGTAAAAATAAAGTGCTTTGGAGCCACTATAGCAGCAACGCTTACATGCCTCATTTGGGTCTTTTACCTCATATTAAAAAACATGGAAATGAATTGATTCAACTTTACCAATTTTTTTATAGATTCTTAATCATCAACGAAGTGAAAGAAGCCCTGCAAAACAATTTGTTTTAATTGATGAAGCATTTTTAGAGATAAATGGTTCTGCTAGAAGAATTTCAGCTGGCCCTTTTGAATTCTCTTTTCTCACAAAAAGAAATCAGACTTCCTAATCTTGCAGCCTACATCAGCAGAGGCTCTGCTGCTTTTTGCTGAGGCTAAATTTCTGGTGGCCACAGTTATTTCTATATGTGGTAACTTCCTTCCTCTTTCAAACACTAAAACTCAATTTGCTTAAGCATACAGTGGTACATTACTACAAAGATATGGGAAGTGGTTTTATTTTTTGCGTTCCAGTAAACGTCCTTTCAATAAGGACGTGCAAATACAGACAGAGCTTGGCCCAGAGAACATTACACTGTCAGTGAGGAAGACAGTAAAATTTTTGAAAGAACCTTGGAAATGTCTCATCTCTCCATCAGGTCAGCCTAAGACTAATGAGGACATCATGTTCTAGGAAAAATAACGTGAACTTTCCCATTGTATGCACTATATAAACAGATTTATGTTGCAAATCAAACCTTACTGTCTTAGAACAAGGCTATTTCTGCAGCCAGCTTCCAAGGAGAAGACCATTCATTCTGCATGTGAGATAGAATAAGACAGGTTCAAAAAGTCTTGGACAGTCAAGTATGAGCAAATAGCTCCTGGGGTATACAATAGGTTGGAAACTAGGTTATAAACAAATAAATCATAGGTGAACCCACTCATAGCACATGTAAGAATAAAGGGTCAACTAGTTTAATGTTTCACTGAGTTTTTAATGTGAGATTGTACTATTGCAACAGGCAACAGTTCCTCAGAACAATGCAAACCACAGGTGTTCACTGAGCTACTATTGAAGGAAAACATCTTTCAGTTGAGGAAAAAAACAGGTTTCTAACATCTCAACAGCTAAAAAAATGTGGTAGGTGAGGCAGTACAGAATCCTCAGAACCATACAGCTCAATGCATATTAAACCTTACCAAATAACTACAAAAACCCTTTGGTTTTAATTTCAAATGTTAGAGCAGCAATACTACAGACAGATCTCCATCATTGTAATAAAGTAATTCCAGCTGTCCTAAAGAATGTAAAGTACTCTACTGTTCCTTCCAGCAAGGGAAACATCTAGATCTCAAACTCCCATTACAGGTTGAACATAGCTCTTAGTAACACAATATTAGATGGGCAGTTTTTTAACTAAAAGCATGCCTGAGGACAAAATAACAGCAGCATTCCATGATGGATGGCAAATCCACAGCGGACCAAGAAACCCAAGCCCAGCAGTTCCTATTTACAACAAGCACGTCCTGAATATCTTCCCTTGCCACCAACACTGCTAGCAACACAAATCTATTCATATTATGCAAAGTCTTATATAAGCCAAATGCAGAGAGGGCTGCTCTGAAATCTTAGCAATGTCATGTATATTAACAATTCTGGTGCTACTAGCATGACTCATTCTTATGCTTCCACAACTTTGGAAAGGCATCGGTGTCCGAGAGGTAAGAAGAAGCCCTAGGCAGTGCAGACAAAGTCAGAGTGACTCTGCACATAGCAATTGGCCTCATGTCATTGCAACCACTTCCACTCAGACTCAAAAGGTCAAAAGCGTATTAGAACTGTTAAGCACCTGCACTGGATTACCAGGTTCAGGACAGATAAGATTGCATCTCCCAGCTCTGGCTGGCACAACTGTTAACAACTAATCTTGTCCTTACAGAGCAGCTCCGCAGCAAACAGGATTGCTGCTCAGCTCTGCTTTCCCACTAAAGCACCAGGCTCGCCTATCTGAAATGACAGCTGCTGTTTCTTATACCACTTCTATAACTGTGACTTGAGTCTCATTCCAGAATGTCAACATTTGTGTTCAACAAATATGATTCACCATGTTTTGAAAGTAACAGAAATGTAATGATAGAGGCAGCATATGATTCACCACAGCCTTGAAACTACACAGAGCTGTGTTTCATTAGAATTATGCTACCAACATTTTTTATCTCTGAAATATCTGCAACCGTTATTATGAATTGAGAAGACTGTAAAATAAACACTTACAACCAAAAATTGACCAATATAGTCTGACAATTCTTGCCACAAACTGCTGACCCAGAAAAAATAATCTATGATTTTTTCCCCCCCCATTTCTGATTACACTTTCACTGAAGCACACTTGCTTTTCTCCTTCTTTCAGATTTGCCTTTGTCTTCACCCAGTCTTCTATTGCTGATCTCTTTCACTTTATTATCTGGAAGATAGATTTGAATGATGCCTTTATATTTTTCTATGTTCATTTTAAATTGCACCCTTTGACTATGTGGGTATGGTGCCCCTAAGTCATGTTTTTAAAAAATCATTTTTAAAATAATTGATACTCCATTTTTGCATATCTTTGCTTGTTATAAGTAATTTATACATTATGTATATAATGGCACTGGAGGCAAAGATAAATTAAAGCCCCAGACAGGCAGGCATCATGCAGAGTTTTAGCAAGGGATTTTTTCTTCAAAGACACTAAAAACATAAGCTAGACAAAACAGAAAAGAAAAATATTTTTTAAATGCCCTTTGAATAAAAATATGAATAAGAAATTAATATATTAACCATGATTTAGCAAATGAACATGGGAATCATTTAAGCACACGCCTATATGCTTTATCAATTCAGAGCCCACATATCTTGCCTGAATTCATGTGAGAGCTCAGTTTTGGCCATAAAGTCCTGCTTCCTCTCCCAGACGAGTTTACACTTGTGAGTAATGCCACACCCGAGAAACACATCACAGCTCTGGGGCCGGACTTCTGTTCATTCATAAGAGGTCTAAGATTGGTTGCCAAACAGTTTCACAATTGACCCTGATGAAATTCTGTAACTCTTACCCTCACCTTTTTTTAACCCTCATGCCCCTTTCAACCTTTTCTCCTCTAATGAAACTGTTCATCAATTCTCTAGCATGAGGCCATGCATTCAGAAAGATGACCCGCAACCTGGCATTATACAGGTGAGATATTACTAAAAGAAGCAAGATTTAGTTTGAAATGCTCTGTCACACCTAGCTAAAGTACAGAGAATTGCAGTTTTAGTGTGTAATTTGGTTACAATCTGTTAATCTGCTATGCAAACTGGTCTCACTATAAAGCCACTTTGCACACAAAGTGCTATTGCTACCACTAGATGTCAGTTTTACACACTTTAAAATGGACAATTCCCTTAAAAATAGTAATTTTCTGTTCACAATAGAAACAGCTCTCTATCACGTCATTCTTTCTGAACCGACCTTTAATTTTAAGTATCTCACATTTTATTTACCTTCTCTCCACCTCTCCCCACTCCCTTGGGGCATAGCTCTCCCTTATTGAAGAAAAAAAAAGTTTTTCACTATGCATTTATTCCATGATTTACTCAGTCTGAGACACTGGCAGTTTTTGCCAGACACCACTGGTAAAAGGGTTGTGTCTCTAGAGGCCAGTACCGAAATCTTACTTTTATTCCCCAGAGATATTTTTATATTCCATAAGGACACTTTTACTAAGAAATGCCACTACTTTTTTTTTTTACTAAGAAATATCAAAGTAATTACAGATAGGCTGCCATGCCAATTAATAAGGGATATCATTAATACAGCTTATTACAATTCTATGATTTTTCACATTTTTACTTACATTGACTGCCTAAATGTAGATAGTTTTTATTTATACTTCAAATCTCTGTCTCTCAAAAGTCAAAAATGTAGCTGTACATTCCTCCTAACCTCCTGCCAGGGCTCTTTACAGGTATTTTTCTTTAAAACAGTTTTCATTAGCTAGTCTTAGCATAAACTTGGTCATACCGAGTACAGAACATCTATATTACGCGTTTATCACAGCAAAATGGAATTGCTTTCTGTCAAGCAAATCTGTCTTTGCTCCCTCCCCCCAAAGAAAAATCATTGAAGAAAATTAGGAAGAAGTCAAATTCAGTATAAATTATTACATTCAAATATATGTATACATGCACGAAAAGCAACAAACATCACCAAAGCTGTCCATGCCCAGAACCGGCAACGTTACAGAACGTAGCTCTGAATTTTTGTAAGGTAATGACAAGACTGACACCTTACACGAATCTGTACTGCCCAGATATTGACAGTTTAGCTGGCAACACACTATGTTTGTTTATACAATGTCAGAGGAATCCACCCACCTCATTCACACCAAAATCTGACATTTTCAAGCTCCTGCTGATCCTTCACAGCTGTCCTGGATTGTTCAAGGTATTCTTTGCACCTGCAGCCATAACCATCTTATACAAGCATTTTCCTACCAGAAAGGGCTGGAAAGTAAGGAAGGGGAAAGACATACTTCAATGAACTTCAAAATAGAGTTGAAAACTCTGTATCATGCAATCAACTCTATCAACAACCTTCTCCAAAGACATCTGAAAACTTTTTTGAGGTAACAACTCCATCAAAACCACCCCTTTGCACAATCTCAGCAACTGTAAAAGCATGGCAAAACAACTCCAAAGCAAACACGGAATCCAAAACACATCAAGTCTCGTGAGTGCTGACAGCAATGTTCATGAGTTAGGAGCCTTCCTCAGAGAAGTGCTATGCCTGGGGCAGATAATGGTGTCATACATGCTATGTATTGTGCTGCAGCATTTTACCCCATTCCCTTTACCTTCCTACCACACACTCGCTACCCCTTATCCACCTACCAGGCGTCCCCAGGACTGCAAAATGCCCTAAATCCCACCCAGCCGAGGCATGTCAGCCACCCGCACACACACTGCTCCCTTGCCAGCACATGCACAGAAGCAGAACACCTCGGACATGCCAGATCGCTCTGCATGTACTGCACAGTCCACGGGTGTCAGCCAGTCTAAACTTCTCCAGATGAAAATCCACAAAACCCACTTATGGGTCCGCAGCTCCAGACTGTACAGATCGTACCTTCTCTTTGCTTTTGATGCAAGGCCTCTCCTTTGTCCCCATCCATGGTGGCCACAGCAGGATACGCTCAGGTCCAAGACACGCTTCTGCAAGTAAAGGAGCAAAAGACACACCTCAAACATTTGCACTACTACAGCATTTCTCTCACTCCAGAATGCTGTCTGCAGAACAAAGCTGGTTGGCTTGAGCTGCAAGCTAGGCATTTTGGTTACTCTGAGCTACTGAACTAAGTGAGTTACTGAGAAAGTTGATGCTGGGTGGATGAATCAGCCAGCAGAAATGAGGAAATCAACAGCAGGCTAGAAGAAACAGACTTTTTAATATGCTTTCTAAATCGTGCTCTAATATGGAACTGTAAACATAGAAACCAAAATAGACACAAAAAAAAAACTAAACAAAACAAAAAAAATTAGAAAAACAAACAAAGAAGCAAAAAACAAACAAAAAACCACAATCGAACAACAACAACATAAAAAGCAAATTAAAAACCACCAAAAAAACCACATAAAAAAAGCCCAACCAAACAAAAATACCAATCTGTCCCTTTATTTCCTCATGGTATATTTGGCTACTCATATCCCTCCAGGAAAGAAACTACTTTAACTTCTTGTTTATCACACATATTCATTTGCAACTTATTCCATTCATGCCAATATGAATCACTAACAATGCATATCATAAGCAACAACAGAAGCAATGGTTAAAACCTGGAAGCATTAGTCATCTTCCTACAGAAGCTACCATGTAATTTCAAAAGTGTTGAGTCTGCAAGATATTTTTGTACTCTTTCCTAAGACCAGAATTCTGCTGCTAAAGAGCAGCAGCAGCTCTTAGTTTCGATCAATAGTGTATTTTACCGAAGGAAAAAAAAAAAAAAAGCTTTCAGCTGGATCCATAGATATCAATCATCTCAAACCTCAGTGGGCCACATAGCTTGATCCCCTCACTGAAGACCGTCCTGGGGGAGGAGGAGAAGAAGTAAGTTAAAGCTCTCTCAGTAAAACATTCCCCAATAAAGGAATTGCTCAGCTCCACAGCTTCCTTCTCTACCAAGCTACCCTGAAAGTTTAAAAAGTGCTCGATCTGACCATACACACAGCACTTGCCTGCGGGGAAAGGCAGCTGTGCTTAGGCAGCACATTCCAGCAAACAGCATCTTGGAAGGACTGAAAGTTACACAAGATATTCCTCTGAAAACACCCAGCCATTATACCTCTGCAATATTTATATGCACAAGTAAAGGTTTAAATACTCTGTTTTGCAAAGAAAAGGGAGTGAACAAGAATCAAGCCCTTACAACAAAAAGCAGAGCTGCCTCATCTTACTTAAAAAGGGCAAGAGGTGGTGAGGAAATGGCCCTACTCCTGCTGGCCATTGGTATGCAGAGGCAATTTGGTGAGTCATCACTCCAGCTGATGAAGCCAAACGAGCCCAGATGGGCCTGTATGGCAATCACACAGCTCAATACAGTTTTAAATTTCCTCAGGAATTTGGTGATTTCTAGATCTGCTGGATCATCTGCTAATTACCATACCCACCACATGTAGATATGCAGCTGCTTTTTGTTACAGTATAATTACAGGCTAAGTATTAAATATAGGGGGTTCTCTACCGTCTGAAATGGCATATTTTCACAACAAATATGTCAAAGAAATCCAGAGATTCATGGGAATTTAAATATAGACTGAGGAAATATGTTTTCTCTGAGAATGTATAGGTTCTCCACTTGATCTTCTCTCATACACTTATTATCAGTGTCTCCATTTCTAAGCCTGATACAAACTCATCTGTCATGCTGATGACATGGTGAGAGAAAAGGTAAAATAGTTTGGTTTGGGACTGATGGCTCGGGCATTATTCAGAAAAAACAGAAAGACCTGGGCAAACATCAGTCATACTACAGTGAACTTAATATCAGTGAGTTCACTGGAAAGCATCTGTTTCAGAGATTTCACATCCACTATAGGTATGCCTAGGAAGTGCCAGGAAATACACAAATTAATTTGCTCTCCCCAACACAAAAATAGATGGAGGGTTAGAATTGCACCTACTAAATGGACATGTTTTCAGCCTGACCTATCCTCTGCTGAAATCTATCCTGAAAAGGGGAGCATTTTAGCATAGAAGGTTTCTGGAGTGAAAACATGCAATCCCACACTTGGTCTTGGTACAATCCAGAGACTTCACTGGAAATTTTGCACTAAAGAAAAATCCATAGATTAAAAAAATGGTTTAATTTAGACTAACTTAAAACTCTGACTTAAGAAGCTTGACTGCAAGCTGTGCACTAGCTTGAACATCAAAAGTAGTGCTTGAACTCCTTGTTCACGTTGAGGTAAAAGGTATATAGAGCTACCCAAACTATTGAAATAATTTGGTGAAACTGTTTCCAGTACCTGAATCAGCTTGTTCATCACTAGAATGGGCACTTTATGTGCCAAGGTAGAACACTACAAATTCTATTTCTTTTTCATCACCAGCTTTTCATGAGTTGAGAAGTCATGCAGAACTTTAGAACAAGAACAGACCAAACATGAGGTTAATAATATCCTAGCCATTGTTAAAGCATCTTCCACTCAGCCATTGTTATACTAATCTGCTGATTTGAGTGAAAAAAATGCAAAGAAATTCTGTGTTGAAGAGACCATATTAAATGGCTTGCTTATCACTTCTTGAATGATTCATTAACCAGCTTAATTTAATCTTCCACATGCCCGGTAAAATTCCAGTTTAGCAATGCAGTGTGTGCTACCAGCTCTCTAGAAATGTTACAACAAGCCAATAACAAAAAGTTAAGCATTAACCAAGATGAGACAAGCACGTAGCTACAAAACTAAAAACTGTTTTTTCAGGTCTTTTCTTCGTTCACTTTTTAAAATATCACGTCTTTCACTTCATGAATTGCTCTTGATTAAAATGATCTTCATGTAAACTATAAAACCTGTTTTCTCTCTTTTCAGAATGCCTCAGATTATGAGCTGAGCAGATTCAAAACAATGCACCAGCCGTAAGTGTCTCATTATTTTCTGTTTCTCCACTGAATGGCAAATACACTTGTATTCTGACAGTTACTCTGTTAATAAATCAGGAAAAATGAGAACTGAAACCTCCTGCTCATGTGAACTTTAACTGACGAGGGTGGGACTTCCTCAGGATTAGGATCCTGGAATGTTTACAAGAGCTGTGTTTCAGATTAGCTGACAGGAAAGTCTCTTCTTCACCAGATGCTGGGTGTTATTCTTCCTCAGAACAGAAAGGGACAACCATAATATTAGTAAAAGTACAAGTTCAACTTATTCCAGAACACAAAGGCTCTTTGCTCGTATGGTATTTGAGGTCAAATTTTCAGAATTGTTTCATCTGCTACTTAGGGATCAATTTAAGTGATCACTTTAACAAAGTGCTATGTTGGAAGTAATTTAAATAGAATTTAAATACAGTACTGAATAAGCAAATATAGATATAACAGTTGAGAAATGCCTTCATATAACTTGTGACAAATCAAGTTCATTTCAAAGGATATCCCTAATGTTCAAATATATTATTTCTCTTGTAGTACTACTCAGAAATAATATTAGGGAATTTTCTCTATGAGCCAGTGAAACCAAGAAGACTTCAGTTAAATATAGTGTGTTGCTGTTCTTCACCTAATGGGTGTTATTATTCCATGTAGCTTTCCCCTCCCCCAACAGCTGGGAAAACATTGATCTATTTACAGATTTATTTACATTGATCTATCTTGTTTTCTGAATTCCACTCTATTGGTAAGAAACTGGATGAACTTGAAGGCATTTTTACCCATTAAATTCCTATTCTTATTGATAGGAATTCATTGAGAGCATAGGTAAATATTCTTCTGGGTTTAATTTAGTAGTTAACTAGATGAGTGAAAAAATATCAAAGGACTTTCTTGCAAACCAATTTAGTCTAATGGGACATCATTTTGAGAGAAAATGTAGAGAGAATCAATATAAAGTCAACCAAGGATATGTCTTCTGTTTCTGACATCCATGAATCTGATCTACTACAATATTGGAAACAGAAATATGCTGAACTGAGGCCAAGAGCTGCACTTCTACTGATGTGGGCATTCAAGCTTTGAACTCTCAAATTGTATATTGGAATAACAAAAGTATTTTGCTGTATGAATTCTGTTGCCAAAGCATTAAAATTTCCTTAAATTCACAGTGTGGATGGCATATCCCTAGTACCAACTTCCACTCTAAAATCTGTTACTCTTACATCGTACTACTTGCTATTGCAAAAATTGCCTGAGTTTCTAGCACTCACAGTTTAACTGGACATGGTCTACATTGATTCATGTAAGGCAGATTAACTGGCCTGTTCAAGCACGTTCATGCAGTAGGTAATCCCCAATGGACCAAAACACTGAGGAGAGATAAACAGAAAATGAATAATTGCCAGACAAGGTGAAACTGAAATCCTGTGTTTCTCCTGGCAGTGGCCAAGGCTTCAGGACTCTGCCTCTATGAAAGTTTCTTCATGAGGCTTCATTAGGCAAGAGTTAGGTTCTCTGACCACCAGCAAAAGCTCTTTGCCTTTCCCATTCTAGCTCAACACTTGGTATTCCTGTTTTCCACAAGATTTTGAGTCTACAAGGCTGGAAGTGCTCTGTGAATTAAAACCCATAGTTATTCCCCATGCTGCTGGGACAGTTCATGACAGGGGTACCAGCAGCAATCTGCAGCTATGCTTGGGTGTGCTTCTCTGCCCTCTGCACCAAACACCTCCACTAATTTAATGCAAGGCTCTTTTCCCCCTAGTTGTGCAACAACTCGTTCTCTAAGGGGAAAAAATTATCTGGGCAAAAAAGACAAAATGGTTTATCTGGAAATAGTTTATCATAGTAAATCTGCTTTGACACCCTTAAGTAAACTTTTCTTTGCACTACGCTTCTCATGAAGCCTCTTACTACATTCTGTTGGGTTTACTATGCCAATGTCGGCTTTGACAGCCTAATGACAGCCTCATATAAACTAGTTCTCACCTACACTTTAAGCCACAGGTCTCCCTAGATTGGTTCTGAGCAACTACTGAATATTAAGGTGAAATTACCAAGGTGCAGTCTCTACTCGTGTCTTGCTCTACCCCTGAAACGCAATAATGAAAGATTTTCCTCCCCACTTGCTAAACAATATCAGAAGACAGGTGCTGCTTCCAAACACAGGACAGCAGTGTACTGAGTCACTGGTCCAAACCCTCTCTGGAGCTGGCTGCCAGGGTTGTGCAACAAACCGCTCTCACAGGTTTATATGTTTTCAGCAATCCTGTCATATGTTGAAATCTCGAGCTTTGCTTAAAGCCCTTCTTCCTGTAGAAGCACCATTGTATTTTTCACTCCACACAGCAGACTCAGTTGACAAACTCTCTCCCTGAAATCCTGAGATCACCCAAAACACTAAACTAGTTCACTCTCAGGAATGCCAGTACAACTGCACTTTCCAGATACTTCCCATGACAGCAGTTTCAAACATCCCACTGACTACAGTCATGGGCTCATTTAGTCAGGCTAACGTTTATGCCAGGAGAACACTATGTAGAAGAACATCATGCTACATTCAGGAGCACTTTTTAAGAGAGTGCAGGTACCATAATCAACTTCATACCACAGATATACGAGAATACTGGAACTTTACTGGCCTTTCCAAACATGCTGTCTTGCTGTGCAAATAAGATTGGTATTTATAAGTGTATTCAGCAAAACCCAGCATACAGGCTATAACTCAATTACAATATCCAAAATTTGGAAGCACATCTCAAGAAAGAAATGTAATTACAGCTCCATCACTTCAGTGTAGATATTCCAAGACTTACAATATCAGATGTTTATGCATCCCACGACAATGCAGAAGTTTTTTCATAATGCTTTCAGCTTACCCAAGTTTCATTTTCCCAGGGACCGTGAAATTAAAAGGCTGCCTTTATTGCTAATGTGATTAGAAATTCATCCCAGATCAAACTCAGAATAAATTTTACTCTCAGCTCGGGAGCTCTGGGGACTACTTTACAAAATAAGGACTGAAATCTTTCATCACAAAATCAGTACTTTCTATCACATGCAAATTCAGAAGCGTGTTCTGGCTGTGACAGACTGCCAGGTAAACAAGAAGTCCTAACCCACAAATCAGGTCTGAGGTGTCAACTCTTGAGTTTACCCTTTGTATATAGCAACACGCAGTTATGGAAGATCCTGGGTAATAAGTGAGCTGTGTTGCAGAACACATAATTACAAGTTCTGTTTAATTATGGTGTGGGCAGCATTTGAACACCTTTGCTTGAAATAAACATCTATCAATTTTCACTTCTGTGAAAAATGTTATTACTTTATTCCACCAGGAATTTATAGTATACGCAGAAAAATTTGCTATTCTTAAATCAAGTATGTATTCTGTAATTAAGAGCGATTTCTAGATTAATTTCTAACATCTTTTTTATTTGATTTGATCATAATTTTTAAGAACTCCAAACTGAAATTTTCCACCCATGCCTTCCAAGAACAGGCAACGTCTTGTCCTGCATCATATGAATAAATTCTCAGTTGTAAGAGCTGTTACATACCAGGAAAGTACCTTTGTAATGCTGAGGTGCTCCACTTGAGATGGCTGCACTTGCATATTTCAAACTGCAAGAACTAGAAATGCTACATATTAACACCTTTTTCGTTCTCCCCTCTCCACTCACATTTTTTCTTTTATTTCTTTATTAGGAAGGTAAACAACTTAATGTGGAAAATTCACTTTTCAGATTTCACACAGACATCAACACTTAAATACACTTAAGCAAAGACAAATCCTAACAAAAATACTAATAAAATTAATGAGATTTCCATGACAAGTAGTCTGTTTCCTTAAAAAAATAATAAAGACAAAGAGCTTTTGCTGTCTCTTTAAGCAAGATCAAACAGTACAGAAATCTTGTCTTGTGCAGACAATCTGCATTCGGACTTTCCCCTCTCCAGAGAAAGCTTTGAGCTGAAAAACAAAGGCAGTGGATGACTTCTACTCCAATACTTAGTAAGCAGGAAAGATTTTCCTCTACTCTTGGGATATACCATAATGGTTTCTTATTACCCTATATCCTTTAAATACCAGTGCTGACTCAGGCTGAATGTTTTATGTCGAAACATGTAGATTTGGTTCCTTGCTTTCCTTAGGTTTTGTCGTAGCTTAAATGCCACTGAAAAATCTCCACTTATTCCCAAAACTGCAAAAGGCCAGGGCTGGAAATTCAGAAGCAATAAAATACAGTGAGACCTTCCAATAAAAAATGATACCTAAAAGAGACCAGAACAGGTTTCCAGTATATAACTCTAGTGTCACAGAAACATATTGTAGGACACTATAAACATTCCAAAGGAAAAAAAATCTATCTGAAGTTTACTTCAAATCTCATTTTTATACATTATCTAGTCATTTTTAGCATAGAAAGGCTATAAGAAAAGTCTACCCAGGCATCAAATACTTACAGAGGCAGACATTGCCTGCAGATTAGAATGAATTCTGGATATTCTCCTGTTCACAGGAGGATCTTGGAAATTTTTGTTCAGCAAAGCAACACCATGCTGCCTCCTTTTACAGCAGCAGAAAATATTACACTTCTGCAGCAGAAAGGGGGCAACAGACACTTGCATTGCAGCAGTGCCTCTTCCATCCTGCCATGAGCAATGGAGACCTTTGCAACAACACCAGTTACTCAAGGAGGAGGAGAGGCCCCCTCACAACTAAGGAGCATAAAGATGTAGCTAGAAACTACATTTGGCAGAGCTTATAGAGAGAAAACAGGTATCTGTATTCAAGAATCATTGGAATTCACTGGAGAATGTAATTCAGTCTTTGAAAAAGATACTAGAAAGAGTAGCAAAACAGTTCTCTCAAAAGTTGAAAATATAAAAAAATACACAAAATATACAAGTTTGTATTCTCTGATCAAGTCCTGACATGCAGGTATTTGCTGGGGTCTTCCTACTTTTTAAAGAACAGAGGAGGCAGTTCAGATGTTACTGTGGTATAGTACTGCAGGTGTGGTTAAAGTGGGAACAAACTTGGCAGTGTTTAATTCCTGTGGTTCTGTGCACTATATTCCTGCCCCTGGGCTGAGCAGAACAAATATATGACAAAAGGTTTTCTTTATGCACATACCACTGTTAGACTGAATGATCACTATTGTAATTATGAGGAATGCCTCAGGGTTAAGATATATTGTCAGTGTTGGAGGGATTTTTTCCATTTTCATGAAAATTGCGTCGTAAAACTCCAATGAAATAAATTAATTTTGTCCTTTCTTATTGAAAATAATCCCATTCTCAAACAGATTAAATACAAGTTGATATTATCTGGAGGTCACCAAAGAAATGATAAAGTATGAAGATGTCAGGGAAAATCTCAAATTATCTTCCCAACACCCTTGACGCCATGATGGAAATCAGTTTCAAGCTGTCTGAATATCTTCTTGGCACATTTTTTCCTCCCTATCCCAGTTAGGAAAGCACAGAGGCACAGGTGTTGCAGCTTTAGCTGGATTATGTACACATATATATATAATACATAAATCAGCACAAGCCTAGAAACGTCTCCAGAGTCTCCTCTTCTTCAGCCCCATGATTTTCCATTACACATTAACATTAACGTTCATTAATGTTCAGGACAATTTCTAAATCAGAAAATTATAGAATTAGTCAACCTTGCCCAATCACTTTTCATGCTACCCTACCATGCTCTGCCATCTATGGAATGTCATTAGAGGGGGTGGGGGTAACAGTTATAAGTGTTTTTTAATATCTAAACTACACTCATTTTTAGGGACCTCAGAGATACTTTTTGATAACAGTGAGACAGATTAGAGATCTATCAGCCCTCTTTGAAGAGCAAGGGTGGATCAGCCTCTGAGAACTAAGCACATGCTGGTCCAGCTGGAGGGACTGTAACAGTAAGGTTCATCTCACTAAGTTTTAGTGAAAGTAGAAATGTTTCCCTTTGTTAGTACTCTAGAACCGCCTAAGTAGCAATGGAGTATCAGTCATGCAGCAACTCAGTTTGGGTACCAAAAATCAAAGAAATGGGTCACCTGTTTAGGACATGTTTCCAAATGACCTGCTTATGTTTCCACACAAAGCCAGAAGCAAGGACCAGAAATGGAAGCTGTTGACCAAATCACAAACCACTTCTTCACCAATATCGTATTTCTGGACAGGATCCCTTTCCTCCACCCTGTCAGTTGATGTGCTTTCCTGCTCTCTATTACATGTCTGTACTCAGACCACAGAGAAGAGGTTGTTGTAGTTTCAATTCACTGGTCTTTCTTCCCTTTTAGAGAATCATATTTGTTAGTCAGAAAGTGCTGCACCTGGGACTCAAAACCAGAAGAAAATAACTTCTGGCTCAGTCAAGCAATGAAGTGTGAAAGGCTATTAATTTATAATCTCATTTTAGCAGAATTCCACATGTGCCCCAGCTCAAGTACACACTGGGCAGAAAACAGAACAGATGTCTGGGCTCATTCTGCTCCAAGTGCCCAAACTGGAGTCCCCTCAGTTTTTGAAAGAAATACAATATTTAATTTATAGCGTGTCATCAACATATATTTATGCTTTCTGCAGGAGGGACATTTCATTCTTCTAGCCTCTGTGAAAATGAGTGAAAACACAACCTCTTTTTGCTTTTGTATAAGCATGTGGAGCTTCATTCGTTAGTTCATGTTTGTGCTGTGATGTCAGGTGGTCAATGCACTATTTCTAAGACAATGAAGGAAAGAATTAAACCAAATCATGTTAATTTTACTCAACTCAGAAATGAGAAAAGAACAGGCTGAGATGATACTAAACAATGAAATCTGCCGTACTTAAAAATGGGCTCATCAAGACAAGCAAAGTAGAGGAGTTACAAGACGAGCTGCAAGGAGAAGTTAAGGGACCATAGCGGGAGGGTCTGATACAGCTGCAAGCCAGACAGTTGGGGCTGCAGCAACCAGACACTTGAAACAGCTTCAGAGGAGGCTGCTCAGTGCAGCTGGCCTGGAAAAGATGAAGTGCACTTGGTAGGAATGCCACAGCAGCCCCTCGTGCAACAGAATTCAAGACCTGAAACCCAACCGTCTGAAACCCATAGAATTAACAACTTTGCCACAAATACATATTTCAAAGATTTTCCCCCCAAAAAATGCAGAAATTGTGTTCAGCATGCAAATAAATACTTTTTTACTAGCACCTTCCTTATAAAGTCCCTTTCCAAAAGCAACCAATGGGAGGAATGCAGGATTACCTTAGCAACACCACAGACACTGACACGGCAGTACTTGTGCGTAACTGCACGCAGATTCATGACTCAGGGCATCAGAGAGCCTCTCTGGATAGATCACCTCTAACCACCTGAATACAGACAGTATCATAATGTACATATTTATGAAATTACGAGTCATGAGCATCTTCATGCCGGCCTCCTCAC
Source organism: Cnemophilus loriae (assembly GCA_013397755.1). NCBI lineage: Eukaryota > Metazoa > Chordata > Aves > Passeriformes > Corvidae > Cnemophilus > Cnemophilus loriae. Next base: position 1,413,266 of record VZTF01002606.1, on the reverse strand, counting down.
TTTCAGTGCTTCAGAGCACCTGTATGCTTGCACTGGGTGCAGTATAGGAACTGAGGAGTTATCATCTAGCACAGGAGCTGCTCAGCTGCCAAAAGCAGGAACACTGCTCTAACGGATGCTGCACATGACCAGAAATGTCTTGTCTCAGGGTGTAGCTCTGCTACGTCTTGTTTCAGAAACTGCTCAGTTGTCACCAGCTTCAGCACCATGCTCCCCCCACATCCAGTATAAACACACTTTGATATTTCGGTCTTGACATTTGTTTGTAATTCTTAGAAATAAAATTCAGATATGCTCTGAATTCCTGAAGAGGAGAACTGTTTTCAGGCCAGACTGTGGCCAGTCTTTTGCCACACTAACAGCAGCTTCCCTGCAGGATGTTAGAGTTTAGGACTACTCAGACTTCATCTTGCAGGTTATTTTATCAATCTCCTGGAGGACAGAGGGATTAAAGAACATTCTCCATAGTAGGGAGGCAGGTCAGTCTCCCTGACCAAATCTGTTTTGGTCTGGACTGAGACTGCTGCTAAAAATTATAATGGAACAGTATTACCTAATCTATCTTTAAAAGTATTTTATTTTATTTTTCCACAAACCGTGCCTGATTTTTCAAACCCTGACAATCTCCTTCTAATAGCCAAGAATTCTGGGAGGAAAAAAACCGGGAGATTTTATGTACTTTACAGTTCTTATACTAGCTTTCCTGTTTTCCATTCTCCTCTACCTACTGCCATTGCATGTTTCAGGTACTCTCCAATGATATCCTTGACAGAGCATTAGGTCTCAGTTTCTTCTTCACAGTTCTGGCACTGAGTTTGACAGACACCTGCTACCACAGCTCTGTCATTTCTCCTATTTAGTTCCTCACTGCTCAGTTTCATGGCTTTTTATTATTTTACCAAGATTTCAGAATACAGACTATAACCTAAAAATATGTTACCATTTCAGTTAACATACCTTACCATACATTTCATAATTCTAATCAATCCTTTCCTAAATCACTGATCTAGCTGATATAATTAATTGTCAGTATATTAGTTCCTCATTTCATTCCTCTGGCTCAGGGAATAATATTCTGAAAAAATACAGCAGAATATAAGACATACCCATACTGTTGCTTTAATTATTAGATACTGCAGCTCAAGAACACAGAAGTAAAAGAATTCTCTGTATTGCTTGAAATGTCAACATGAACTACCAGCTATATTCCTTTTATATTACTGGTACAAATAATGTCCACATATGGCCCACAAATAGATAGATTTAAATACACCCTTAAAAAAAAGTCCAAAGTCAATTATTTCTTAGCATTATTTTTTATTTTTAAAGAAATAGAAGTATGATTCACATGTATAATCTTACAAGTATTCTCTGCTAGATTATCCCTTCCCAGGGATTTATTCAAAATTACAGATAAACCAGCAAATTTCAACAATTTCAGCTTTTAACCAAAAGCAGTACTAAACATGTATCATATACCTCCAATGCATTGGTATTTTATTGGGTTTTCCCTTAAAAACAAAAAAAGGCAACTCAGTAAACACCGCACAATAACAAAAGTAGCTAATTTTTGATCACAGACCTTACAGATGAGGTCTTTCCAGCAACACTTTTCTACCATCATCAAAGTGAATATAGTATCAGATCTTCTGTTAACCATGATGAATAATGGGAATAAATTCTTCAGGATTAAAGATGTAAATGCTCCCGAACCAGCCTTAGACAAAACCAACATATCTGTATATATCTATGCCTGTCATGTACCTTGCAGAGTCCACAGGATGGAGCACCAGTTTCTGGAAAAGCACCACTTTCTGGACAGATTTGAAGTGTTGTTCATTCACAACCAATGCCCCAAGAACATTTTGAAACACAGCCCCATGGCATAGCTCCAGCAGACACCCAGGCTTAAGCTTAGAACTCATTCTAAACCAAGCTCAAAATGTCGTTATGTCGTTCCTCTATTACACATTTCCTTCAACTCTGACATCCTTGAGTATCGGCTTTCTTAAAGCAAAGCAGTTCTGGGTCAGCTCAAAGGTCTGTGTCAGGTGACACTTATGACAGTAGCCTGCACCCAGTGCTTCAGGAAGAACAGAGCGAGCGAATGGGTACGGGTGGGTGCCTCTACACACGTGTGTGAACAGTGCGTCACTCGCTGGGCTGGTGTAGCGCCCCACGGACCACCTGAAACAAATGAAATTACACTGTGCACTTCGACTCAGCTAGTACCTGTTCCATCAGGAACGAAAATAATAATAGAAATCTATAATTTCTTTAGAAGCCTTACGATACTCTGAGTAGTTTTTTTCATAAAAGGAGCAATTCTCCTGTGAACAGAATGATGAGAGTTAACCGACCTCAAGGAAAGGTTAAGCTTGAAAGAAATCACAACATTTAAGGAAAAGATACCTTAAAAAGCAATAACTTTTCCCTGGAAGACTCTACTGTATCAGTGCTGTCTTCCTATTTGCCAAACTAATATGAACATTTTATAGCAAAAGCTATACAAATGACATACACCTTTTGAGCAGTTTCAAATTACAAATACTACATAGCAAACTAGTCTGCACTCATCGGTCTGTTTATAAACATAATCCTGACTCAACATCATCATGACAAAACAAACAGGACTGTTTCAGATTTATGACATAATCCCAGACAGATAGCTACAATACAGAGAAGGGTGTTAAATATCTAAATCCATGCTGCAGATGTTGGTAAAATTCACTAATAACCAGAAATTAAATAACTTGTACAGCTATCATCTGTGCATATTACTTCTAAACTAACAGTCAGAAACTTTCTTCAATCACAAAATATTTTAGATTGCAATTTCCTCAATGCAGTGACCTTCTTGTTCTCTATTAGAACACTATAAAAAAAAGGGAAGATTGTTTATAAATAATACAATGGAATATAATGGATATTCAAATTTACATATATGTGTTTCTTTACGTGTAGACTTCGATCATATTTTCTTTCTTCTTTCATTTCTGACTTTTGTATTTTCCCTTTGTATTTTAAATCTGAAGGGAAGTTATTCTGAAATCCAGTGTTTGATAGCAAATATAGACTTTTTTCTCCCAGTATCCTCTGAGAGTGGAAAGATGCAGGCTCATACGACCACAAACTTGTAACTCTTTTAAATGACGTACTACAGGAATAAATGCTTCACATTAGGATCTATAAAAATAATAACCCTCTCTGATATACTGTACGAGGACTCCAATTCATCTGCTACAGTTTTGTGGTCTTTATGCAATTAAAGTTACCAACTGTGTAAACATATCCTTAGCAACAATCCACAAAATTTGCAGCCTTAGACAACAGAAAAATTTCATGGCTGTAGTTACAAGTCAATTTTTCTCCACAGAAGAGAGTATTCCATTAAAGTGTTTATCTTAGGTCATAAAATGTTCTCTTGCTATTATTTCAAATAGTAGTTAGATACTTAATGAGATAAAATTTCTTTCTTTAGAAAGTCTCCCATCTCCCTGATCATTTTACAGGTTTTTTGGGTTTGTTTTTTTTTTTTGGAAGGTGGTACTTCAAATCCACTACATTTTTGTGTGAAAAAGACTTTTGAAACTTTTTCTGTTCAGTGACATCTCTGCTCCCAGAACAGTGTCAGGCAATTCCAGTTATCCAGGAAACGGGAGAGAGCAGTCTTAAGCAGATGGAAACGTGGAAATAGAAAAGACTACAGACAAAATTATTCTTCCTGCTCTTAAGCAGGAATAGGAAAATGCTCAGACAGCGTAACTATGGTCAGTGAAGTAATGCAGATTACCAAACTGGTCCAGAGAACACACCCACCAACCATTTCCCTTTGCTGTATGTATTACAGGCCAGTGCAGGAAAGAAGTGGTTTAAAAATTAGTAGTTTCTCAGCATTTTCCAGATACTGAAGGCATCATGGTATGTGTAACAGCACTATACAAAAATAACCTTATTTCAAGACATTCTTTTCACACTGAAATTTTAAAAATTTCTGCAGCCTTTTGTCTGTGTGCATGATTTCATCAGCAGGGACATAAACATATTTAGACCATTCACCATCTATGCCTGAATGCTGATTGATGCTCGTAGGCACCTGCTGAAAGGAAGGACACAAACCACTGCTTCTCCCTGACCCTTCCCTGTCCTAAGTCTCACTGTCAATGCCCAAGCTGCTCTAACGAAGGCCTCCTGGATACCCTTCAGGGTAAATCCACAGCCCAAACAGGAGGGTGCATGGGAAAGCAGATCTGTTTGATTTAATCCTACTGCAACAAGGGGTGAGGAAGAAGGACAGCAGGGTATACGAGCCCTGCAGAAACAAGCGTGGCTTGCTGGTCTGCAAAGAACCCTGTGTCCCTACACCCTTCCTTCCGTGGGTAGGGTCAGAGTGGGATTAAGCTGGCCACTTAGGGGTATCTCCATTGCAGTCACTCTCGACTCCTGGAAGGGATCAGGTTTGCAGCACAAGTGGAGCTGTTCCCAAGAGTCATTGTGGCTGTCAGTTGGCTCTCACACAGGTCACTGCCTCTGAGACAATCCGATCTCAAACGCTTTGAGTTTGACATCAAATAATTCGTGTGTCTGTAGCAGCAAATTTTGTGTTTCTGTATGCACATGGAACAGATGACAGTAAAACTGAAAAGCAGAAGTGCAGCTTTTTGCACAGTCCCCAGAGAAATAAAACACATATTCTCAGCAGGTGCTAAAATGTGTTTGCTCAGAAGACTCTTCATGAGAAAATCTTACAAAATTTATTGTTTTCACATCTTTGCCTGCAGTACATGCCTACATGTATGACCTGTTTCCTTCAGGGAGCCTAATGCCAAACCCAAATCCCATTCAGTAAAATTCAGAGTTGCATTTTCAAATGCATGTCCTATTGCTAGTACTGTAAGACCAACTTTGAGTATGCCATTTGGTATCCAAAATGATAAAGGATTAAAGTTCTAAGATTTCTAGGGCAGTTGATAGAATCTTCCAAAATCAACATTGTGGCACTGAGCCATTTGACCCACAGTGAGAATACTAAAACTTCTGAAAATCAGTATTACTTAAAAACACTTGGGACAGAAATGTACCCTCTTCTCATCTGCTAAGACACAACTACAGGCTACACATAACTTTCCCTGTACAAGGAGTGTTTTCTAGTTTAAAATTGTGTATAAGCATCCTGGAAAAGGAAAAAAATCCACTGAAATAGATTCGTTGGAAAAAAGCAGAGATGTATTATTTTAAATTTAAAGCAGAACTGTTTCACCTGTTTGTAGCAATCATTAAGTAGCAAATACAGAGAATATAATGAGAAATCATGTTCCATAAACTCATGCTTTCCAAATACCAGCTATGGGACAGTGAACAGTAAGTTACGTAGGCTGTGTGTCAACCAAAATAGAAATTGAGGGGGCAAAAAACTATGTCTAAATTGACATAGTTTTAAACAATAGAGCTTGTGTGCATTTCTGGCCTGGTATAAAGTACCACAAATTTGCATTCAGATCCATATGATCAAGCACAAAACCCTCATAGGCAGCATGTGACAGTCTACTCCTAAGTCGCTGTTTCCCCTCAGCTCTTCACCGCCACAGCCCGTTGCTGGCACATCTTCCTACAGATATTCTGAAAGCAGAAGAAATCAAATACATACAAAATACTATCAAACAGCAGATTCTGTTAGGAAAAAGTTGAGCCTGCAACATGACTACAGATTCCAGTTCAGATTCAGATGATTAGAACTTGGGCTGTCTTCCGATGCAGATGTAGATGGTACCGGTTCAGGCTATTTTCACTCCACAGCCTCGAAAAAGAGAACTGTGGCAATCATTTCCTAACTTTCATATGAACGCAGACTGATCAAGCCAAATTGCTGGTACTGGCCAGTTATATTTACATCCACATTACAGTGCTTCTATGACTGAAGTTTTCTCTCTAGTGCTAATCCAGTAGTACAAAATCAGAGCTCAAGCAGTAGATGCGTCTTTTAAATAGAGTCCTTCATGTTTGAATACATACTCTCTTTGAAGCAATTATCAATCTGAGATTAAAGACAGCCTGTAGATACAGGCAGGGAGAAGTACCTCTGAGCTAGGTGAAATACTATGACCTCAAGACAGTAAAATCAGAGAGATATTTTGAAGTGAATTATCAATCATTTTATGTATTGCTCAGGAGAGCTTATAGTGCTGCTCAATTGCCAGGTTTTCCTAAAGAAAAAGCCAAGCAAAAGCTCACAAAGCTGTCTTTTAAAGAGCAAATTGTGCAACATCCTGTGATTCTCCACATTCTCCAAAAGTAGGGAAGTCAAAATCAAAGAACACACTTGGCAAGAGAAGGTTGTACACGAAATTCTCTCAATTAATTCTTTCCTATAATGAACAGTTCCATCCTTCAGTCCTGAGTACTTCTAAGAAAAAAATTTGGCCCAATCACCTCTAATAATATTGGAGAGAAAACTTTGTTAATCAAGAAGGGGTTAAAAAATGGGTTTCCAAACATAACTGAGAGAAAAAGTAAGTCTTATATGGTCATGTCATGAATAAAAATGAAACCTGGTAATCAAACTGATTGCTTACTTCAAATCAGGTTTCTTGGCAGTTTTTTGTACATTGAAGGCACTAGACTGTATCTATGACCATTAATGTAATCTGTAAAAAGTAGCTTCCTCTTGAATAGTCATGCATAGATTGAGATCCTTTGATGCAGCACTGTCTCCTCAAAGCATCAAAAATAAACATTAAAGAGATTTACTGTAAATCATTGTTTTAATTGATTAGCAGTTCTTTTTATTCAGCTTCTCATTGCTAAATGTTTATGCTATGTGATAGAGTTTAAAATTGTCTGGTTTTTATTTCAACTCTGTGAAACCCTAGAGGTTCAGAAATGGCAACTGAGAGCCACGGCTGTACCTGTATCCTGGCTTGGACTTTTCACACTCTTTCCTGCAGCTGGATTGCCCATCTCTCATGTATGCCACAGCTCCTACCTGGGACACGTTCCTAGGGTTTCTTGCCATGCAGAGGAGGCTATGGGTAGATACTGCTGCATCACAGAGCCTCACCCACCTGCAGTCAGGATGTGGCTTCAGGCACCAACCCAAATCAGGAACTCAAAAAGGCCCCTGGGTTCCCTAGACCAAACACAGCCATAATCTGTAACCTGTGTTAAAACAAAGTCAAAAATGTTCTCCATAAAAAGGTGTTAGCACCAAAACTTATGAATTTTAAAGGAAGATATGCACAGCTGATATATTATATTTAAATTTAGTAGCTTCAGCAGGAACCCCTGACAAATCCAAAATCATCATACAAACCATGTACTGGAAGGTATTAAACTAGGGAGCATTAATTTCAGTGGAAATAAGAAAAGGTAGTCATCAAAGGAGTCAGAGATAAACCTTCCGGCAAGAAAATACACCAGTCTTGTCAGTGATAGCAGCCAAACTCTGGATTTTGCTTCATTATTTCTCTACAACTGGCTCTGTATGAAGATGGTTGTTCTTATCTAGGGACATCACTTACCAAGAACTAAAATGCTTTAGACAGGTCATCTGATCCTTTGTTTCTGTGCTACAGGAGTTTTTTTATCTGCTCAGAAATTCAAAGTCAAACCAAAAATTATCCAAACAATAGGATATAGAGAACTGGAGCCCTGAAACAGGAAATACCTGATAATTCACAGCAAATTTTGACCACATGAAGGTAGGATGCTCACAGTCTTTGCGACAGAGTTTGTTTCAGCAAGTCTGGTTTTTGACCATGCCTCAATGGCCTCACAGCTCTGAAACAGAAACCAGAACACATCACCAGAATGAGGCAGCATGTGGAAGGAAAGAGCTGGTGGGAAATAAACAGCAGAAAATAGCAGAGGGGATAAAAAAATAGGTTTTGTTTCTGAACATATTTGATAAGGAAGTTGCTTTTAAAAATCTTTCTATTTACGAGCATAAATGGAGAATTACGCAGTCATAGTGGGAGAGGATGAGAGAGGCCAACCCAGACTGAGCCACAACACTTCATATGCAGTGAAGAAAAAATTATGTTGCAACAGACAGTGGCATTTAGAAAATCTATCCAAGCATTTAGAAGGCCTTTTCCAAAATTACAACGGCATTTTGAGCATCTAAAATTTAAAATAGAAATGCATGCATATTCTGTAAGCCATCCTGCCAAGGGACTTTACTGGCAAATGCTGTATACCTGTGTTAGGTAACAATGCCAGGAATTCATCCCCTGTCTTTTACAGCCATATACAGGAAAATAAAATTAGTGCCTATCTACATAATCACAAAAGTGACAGAGTCTGTGTGGATGTGGGTTCTTAAAACATTAGATAAGAAAATACAATTTAGGTAAAAGGCTTCAATGATGTTGCTCCAGAGAACCAATATTGTGGGAACATCTTATCCAAGAGTTCAAGATACATTCTTCTGAGACACCATAATGCCCCACACCACAGGGTGCTGTCCCTCAGATGGGCAGTGCAAGTTGGCCCAGGCTTTCAGACCATGCCTCAGCAGGCAGCAGCAGAACCCCCACTGGCCCCAGATGTGCCAGGGAGCAAGGAGGTAACACAGGCAGGCATCCCTCGAAACAAATCCCCATCTACCTAAAACGGCCCTTGTGGCTGGGGAGAAGAGTTTCATGTTAACCATCACTATGGTCGAGATGCCACCCACACGGTAAAACAAATCCCAGTTCCTCTTTGGCCTTATCCAAATGAGCATATTATGTCAAAGAGGGACAGTTGCTGGGGTTACAGCTACAAAAATAGCATGACATTATGTTTGCTGCATGGCTCAAACCTACCACCGCCTCCAGGCTCTCCCAGGGCTCCTGAAGAGGAAGGCAGGGTGTTTCCTGCAGTGGAGGTTAGTAAGGCCCTTCCCCACCTCCAGATGCGTCCCCCAGAGACACCTTTCTGGGGTGATGAGTAAGGCTGGAGGAACAGAGAAACTCCTGCTCCTTGCCTTGTCCCTGGTGCAGGTCTGCAGGGCCACCCTGCCAGCTGGACACTGCGGCGTGTCCCTGTCCATGTGGGCTGTACAAGTCCACTTGACCACAGACAGGATCAGTCCCACTACAGGCCAGGGGTTCAGACTCTGAAAACACCTGCTGGGCAAAAAGGAGAGGCCTAGGGCTGTTTGGAGGGGCTTGGCCATGCCCTTCTTTATTTAAGGTTTTTCTCTAGTGGTTTTCCTATGTTGTTGCACCCAAACCAGGCTTCTCAGCACAACTGGGGCAGATGGCCAGATAGGCTGACTTGGAGGCAGATGAGAAAGAGCTAAGCAGATGCCACAAAATCTCATGAACAAGCCTTGTGTAACGGAGACTTTCTTAGGAGTAACTTCGCAGCAGTACCAGTCTAAGAAGTCACACGCCCTATTCCTCCCACCCTGTGCTGCACCCTCACAAACATCTGTGCACCAAATCAAATCAAAGAACTGATGCAGTCAAAACCCCCTATTTTTGTGACTTTTTGCTAGATTGTTTGTCGTGGACTCCTTCCCCAGTCCATGTCACTTCACAGCTACACAAACACAGGGGCTGGCAGATGACTGGGATGAGAAGTCCTGTGTGAGTCAAACTGTCACTGAGCCTTGAGCGCACGGGACTCGGGGACTGCCCTGAGCATGACACATCAGCAGCCGCCCCTTCCCGGGACCGGGCAGGTGACAGCACTGCAAGGACAGGCGAGAAAGCCTCTGCACTGGGCACTGCAGAGCTTTAAACCTGGAGCTTTGGTTGAGTCAGGAACAAACAAGGCGAAACCAGCACAGTACTGCAGATGACAAGTTGCCACCAAAGATCCCAAAGGAAAACAGCCCGGGATTTCTGCGGCAGCCAGGCAAGAGGCAGTTGTTGTGTAAGGGAAACCATTGCAGGAGCCTACTGAGCAAATCTCTTATTCTGGTATGTGTTCAGATAAGTAGGAAGATTATATAAGCAAAAGGGAAAGTGACACAGCAATTTATTCATATCCACTTCTTCACATTGTCAGCGAGAATTTTAACTAATTCAAAATTAATCTAATTTTCAAAATAACTTTTAGGGAGTAAAACTGCTAAGTTGACTGGTCGATAATCAGATACAACACAATGTGGAATTCCAGTTTTGTGTATTACATGACATTCAACATTATATTATTCCTTAAAGCCCACAAACTTTATAAGATACCCCAAAAAAAGCAATTCGTGCACTATTGGCCCAGCCTAGAAAAATACTGTACTCAAATATCAAGCGATTTCTATGCTGAAAGCTCAGAGACCAAAAATGCCAGCCCGCCAAGATCAGAACAATACTGCTATCAAAGACAAAAATCTTATAGCAGGCTATTTCCTCAGAGTCACCTGCACTAACCAGGAAAAGTCTGTTTTGCTCCTTCAGTTTCATGAGAAAACACTTTAGTCAGTACAATCTGGGGAGAAGAACTCCATGTGAAAACCTAGGCAAGTGGCAATGAGAATCTCACCAAGAAATACCTTTGTGTGTCCTCAAAACATACTGTACTTATCAAAACATATTAACACGATGCAGACATACACTTTTGTAAAAAATAACTACTAGGTTTCTTCTCTAGAACAGCCTTAGCTTATAAACTAAGCTGCAGAGAGGCCAAAGATACAGAAGGGGAGCAACGAGAGTCATCCTCCAAAGGTGCAGTATTCAAATGAATCAGCCCTTCAGGATAAAGGCTGGATGTGAACAACTGCCTACATTGCCCCTCAGAAGCAACTGGCTGCCTCCAAAGTTCATCTTTACAGAGGAAAATATGGTTGAGGTCAAGATTAAGCAAAAAGTCCCAGGCTCAGAGATATCAGAGCCATAAAACACAGTCAGCTGCCTGCGTCTTGGGTGGCAACAGCCTCGCTGTGTCTCTGGAAGGATCAAGGTTTTCCCCTGCCTTAGTTTAAGAAATAGGGTAAGAAACTTTTTTTTTCTTTACAGTTACATTCAAAAGAATGTAAGCATCATAAGATGATGGTTTTCACTCGCTTTTGCTGGGGAACCTGGGGAAAGGAAAAGTTCCCACCGCAGCATGTTCCCACCTGGCACAAATTCACCAGAAGTGTAGAGGAGCGGGGAGAAGAAGCGGAGCCAGGCGCCCGCATCTCTCCCCGCAGCCGGCGAAGTCACCTGAGCTGTGCAGGTGACAGCGAGCGGATCGCCGGCCCCNCCGTTCCCAGAGGCTCCTCCTCGGCTCACGGCTCTGCAGCCACCTGTGCGCGCCCCGAGCGGGGCGGGGCCGGGCCGAGTCCTGGGTCCCTCCTCTGCCGGTCCCTGCTGGGCGGGCCGGGCCGGGCCGGGCCGGGGAGAAGCTCCGGCAGCGCGGTACGGCTGCGGCGGGACCCGGCAGAGGGGGAGCCCGGCCCGGGGAGGTGGCGGTGCCGGCAGGTGCCGGGCCGAGGGCAGCGCGTCCCGGCGGGGCAGCGCTCACGGGCATGGACAAGCTCAACAAGCTGACGGTGCCGGCCGGGGAGAAGTTCAGGTAGGGGCTGGTCCGCTCCCGGTCTCCTCCGGGAACGGGGCCGCGCGGGGGCTCAGCAGTGGGACGAGGGATTGGGAGGCGCCGAGGCACGAGGAAGTTGGCAGAAGTTTTAGAGTAAAACGGAGTTATCGCCGGTGGCCAGGGCGCTGCAGGGACGTGCGAGAGGTAAACACGGGTCTGGAGTGGATAATAGGACACAGATTTCAAAGCAAAATGTGTGTCGGCTTCACCTGCAGCGCAAAGAGGAATATATTCAAAGTGCCTGTTTTCAAAGCTGTAAGGAAATAGTGTGTGACTCACTATGATGTATGAGTCTTATGCAAATTAGAAAAACTTAATTAATTGCTTAATGCTTTAATGTCCTATGAAGATAGTTTTTGCAGTTAAGTTCTGTAATATTTCCTTATCTTCGAAAGAACTGGTGGAATAGAGGGAACTGGAAAACGGGAAATGTTGCTAAGTGAAGGAGAACAATGTTAAATACAGGGTTGGAGAGGAAAAAAAAAGCAGAAGCTGGCCATTACTGAAGTATTTTTAGTGTGTCTCGAATGGTGTGCTGGTACAGTTGGCACCTCGAGGCTCTTTCATCATGACTTTTTGTATTTCTGAATAGTTAAAAGAAGTTCTCTTTCAGCTTAAAGTAACGTGGAATTCTTTTATCCCTCTGAAAAAATAAGAATGAAATACTGAAAAATGTTTTTCTTAAAATAACTCACACTTAAGCACTCAATACTAATTTATAAAGCTGTCTCAAGTCTCTCTCCCTCTCCCCAGAAATCTTCATGCAAACTGGAATAATCTCTTAAAAGATTATTTTAAAGCTAATTTTGATGGAATGCAGTTTCCTCTCTTTCCATACTGTTGAAATATTGTTGTGAGGGGTGTGTACTTGCAGAGCTGCAGTGACACTTATGCTTCTCAGCCAGGCACACCTAATAAAAGCCTAGCAGGCTTTCTAAGCATCCCAAGCCCAGGCAAGAACTCTGTGGAAGGCTCAATGGACAGGGTGAAGAACACAGGGAATCTTCTCATTGTCTGCAATTTACCACGTTAAGTAGTCTAAACTGGTTTAAATGGTGTCAGAGCTCAGTGCTGGTCTACGCTAGCTATCTTTAAATAGTAAGTTGAGAAACAAGATGGCAGGCTTGATTCCATCCATTATTGGTACATTAAAAAATAAAGTACATACTCTCTGCTGTCATAAAATTGTAGCTGGGATTCATCTTCTGCACTTTTGCAAACATTTAAAGCAGGATTACTTTCAAGTATCCAAAGTGGGTCTATACGTGAGGGTTATAATGGCCCACAACGTTTTGGTGAACTGGTTCAAAAGCCCTAAACCCGAAAGGCAGCACCACACCTCTGCTGCATCTTCACATAGATGACACTCTCCATCTCGTCTGAGGTTTTAATATTGTTGTAAAATGGGGAAGAGAAAGAAGTCACTCTGCTCTCCTGTATTAACTTGAAGTATTACAAGTTACTTTTTCTCTCCTCCTCACGGCCAATTCAGCCTAGTTGTGCAGGGAACGTAGAAGCTTTTCTCAAGCGTGTGAGCATTCCCACCACGCGCAGTGGACACACATGCATTCTTCGATTTGAGCATGTCAAAATACTCCTTAGAAACCTGGATACTTGGCTACAAAGTCTTGCTATGGTATCAAAATTTTAAAATCTCAAGGCAGAACTTTCCAGGAGTAGGTATTCATAGGATAAATTTAAGAGAGGTGCAAATACAGGAAGAGATCAGCATAACATGGTGGCAGCCTTTTCCTCCCCCTTTGAAACAGCTGGACTCTCTCATGCTCTGTGACCTGTTGGCAGTGCAGTTGACTTCCTAATACCACATCTGTCTGCATGGAACACACATAGGTGGTTCAGAGTTTGCACTGAATGTTACATGATCTAAATGGTTATGTCAAAAACATACTTTTCTTCACACGTTAAGATGCAATGCCAGGAAATGTTCCTGCCAAACATAGTTTCAATTGAAGTGATTACAGTTTGTGTTTTTAAAGACAGCTTTCTTAAAATTTCTGCTTTGTAGCAGCAAAAGTTAAAAAAGCACTTCTGTTGGGTCAGTGTCTGAGAGTGGATCTTTTGATTTTTTTAAGTGTAGACCTGAAAAACTAGATATTTTGTGGTTTTGCTAAGCTCAGCTATTCTCCATGGGTATAGATGGGCCTACCAGACCAAGCTTTTTGTTGCATTAGCAAATCTTACGTCAGATCTGAATTCTTAACACGTTCCATTGTTAAGTTTATTGCAACAATAAGAACTATAAGTGTTCTTATATGCCTGTCTACCTAACATGTTGTGGTATGTACATTGTTTGCAGTTAAACCACTCAACTAACTTCAGTAACAGTTGGACAGGAATCCTGGAACTTCTTGGAATTCCAATATTAATTTTTATATAGTGTTTCTTATAATGCACGCACAGTATTATACAAATATTCCCTCAGAATACATTGTGTGTTCTAACTGCTTCCTTATAGTCAGGAAAAATTAATTCAAACGCTTGGTTATTTACTGTTAGAGAAACTCATCTGTGGTGCATACAAGTAATTTGGTACTTTGAGCGTTTCCCAAAGTGTGGAGTGAATACATGAGCAATAGCCATGCTGCCATGGCACGCTCTAGTGTGCCTGGATTTCAGACTGAACTTCAGGGAAAAAAAAGTGTGCTGCAAGCATACAGAAATAGATGCACTCATGATCAGAGACAGTAGGCAGCATGGGTAATAGGAAGTTAGCAGCTCAAAAGAAAAGTCTGCACTAACCTTGCAGACTCTTCTGTGGTTTAATTTCCCTAGACTATAAGCCTATGATTTCTGGTATTTAAATAATTTCTAGCTAGTATATGTGACTGTGTCACAGCATCTCTTCAGACCTGCTGCATTTTTTTTATTATGATCACAAACCTTAATGATGACCCTCTGCCCCTAGCTGGCTTCAGCTGTGTAGCACAAAGTCCTTTTCAAAGGCATCATCATCACTGCAGTGATGGGCAAACTGTGGCACAAACCAAAGTGTGCCACATGCTTTCACTTGCCTAAGGTCATGCAGCCAGCAAATTCCAGATTGCAAAGAGCCTTTTCCAAGAGCAGTTTCATGTTAATTTCAAATTACTTCATTAATTTGCACCAGTCCTTCTCTGCCCCCAACAAAAACAAAGGCCTAAAATCACTGTCTCCAAGCATAACGCCCATTTAAAAGGAAGTGGAAATAAACTGGCAATTTACTTCTCTCCAGGCTGAACAAGTGTGTCTGGGGTTTTTTGCAGGATTTTGTATTAGTCCCCCTTGCTAAACAGAAGGGTTTAAGTCCTAATTCTATGAAAATCAAGAGGGGTCTCCTTAAGGCCTGAACGTCTGTTGTCTATCGAACTTGGAGGTGTTTATGGTCTTCACTAATTTTCTACTGGTAGCTTGGCTGTAACTGCTAGGCCTTTTCTTTAACAGAGGATCTTCTACAATGTTTCTTCTTGAAAGTGTATAGTAGAAAATTAATTCATTTGGGATTGAAATGATATTTAGCTGTAAACGGACACCTCCTATGTATATGATGCTTTACCATAGTGAGCATTTACTTTTGAAGAAAATTATTGGAGAATATATGAATATTAGTTTTGCACTGTAAGAAAATATTTTATTATAGGAGCTCTACTAATTCCTCTTAGTGGTAGCAAACAGACTTAGAAACTTAGAAACCTAATCTGTTTTTTCAAGGCAAATTTTAACTTTGTTTATTGCCTCAATGAACTTGAACAGGACCAAAGAACAAAAATAAACTCAAGCAAGAAATAAAGTGGAGTTTCAAAGTAACCTAGAGAATGCTCCCCATGACAGAATTGGGCATCAAAGCCCACATCCAATTTCAACATCTCAACCTCTTATTAGTTACATAGAGTCCAGAGGAAAGGCTATGCGAATGATAGAATCATTCAGTGGTTTGGGTCGAAAGGGACCATCCTGTTCCCATCCCTCTGCCGTGGGCAGGGAAACCTTCACTAGATCAGGTTGCTCAAAGCCCCATCGAACCTGGCCTTGAACACTCCCAGGGATGGGACAGCCACAAGTTCTCAAGCCAGCCTGTTTCAGTGCCTCACCACCTTCACAGTAAAGAATTTCTTCCTAATATCCAAACTACTCTCAGTTTGATGCCATTCCCCCTTGTCCTGTTACTACATACCCTTGTAATCAGTTCTTCTCCAGCTTTCTTGTAGACCCCTTTCAGATACTAAAAGGCTGCAGTAAGGTCACCCCAGAGCTTTGCATTTTCCAGGGTGACCATTCCCAATTCTCTCAGCCTCACTTCTGCTCTTTTACCTGCTCTGGTGTTCCCCTCTTTCTAGCAAAAGTCTAATCTGCCCTAAGGACATAACAGCTGTGAAGGTTTTCTGGAACACCATCCATTGCCACCCACAGCCACCTCCTGTCTCAGCTTCCAGTGTCTCCTGACAACTTTCTACTGTGCAGTATCACTCTGTGGTGACAGCAGCTTTTGTGGCACACCCATGTTTTAGCCCACCAAAATGTAGGCTGAACTTAAGGTCACATGAAATCACAGTGCAGTGATTTGCAGTCTTTGAAGTTGTGTTTCACAGGCACAGAGAAAGGAGGTCACCGGCTACATTTGCTGATGAGCACAAACAAGTATTTTTTCCATAGGATCATTAGGTCCTGTTTGCCGTACAAAGCACAGGACTTTGATTAAAATATAAGGTTTTATAATCTCTATTTCCTCTAGTTTTCTGTCAACTTAAACAGTTCATGGATCCCTCTCATCTCTGGACTTTGGAATCGAATGAGATAGGAAATGCAAACTTCCCCAAATACCACTGCAAAAATCCATTCTTTCCCTCAGTGTGACTTTTCCAGTCAAATCCTCTTGCTTCTCCCTCTGACCTTGCTTCAGCACAGCATAGCCTCCATCCCATCTATATTTGTCCTTCCTTATTCCCTTCTCTCTGCACAACCATTTTATTCTACCAATCCCTTTAAAGCTTCTTTTCTTCTTTCCAGCTATGTCATCTTACCTGGACCAATCTCCAGGCTAAAAAAAACAGCCAACCAAAGAAAACAAACTTGAAACACACTAATTTTGACAAGACAAAAAACCAAAAAACCCACCCACAAACTGAAGGGAGAAAAAAACCCAAAATAAATCACCACATAGGATTTATTCTCATACAGAATTTCCTGCCTATAAGGCTGTTTATAGAAAAGTATGTTTAAGTGTGACTGTGATCTACATGTGTTTTAAACAAAAATACGGCAGTGTGAACAAAATGATGCAGTATAATATCAAGAGATTAAACTATCAAGAGATGCCCTGCTTTAATTTCTGCAGGTAGACAGCAGTGTAAGAGTGTAATCTGTTCACGAGATAAGCTATGCTTATATAGTACCTATAGCTTCATTCTCTTTGTGCTGGCAAAATTGTTCAGTCATTGGCACAGCTTATTCTACCACTGCTTCATATGCACACTGTTCCAAATAAAATAAGGCCTTGTTGTGACATTGTAGCTCTGCCAAAATAACTGTCCAGAGTAGGAGTATTTGTCAACCATAGCAATCACAAATGACACCGTCCTTGGCCTCCGACTGTCAGTTATTCAGCAGAAGTGAGTAATTTAGATTTGATCTAATTACTTAGGGTTTTTTTTTTTTAGTAAAATAATAAATGATCAACAGCCAAGCAAATAACCCAATAAATTAATTTTCATGGCCATGGGGGATAAAACCAACATTCCAGCAAACTTGGCAAAACCATTTTTTACCATTAGTTTATAAATGTACCCCATACAGCTGTATAGAGTGCTAGATATTAAATCATAATATGATATTGCAGATACCCAGTGATACGTTGATTCCAGAACAAAACAGTTTTGTGTTTTATAGAATCATTCAAAACCTACGTTCTGCACAGGACATTAAAATGTGATAGATGCTTTGCTTTTGGAAGGCAAATATGACAATCATAAATTGTTGCAGAAAAGCACCACTGGAAAACCATATTAGTTTGTATGCTCAGCAGACAAGAGAATTGAAAAATTGATGGAAAACAGTGCCTGAAAGAAACAGCATTTTCCCATTTGGCTCTAGGGCATTATCTTAGATTTTTGGTAAACTGTAAAAGGACTATTCATACTATGTAAATATGTTTGGTTTGTGCCAGCCATAATAAATTACTGAGGAGTAACAGAAGCTTGAAAATTCTGTTCGCATCTTTATCCTAATCTGTTAGTATATACATTTTTAACAAGTTCATTTTCCAGACATAAGCAAAGCCAGATGTGCAATGCTACAAGTTTATGACCTCGACATAAATTACTACACAGTAAATACTTTAGAAAGAATTGAAATAATGCATCCTGAGGCAATAATATGAAAAACATGAGTATATGTTTTTCCAGCTTAATTCAAGGGGAAACAGGGTGAAGTAGGCTATTAATACAAGAGGCTATACCATGTGGCTAAATGTTTCCTTGCTATCATAAAATATGGATGCTGTAGGCATCTCTGCAAGAAGCACAGAGGCAACAAAGTGCTACTGAAGCTGTAGCTACGTGGCCAGTTTAATCTGGCATAAGTCTGAGCTGCTGCCAAAAGAGCAGGTCCCTTTTCCACCCTCCCAATGCCCCTGCTCGCGCTGCCCCTCTCTGCCCTCTCACTGGCACTAGGGTTCCAATGACCACGTGACAAAGCTGGATCTGATCCTGCTGATATCTAAACTGGCAAAAGAGAAAAGAAGTTAGTTTCCCAGCTGGAAGTCCCGTGATTCATCATAGCTGGGGAAGCACCGAGGGCAGAGAAGAGCGGAATTTCCCCTTTCAATGGCAGCCCATGTGGGCTCCATTAAAGTGACATAGGGACCGACTAGGGAATTTCTTCAGGGTTTTAACAAAATTTGATAGGCTTCAGAACAAAACAAACAAAACTGATCCATGAGTAGCCTCCACTAGGTCCCTGTCAGTGCCACCCCACATCTGTGATGGGTATAATGCTTCTGTAGCTTGAGCAAGAATGCTTTCAGCCCAAGTACAGCAGTGTTTGTTAGTGGTAATATTCTGGGTCCATACCAGATCCTGTCTTTATTCATTTCCCTGCAATAACTTTCTGCTTCCTCTTCTTGTTGAAATATAAAAGCCACTTAACTCTTTTAAATTTCTGCGCTTGCTCTTCTTTAGTGACCAGGCTATAGGGTACTAATCCTTCAGGGAGGTACAGCACTCACTTAGTTTTAACTGCAACTGTATTTTAGAGTAGCCTAAAGTGTTGAGTTTCCTCATGCTGCTTGAAAACCTTCCGGAAAAGTTGAGTAAGCCTTGTGGATGTGGCTTCTTTGTGTGTTTTTTTTTTTGTTTTATAATGCATTAAGTTATCTCTAGAGAGCTGGTGCAAAAAAGAGATCAGTTAACCAAAAAAAGGCTCAAAACAGAGCAGGTCAGTTACAGAACAGAAAACATACTTTACCTTTTTATGTTGGGAAGTGACATGTAATATTCACTGACATATCATAATACCTAATTATTTTCTGTATTCCTTACGGTATCACTGTTATTCAGTTGGGATAAAGGGGAGAGCAATCTTTATAAGAGGGAAGAAGTGTCCAAACCTTGGAGGTTTTGGTTTTTTGTTTCCAGGCAAATTCAAATGCTTAGCATTGGAAACCTAGAATGGGTTCTTTCAATATGCAGAACTCCCAATCACCCCAAAGTACTTAAACTGCTTACTTTCATGTTAGGAATTATTTCTGTCAAGGTTGTATTATCCCTTTACATGCTACATTTTTCATTTATTCGGTGAATATTAGTACTTACCAGTACAAGGACGGCTGACAGCTTTTTTGTAAAGATTATGTAGAGGGCATATGAAGATGAAAAATACAATCAATATTTAGCCTTTCTGTGCTTCTGTGTGTACCATGTAAACACACACCTGCCCTAACTATGGGGTTTGCCTTTAGGCAAAATAGTGGATGATTCAAAAGTGAGCAGAATAGGATGTTTTTGAGACTTTTTAAAAAATCAACACTCTCATCAAAATGACTATAAACTATTGTCATTTCCGCTTGTGCATCTCCCACACACGGGAGAAAACAATTCCTTGTTCCTTTTTCCTCTCAGATAGGTAGCTGTAATTGACTTCTCCCAATAAGCAAACCTCTTTGAACTTTTCTTCACAGCTTTGAGATAGCTTTACAGATAAAGATCAAAGGCTCAGTGCCTTGAATGGGTGGTTTGGTCTCACAGGTTACCACCTCCAGTGCCAAACTTCTGCTTCTCCCACCATGAAAGCCATTGCAGGGGGTGGATAAGACCCCAGAGTGGATGAGGGGCTGTAAGGCCCTACCTTGGACCAGTAGCTACTGAAGCAGTTTATCTGACTGCACCTCAAGGATTCAGCTGTCTCTCTTACACATTTTTATGCATTTCACACATATCACAGCCATTGAAAACACCAATCCTGACCCAGGTGCCTGATTCCACCTGGCATTTCCTTGCAAAGGACTCCCACTCTTGCTCTTCAGGGTAGCATATGATATAAGGGTGTGTGCATGTGGAGATCTGAAGCACCTGAAGGAGGTCTAATGAGGAATAAGATGTTTTCTGCATTTGGTATTACTTTTTGCTTTCTACTGAGGAATTATTAAGGAGGTGGAAGGGGGTAGAGTTGTTGTCTATCATTTAATTGGATTGTCTTCGAGGTACAAAACTGACAAGTAATATAAAAATATATCTTATGAAGACACTCACCTGGTTCACCAAAATCCATGTTTTTCCACAAAGATCGTGTCAGGAGCATTGCTTTCATAGAAGCCTGGCATAGGAAAGGTGGTACTTTTCTAGTTCGTTAATTTCTTTGTGTGCGACATTTCAAGATAAGAGCTTCAAGCTTTTCAAAATCTCAAGTGGTACTTTTACAAATCCCCTTCTAGGTAAGCAGGTTCTCCCCCCACAAGGAAGCAGGAGTCTTCCCCTTTGTCCAGAAACAATAACTTTCTTTCTTAATTTGGTCACCTGCATTGCTGTTTATAAAACTGAAGGATAATAGAAACACAAAGCAAAGACCAGCCGGGGAGAGGGTGGTGGAATAATTGTGCTGTGAGAAACCATAAAGGAGGGGTCTGGACATGCTGTTACTTCTTTAGTTTCATATTTTAATGTGGTTTTGTTGTTTTGGGTTTTTTTTTAATTAACAGAGGTAGCTGTAATAATTTTTAGTTTTCTGCTCTTTGAGTTTTGGTTTTTATCTTCTAATAACTTAGCTTCTATTCTCCAAATTTCATTATACTCTTCCTTGCTTTCTGTTTTGTGGTTCTTTCCTGTACAACTTTATAGCTGAGGCAAGTGGGTATTTTTGGAGATTTTTTGTTTCAAGTCTAAATTTGCACTTACTAAATCCCATTCTAGGTTTCTAATGCCAAGTATTTGAATTTGCCTGAAAAAGACAAACAAAAACTCTGAGAAACAACAATTTTTTGGTTTAACGTGATCTGCCTTTCTTAAGACAAAAGTGAGTGCTACACTTACCCACAGTCTTACTGTAAGTGAATGGACGCAGTAGTCTTGAGAAAATGTGACTTTGTAGGCACAGCACTATAGGTTGTCCTGTCAGTGAGAAACAGATGCACCCAAAAAGGCGTAAGAACTGCAATTGGCATGCAAATTGTCTGATTTACAGTGTGTTTATTTTTTAAATTATTTTTACTATTTTACAACCAGTTCAACTTCATCAGTTAAAGACCTAACTGATGTTAGGAGGAGGAGAAGGAACATACAGGTCCCTTAATGTTGAATGTGTCACTATTGCTTGCAAAGCTGCCCTAGCAAACATGTGAATATATCATGTTCAAAATTCTGCTCTTCTTTAACTAAAGAAACTGGTTTGTGAGTACAGATGGGGATTTTTCAAGAGGCAAAACAGATAATTCAGACAGTCCTGTAAAACACCAGAAATTTAAGAAGGTATAATTCTTATCCCTCAGATGAACAGAAATAGGTATGCTTGTAATACAGAAAATTTCTTGTAAATAATTTAAAATTAGTTTTTGTTTTGCTGCCGCTCCCCACTGATGCTGCAGTCAGCCCTGTTTCCAAAAACATTAGCAGGACCCCTCTCAGCTACAAGTGCTCACAGCCAGACACCCTGAAGCAATCGTGTCTCTCTGCCTGCTCCAGAGACTCTGCAAAATACTCTTGCTATGGGCTGCCACTCCCCGCGTGACACAGGCAGCTGTACAGATCAAACACTGACAGCCAGCATGTGCACTGAAGGTGCAAAGTACTGGATTCACTGTGCACAAGTGGGTGAACTGTGCTACTCACACACACAGGAGATCCCTCCCTGTTTCCAGGAGCAGGGACAGGTCATGACCACTGGGGAGCCTCTCATGCTGAGTGCTCTCAGCCATAATACACGTATGTACATAACACATATTGGTAAATGTCTTCACAGATTTATAATACCCATTAATACGACTTCTCAAAAACTAGTCTAAATGGTGGAGAATTCCATATTACACAAATCTGTCTGAAATTAGGACAGACTTCTCTTTCTCAAGTCTGAGGACTCTGTACCTCATCTCACATGCAAGTTGAAAACTTGTTACGCACTTTATTCTTCTTCATTTTTCTCTTTAAAAATTATTTTACCTTTGGAAAGCTTTTGTAGGATAATGTGTATGCAAAAGAGCCAAAGGCTTCCAGGTGATGTTTGAAGGTGGGGATGTGTCACAGGCCAGGTCTACTCATCATCCTCCCTTCATCATCACATGTTCCTCATAAGCTGAGCTGTGGTCAGATCAAAGAGAGGGTGAGTTTGTTTCATTCTGTTTTATCTCAAGGCAGCTCTGCCAGTCCTTGAGTGCAGGAAGGTATTCTGTGACACAGCAAATCCTTCTTTCAGGATATATGGTATTTACAGTGGTAAAACTTTCCACCTTCCTTCACATATGTTTCACAGCTAGTGACCCCCTTGTCAACAGATCTGGAAATTCTGAAACACTGGCGTTTCAAATTGATAAGATATGAAAAATAGCAACACAGGGCTAAAAAGTGTTTTATTTTAGGTTTTTGTCTTTTTTTTGTTATTCCTTCCAACATGTAGAATTTCTAATGTATTTGTAAGAAACCTAAAACTTTTTAGAAGCGCCTACAGCCTAGACTTCCAAACTTACTATCTGCAGAACTTGGAAAATCTATTGTGTGCCATGAGATCCCGATCAAAGGGTCCCATCCAGTCTATAGCAGTTACAATTAAATTGAATCTCAAAATGTCTATTGCTGAAATGTGTTTTCAAAGATTAGCAGTAACACAGACTGCACCTTTATCTGCAAACCTGATTTTGCATAAAAAGATCCCAAGCAGGTTTAATGAAGAGTTGGAGCTTGTAGTTAAAGAAGCAACTTTAAGTTTTACCTCTTGATTATCTTTAATTATATGCAATGCAAAGTAAGACAAGCATTACTCATTATTTTCATTTACAGTACTAGCTGATGGAGGTCCTTGAGTATTTCTAGTATCTGCTCATCCCAAGAGAACACTAGAGAATAAACATTAGTTGGTAACAAGGTCCTGACTCAGACATGTTGTGAAGAAAGAGGGTTGTAGTTACGTACCTGACACAGGGGCTGCCTACACTGGGCCACGGGAGCCCCCATTTCCTAGGTACTCTCAGGGCTGCTGCTCTGGTAAGATCATCTCACAACAAACCTCTTGACTTGGAGTATAATCTCAAGTATTTGAGAGCCATACAAGTATTTTAGTGCTAGTCAGATATGTAGATTCAGTCAAAACTTTAGGTGTATTAATGCCCTTCTGTGCTTCACTTTCCTCATTGCTCTGGAATGGCCTTTGGGCTTGGGATTGAGTCCCTTAAGATTTGGAGAATCCTCTTGCCATAGACTTTTCTATCTGCCTCTCATCTTTTCTTCTGTCTCTCTAAGATCACAAATCAGACAGCTCTTTGTAAAACTTTTCAGCTGTTGCCTTTTATATGGCCTGGCACCTCAAGAAATTTCAGCCTCCAGCTAACTGGTCAGATTGGTTTTTGCAGCTTGTTCAACTCTATGGGTCAAAGGGGATTCCACTTGAACTGGAGATCAGCTGTGCTTGATGACTTCCTACACTTGCCACGTAGTGCACTGGTTATCTGCTTACTCTCACAGGCTTCAGACAAGTAAAATTCTCCAGAGGCAATAAACAAGTATTTTAACAACTCCTATAAGAGCAACGAAACTTTAAAAATGGAAAAAATTCACACAAACACGTATTAGGTACTCTCTAATTTATCAGTGGTAATTAGAAATCTAAATGCCTCCATAAAAAGAATAAGGAGTAAGAAACAAAGATTTTTAAGAAATTTGACTATTCAAACAATGGGAATGTTTTGATTTCAGTCCATCTGCATGGAAAAAATATCATAATAGCACCAGTGCATGTGATTAACTAATTTAAATGCACCTTTTTTTAATAGAAATATGTAATAAAATGATCTTTTAAACTATAGCCTTATTCAAGACTCATGGAATACCCATGATGCTCTAATCAATTTACCTAAATATGATCAAATGAAAAGCAAACTAATTCAGGTACTTGCACTTATCAGTTTCGTGGTAGATTTTATTTGCATGTATGTGTGAAGATTTTTTAACAAATAAATGACAGTATAGAATAAAACCAGTAACATGGAAAAAGCCCATCTTTTTTTCAAAATAAAGCCATAATTTTGTTAATGTAAAGATATATTAATGTCAGTGATGAGCAATAAGCAATATTCAGATAGAAATCTACAACTAGAGTTTTGTTGGTGATTGTGTTTGAGTCCTATCTCTGACAAACAACTGAAGAAATGTAACTGATGCTGACATGCATCCCTAATTGAAGTCTGGCTAGCCCTTCTGAAAGAAACACAAACACTTGCAGACAACCATTCTCCCTAAACTAGAACTAAATCATTTAGATCTCCTCTCATTCTTTTCATTCCTCATTACTTTTCATTTATAGACACTGCCAGGTGCCAGCTGGGGCACAACACAGAAACAGCAAACTGCAGATGATGGCTATTTGTGATGTTTCAAGCAGAACCAGAAGCTGAATCTGTTAGGAACAAAAACCCAACACATACAACAGAAAAGCAGAAGTTCTTCTCATCTTTTCACCTCAGATTTAATGTATCTGGTTAATTTAGATAATAATCCAAGCTACTCTTATAGGTGTAGTACATTGTTGTTGGATATTTTGGAGCATTTTGCTCTACATCTGTTTCTCACAACTATAAGTAATTCATTTCTTTATATTAGCAGGTAACACTATATCGTTTTGCTGTTTAATAGTTTGAGTTTTCAGCAGGAGTTAAAGGTGTGCTTGTGAATTATTTGTCCGTTATTCTCATTATATTAATAAGTGTCCCATTTACGGTCAGAAATCAGAGGGCATTCTCACAGCTGTGCAGTGTTGTAAAGTCAGTTCTAGATAAAATGTTAACATTTAAATATTCTAAACTATTAATTTAGGCAATTATTTATTTTTTCCTGAGGCACTTACTCTTAAATTGATTGTTTATACTGTACTTAATTGTATTAAGAAGGAGGATAACACAAATAATGCTAAAGAGCTCCTAAAAAGGGAGGGACACTTCATGCACAAATGATTTAACAATTAAACTACTTATTGAAGATACAGTAACCATATTTTCCTTAATTTATATTAATGGCTGTTCAACCACTTGGAAGTTTAATGCTGGCTTTGTTTAATATCTTACAGGAAGCTTCAAAAGATGGTGCATGACATCAAGAAAAATGAAAGTGGGATAATAAACAAGTTCAAAAAGTAAGTTTGCAATGCCAATCCCTAGTTTTATCAGTGTGGGGAAGTTTGGATTATGAGCATAGTGGTGTGTAGTACTTTAGTGATGGGACCATGTCATGCCAGAGGGATATACTTCAGTGCATGTAAACAGCTTCGGTTCAGACTGCAACATGCAGAATTGTCATCAGTATTAAGACTATCATAAAGGAGTTGCAGAACTGGAGCCCAGTGGTAGGTTGTGCTTGTAGCCTTGAAAAAAACAGTATTTGAGTGAAGAGCCTTTTTCTGAATGTTCGCTGGGAATGGTCATTGCTTGTTGTTTTGCATGTGTGCCTTTCTCCTTAGGCAACTGTTTAGGCTTCCCCCTGCAATTAAGTTGAATTTGAGCTCCACCTTGAACCAACTGGTTAGACATCGTACTTAAAATTCCCATAAAAATGCTAAGTCCTCCTGTGTTTCAGTCTCATAAAACAAAATCCAGCATTACCTAGCACCCTTATTCCAGTAAGATGTGCTGAAAAACATGTCGATTGGTGTCACGTGCATGAAAGTATCATAAAATATTCATGTGTATTTATACATAAAGAAATTCCAGTAATTCTGCATCCTTGTCAAACGAATACACTATTCACTGTTTCCAGTCAAACATCTATTTAAAGCAATTAGCTATTTAGCACACTTTTCTTAATGCAACATCTCATTTGCATTGAAATTCCATTTGGATGCGATTTTCTCATTCAGTTGTCTTTCTTTACATGGGTCATTGGCAACAAAAGTATTAAGTACTTTTAGAAGTTAATTACTGCACCGAATCTGCGGTGTTTCCACGACAACCATATTAAATTCCAGAAAGACAGCTCTTGTACATAAAAGACACGTGGAAACATTGTTTTAAAGTGTCCCTAAAGAGAGACCCTGACGGCTCAGTTCAAGGGAAACAGCTAATTCTCAGTATATATGAAGTGATCAGGCAGCTATTGGCAGAAGCAGCGGGGCCCTGCCTGATTTGGCTATGCAAGAGCTCTGGGAAGCCAGGCTGGTTCAGCTCTTGCCCCTGCTGCCAGCCCAGGCAGGGCTGGTGTTTGGGGGGCAGCTGCTGGACCTGCCAGAGGAAGGAGGTACACTCCTAGGAGCAGCAGGACTGCCTGGCTCTCCTGTTCCTCAGGCAGGAGGAGTAATCTTGGGCTCCCAGCCCTCCTTTGTGCTCTCGTTTTCACAGCTGTGTTTCTGTCCACAGACCTTGAGCAGGCTGTGATGGTAAAACACCTGATAGATTCTCGAGATTATTTTTTCCTTTACTCATCCTCTTTCACTCTAAGATTGCTGCAGTTCAGAGTTAATCACAGTCACTTGGTATACTCACTGATTTCCACACAAGCACAAAAGGAGATTTTCCCTTAAAATGGCCCTCTTTCAACTACTTGGGGTTTTAATTTAATATAAGTGTGGTTTTGTTTTTAACACAGTGACCACTGTGTTCACCACCCATCTACAAAAAATTCATTGTCACCTGGGACCTGCTCACAGGGAAGAGCTGCTAGGCTGTCAAGGCTTTTGGTGGGGTTTTGGAGGAGAGGGGGTTAAAGAGTTTCTTATAGTTGTTGCTTTTTAATAAAGGGTGGCTTCCTACTTCACAATAGTTGTTTAAGTGTGATTAATAATGTTCCAGTGGGCTAGTTCAAAAGCCTCAGAGAGGAAAGCAGATGACAGAAACAACAGAAGCATCTAAGGTTTATAATTTGAGGCTACAAAATGTCTCCCATAGTTCCCTGAACGTGAACTCTTGTTGTTAATCACTTGTTCTGATTCTGTGTCCGCCCTAGAGAGTGAGAGAGGAAGAACAGAAAAGGGAGAAGTAACATGAACCAAATGTAGCAGAAGCTGGGAAGGTCATCATTAAGTGTCAGAGACAAGATTGCTTCTATAGCCCTGCAATTCTTTGATTCATTCAAGATCAAAAAAAAATATATAAAAAAGAGCAGACTCGTAAAAACTCTCATAAAGTATGACTGCAGCACAAAGCTCACACGTCAACTCTCCCAGTTATAAGAACACAAACTGAGGTATAAAAACATAATAACCTTTCTGATGCTACTGTGATTCATCTGAGTCATATTCATTTTTTTGCAGTTATGAAGATCAGAAATTTAGTTTTTAAAAATTGAAGTATTTCTAATATTTGTACATGACTTCAGAGCTCAAGTCTTGAACCCAGCACATGATAAGGCTTGCAATAAAAGCATGAGTTGACAACACTGATAAGGATATGTACAAGAGGTGCTAAGCTTTATAGAATTAGAACTGGCTGTGTTCCTTGCTATATAACCTTTGGGGCCTTTTTGTTTGATTGTAGATGCCTTTTCTAAAACATATGGTTATCCAGTTGATCACTACTTCCATTTCAGTTAAAGGATTATTTTATTAAATGTCAAGGTTCTAAACATGACTGAAGCAGGAAAAATTTTGTTTTAAATGTGCTTTATGTAGCATAGATTCATCTATATGCTGGGAAAAAAGTCAAAATCAAACCTATTATAAGTAGAAATAATTTTAGAGAATTCAAATAGTGTACTTGCTTATCTGAAGCCTAAAGTTATCACCCAGATGTATATGGTAAGCCTCTGCTACACAAATTGAAAGAATTATCAAGTATTCGTGAAATACATTGGACTTACTAGCAGTATTTGTTAAAACACTTCTAAAATCTGGATTGGCTCTTGATTATGCAGAAATGTAAAAGGTCTTGCATCAAGACTTCCGCTCTCCAGTCTAGTTCATCTGTGGGTTGCAGGTGGGGAGGAATTCATCTACTATCCACGTGTGTCTTAAAGGTCTGTGGAAAGCAGGCTGAACAGTCCTGGTAACAGCAAAGAGATTGACAGGTTGTTTTTTCATTGTTTAAAAGTTCCTGTTTGTTCCCCATTCTGACTCCATGTTTT
Source organism: Cnemophilus loriae (assembly GCA_013397755.1). NCBI lineage: Eukaryota > Metazoa > Chordata > Aves > Passeriformes > Corvidae > Cnemophilus > Cnemophilus loriae. Next base: position 1,385,025 of record VZTF01002606.1, on the reverse strand, counting down.
CTGTCAGTAAAAATATTGGCCACTGCAGGATAGCACTCACCTGCTTGCCCTTAATCACATGCAAAACTGTTTACAACACTGAGTCCCAGCTGCTGTGCAGATCACAGTGTCAAGGAGGATTATGTACTCAGGTGTAGAAGCAATGAGTGTAGCCAGCACTGTATAAACAATGAGAGCTGGGGGCATTTTATTCATATTCGCATCCTTGGTGATACAGAACAGGGAAGCAGAGAAATCATAGGTTTCATGATGTAGGGTGGTTGCCTATGCTTGAAACACGCTGTAAAGCCATAGCACTCATCTGTGAATCATAAGCTTTAAGCCTCTAGGCTTTGTTCAGTGGAATCCTGGCTCCACTGAAGCTGGTGCTAAAAGACACACTGCATGTACAGCAAAGTCAGGACTTCACCTAAAGTTTTGGTACGTGCTGACTTACTGTGTTCAATAAGAAACAAGAAGTTCAATTTATTCGCCTTGTTGTAATATCACATCCTTCACAAAGTCATCAGAAATCATGCACGTGTAGTCATGTTTCTGACTGCACACTATCCAAATATGTCCATTTCTTGAACATATGCCATGTGACCTGAAAAATGGAAAGATGCTTTACCCAGCTTTTTAGTTGGGTAAGTCTTAGCTTCAGATTTGTGTGGTCTATTTTTCTATACAATTTATAATTTAGGCAGTAACTTTAGGCAGAAGAACAGTCATTGTCTCACAAATGTCTCTTCAACCTGCATAGCTGCAACTAAAAGACATTCGTGATCAAACCCTTGGCAGAGGAAAAAGTGGTATTTATGAACCAAACAGTGAGAAGCTGTACCACACTTAGAAAACAGGAAAAAGTATAATACCTAATTTTAACTGTTATTCTGAAGAAACATGAAAATCACCATGTAGCTGAATAGAATGTTTTGAGTGTCAAGGTTTTTATTACTATAACTGCCATAGCACATTGTAAGAACATGTGTGAAAGAGCAGTAACAACACTTCCCAAGAAAAAATCACTTGAATTTTATCTTGTACAATTGCCACATAATTCCAAATCTGTAACAAACTATTCCACTAGGTCATGAGAACACAGTTCAGGAAAAGTTCATCAGTTTGCATCACACCTTTTGGAACTCTGAAAATGTTTCTGGCAAAGTTCAATTAATTTATTGTTTAATCACAAGTGTGATGATCTAGTGCACTTAGAGCTAATACCTACTATAATTACTCAACTCAGAAAAGATATCAATATAATTTTTGTAAAAATTATTATGTTAAAATGGTTCCTAAGAAGGGAGTGGGCTTTGTACAGACTTAACAATACAAAAAGCAAAGGACTTTTGAAAACAGAAAGTATTCAGGCATATCTTAAATGCTGGGGGAGCGAGCAGAAACGCTGGTGGGGAAATGCATCTGTGGGAAAATTTAAGTGCTACATGTAAAGGTCTACTAATATGTATGTTTGGTTATTTTTCTGGGTGTAGCCTGTAAAAACAAGTGTTGCTAGAGCAAAACACCCAGACCTTTGCTGCAGTTTATTTTAACATTCTTCACTTAATGCAGGAAAACAAAAATGTGCTACAAATTCAAAGTGCGTAATTAATATTTGCAGTTCCTACAGAGCCATATATGTTAGAAAAGTTAAGTACATGCCTAAATGTTTTGTTGGATCAAGCTCAGCATATTATAGGGGGAAATCTTGGAATACATTGCTTTAAAATGGAATAATTTATTCTCTTAAAAGTTGTTCTTGAATTTCTGTACCCTGCATTCTGTTCTTGTGTGAGAAGCATCTATAACCCATTATCTGAAATGTCTCAAGTGCCACCTGGTTATTTGTTGAAGCTACTATGGACTAGGATTAAATACATTTAAATATGCACGCTCAGTTGGATGGCATTTGATTCTTCCAGTCCTTTCTCATTAACTTCAGGGAACAGGGCAGAGTCAATTGCCATTCTGCAAGGATCTGTGTGGATAATGAGGCCAGAGTCTGCAATAGCTGGGTAACCACGCCTTGGCATAGGGTTGTGTCTTTTGAGCTTGTGGTGTGGTTTGCACATTGGGAAAAGTTCTGGCTCCTGCAAAGTGAAGCTCCAGCTGACTTCAAAAGAGCCTGGATTTCAGTTCTGGCACTCAGAAAATCGTACCAGTACAGTGAAAATTACTTTTTAAGTGTATTTGAATTTTAGAATAAATAACATATTTGAAAAGATTCTAGTAAATATAGATGTGGCCGTGAACTCTTTCAGCTCTGTGACAGAAACATTATTTCTTTTCTTCTATTGATATTCAGGTTCCAAAATGAACAAGTGGCCTTAATTTGCAAAACTGGGAAAGATACTTGGGATCGGTATGCTATTCCATAGCTGCACCATAGCATGATAGGCTGCTTAGACACAGACCTCTGTTCTGTACTTCGTGTGCTTTCATTATAACGTATTTACATTTTCAGCCAGGGCCACTGCCAGGATTTATGGGGCCTGGTACCAAGTGTGGAAGATTTCCGCTTAGCAGCTTAGAAATGTGTGATATTGCTTAAGCCATGTACTGTATACCACGACCTAGACAGCCTCTTACTGTTGCCTCAGTTCCACTATTTTCCAAGTCTCCACCACTTCTGAACAACTGATGGTAGACATGTTGCAAAATACATCAAGAGATCTTGGTCTCCCCTCCCTGAGACCTGAGATGAGCCCTGGCAGTGGCCCTGGGATTTTCTTTCTAACATGGCTGTGCTAACCTGGACAGAAGACCAGAGCAGGGCTGTTGAGAACGCTTTTTAATTTACTGTTTGTACACTAAGTTATATTACGCTGCAGGAAGTTAAAACCTCTGAGGAGGCAGCTATCCATCACTAGTGTTTTTAGCCATGAAGAAAGGAGGTTAACATTGCAAAAGTAATCTTCCTGGTTTGGTTTTTGTTTTGAGATGGACAGGCTTTTTTCAGTTTTAGCAATGCCCGCACCATTTATTCAGTGATTCATGTATGTGCATGGAGTGGTTTTGGTGACTATCTGAAGAACAGAATTCCATGAATTCGACTCAGAAGTAGTCAAAGCATTTCTCAAAACAGACAGGAAAAATTTGTAAGTTGATGTGGTAGTGCCAGTGTGTCACCACCCTGAGTTATAGTGGTACCTGAACAATGATACCTAGGCAGCAAGCTCAGAACCTAAATATTGAGCGTCAAATTCATGTAGTAAAGCAAAATTTGTAAACACTATTGTTCAGAGATCCCAAGAAAACACTTTAAATTCTTTGAGGATTTTTTTAAAATTATTTGCTTATTTTTGCAAATGAATTTGTTAGGACCTGACTGAAGAATGAGCAAAGTTACCAGTTCAGTGGAGAAAGCTTCATGTCCATGGTGAGGTCTCATCAGTACTACAAGGAAGCTGTCAGACAATGTTCAAAACTCACTTTAAAGAATAATTTTAATGTCATTAATTATCTTAATATTTTATCTGGCTACAAAAAACAAAGGTTTTTCATTTTTTCCCTCTGCAGAGGCATCAGTCTGGCCTCTGATGTCACACATGCACTGTTCATCTTGACTTTAATCCCAAATTCTTCTCTTTCATTACAAGGTAATGAAATAGTTCAACTGACTGTAATTCAGTGTCTTCTTTGGACAGCTGCAAGTTAGTAAGGAGCATACATGAATATATACATATGTGTACTTCTGCTTGCTAAATTTATATACATGTACATACATATGAACCTGTATAGCCATAAAGATCCTTTCACTATTTCTACATATTGTCTTTTGATTCACTTGTAGTAGTTTTTACCAAAAAAGGGACATAACATCATAAAATAATAAAAAGTACAAACAGAATCTGGCACTGGGAGACCTGGTATATATTTAAACATTAATCAGCAAATAAAGTGCATGCAAAATTATAGTTCTAAAAATACAAATGGAGAGTGCTACACCACTTTCTTACGCCACAGTCTTAGTAAAGCCTCTGTGAACCTGAACAGATTTTCATCTTCCAATAGATCGTCATTTATTTCTGCCTCCTATCTTATCTCTTTCTGGAAATGAAAAGGACAAGGGGTGAGCAAGGAAGCTGTCCTTTCAACATATGTTCTTAGCAAAAAAAGTATATTAAAATCTCTGATTCTATTTTAATATTTTATCAGTTTCTAGCTTTTCAAAGCATTCTTCTACAGCTGTTTGCTAACCATCTGTGATGGTAATCTGTATTTCTTCAGCTGCAGGTATCTTTTGTTATCAGCTTTTTTAGTGTCTGGCTAATGCTCCCTTCTAGTGAATGTTACTTATGAGATCATAAATGTAATAATTATAATTTACAGGCTTAAAAAAAAGCCACCGCCAAGTCTACCACAAAGGGATTATGCTGCAGGTAAGGCTGTATTAATGTAAATTTAAACTGCATGTCTGTGTTAATTTGCTATCTATATGCCTAACAGTATTTCAGTTATATAATAATAACCTCATAATTTGTTCTTAATGAGAGAACAGGATACCATTATCAACAACTCTGAAGGTAGTTTACACCTCTGAAATGAAAGGCAAGAAAAAAATTATGAATTGTGCTGGCATGAAAAGTAGCAAGTAACCGCTCTTTCAAAATCAGTCTTAATCAGAGTTCTATATCTAGGCTGCTGTAAAAATGGAGGAGAATTTGCATCCAGTCCCTTCCTGTAGAAACTGTGAAAGTAAATACGGAAGAAATTGAACAAATGCATCATTACAGATTCAAAATCTTAATACTATTAATGTAATGATGATATCATGAATTATCTTAAAGGTAGACCTCTACTTGCTTATCTACAGCACTGCCCACAAACTAGTTCATGGCTATTTTTACAAGTTAACGGCCATCTTGTTAAGACAAGAATAGAAGAAAGGAGGACAGAGTTTGGAAGTTATCAGGTAACTGTTCCCTGTTTAACACAAACACTTGTAATTAGTGTGCTATCTTGGCACTTTAACCAACAAACAGGAAGGTACAGGGCCCAGAGGTCAGCAAGAGTTCCATTATCTAGAAATTGTCACCCTTACTTAAAAATGAGATGCATTAGCAGGACACTGTGGGTAAAGTGTATGCTCTGCTGCTCAGACCATGTGCAGTTCGTCATTTTCTAGCGCTTTTCCAATAGTTCTGAAATAATTTGTCAAAAATAAGCAAGAAGGCATTTAATTTACTATTCAGTCCAAACCAGATGTGTTGCTCAGAACTGTTTGGAAATTTTGCTCACTCTTTTTTAACTGAATATGATAAGTATAGATTGAAAAACCAATCTAAGAGAAACATTTATATTCACTATTACATCTCCTTAAATAACTCTAATGTTTGGTTTAGAACATGCAGACAATGAAGAGGAACAATGGTCAGATGATTTTGTAAGTACATATTTTGGGCTAGTAGGAGGTTACTGTAGCAACCAGTTAGCACAAGAAATAATAAGAAAAGTTTCTTTTTAAATCATCTACTTGTGGTTGAACTAAATACTATTGAAATGTTATGTTATTTGTGACACCAGTTTTATTTACAAGTAGCCACTGATTTATAGCTGCCTCAATTTTTTTACATTCAACTTGGAAGTACTTTCAGAAGCACTGTCAATGGTAGCCATGAACGCTAAGGGTTTTGGATAACTGAGCACATGACCTCAATTTGAGTGACTTCCTAAACTGTAGAATAATTTCAGAAATCAGTAAGAGTTTTTATTTGGGGCAGGAAGGGTGGGAGGGGTGAGGAGAGGAAAGCCACTTCTTACTAAAAGTGAAAACTTCTGCTAAGATTTTAGAAAACATTAGAACGAAGCAATTCATGGCTGTCAGCTATGTAAAGTAATGGTGCAGCTGTCAGCCCAAAGTGACCAGTTTCTTTCTGGAGTCAGATCTCGCGTACCCTTTTAATAGGAAAGGGAGAGGAAGTGACAACATATGTCAAGAGTCACAGTTGCATCTAGAAAGGAACTGTCCTGGGAAGGGAAACAAGCTATTGGTCCATAATTTGAAGACTGAGCTCTTGAGGTGAAAGGACCCCTTGGAGATAGCAAGAAGACAGGGAGCTACTGGGAGGAGCAGAAGGGGAGGAGGCAGGAGTGGCTGTTCATTTAAAGAGGAAGCACTAAGAGGGAATACGATGTGTCCATTCAAGGACAGATTGTTGTAATTTAGTTATAATAATACTCGTGCAAGAATATTTATGTTATGCTTTGCTATGAAGCCATAAGTATGCTATGGGATGAGAAATGGCAAGTTCTGTCTTTCTAGGACAGCGATTATGAAAATCCAGATGACCACTCTGACTCTGAGATGTATGTGGTCCCCAGTGAAGAGAATCCTGATGACAGCTATGAGCCACCTCCAAGTGAGAAGGAGAAAAAGAAGATTCCCTCTGCGTTCCCTATTTCTAGGGGTGAATATGCAGGTAGCTATGAAATAGTTAACTATGTCGGTCTGTTAATTGCTTTTTCATCTGTACCAGAAGAGAAGTGGCTGCAAATGCACTAATCTATCCTTTCCTCAAGAGTTTGCTTTTAATTCTGATACTCAGGTCTTAAGTATTCAGGGGTATGATTTTTTTTATTACGGCATGAAACAGGTTAGTATTGCTGGTAGTGATGTTTATAATTTTAATATAATATGTCCTAGAGACTTTGATAGATATCTACTAATGACAAAATTCAAGCAAAGGTGTGGGAGATACTTATTGACTTGGGGCTCCAAATTAATCCACATATATTGATGCAGGAATTCCTATTAAAGATGAAGCACATAAGACTAGACAATTCCCTTCTTAATCTTCTCTGTTTCTCCAATCATTATTCCCAAAGCAGTAAAACACTAGCCCAAATAGTCACTCCTTACTGTCCTTCAAAATTGGTACTAAGGATGATAAATATCCTGAAAAACAGGACAGGATCGAGATTTTGTTTATATCAGTCCAGTATAAAGGGATGTTTTTCCTTCAGTTTTGATGCTTTTCAACCATGAACAGGTTGCACTGAAGCGAATGAAATTTAGCTTCGGTTAGATGAAGATTTGAGACATGGAGAAAAGAAACATTGACATGATGCCTGCTTTCATTTTTGTATGATACAAGACTGTTACTGGTTGTAGAATATTCATCAAAGTGTTAAAATTCCACATATGTACTCGTAGAAGTTTATCAGCACTTCACCTGTGTGTTCTTCGAAAAGGGAAGGACTTGTTAAAATGACACCCCAGAGAACCTGGCATAATTTATGTTCCAGTCCCACCCAGTGTTGTTTTTCTCATATATCTCATATGGACTACACCACTCAGCCACCACCTTTTCCCCAAGGAGTTGAACAGTTGTTGATACAACAGTCAGTGCCTAGGCACCCTCTGCAGCCTGATACAGAGGGCTAGGCTGCTACCTCGAGCAATGAAATAGGACCTGTTTACACACAAGTCTCAGCATCAGGTCCAGCTATGCTCAGCTCTGCCGTTTGACCTGTGCTGCAGCCACAGTAAAGACTGGTTTGCATGGGCAGTAGGAGAAAGTTCAGAGGCTAATGCGTAACTTTTACTAAAATTGTTGTTTTCTACCACATTAAAAGACAATCGCAGCAGTCACCAGCAGCTTCCTCCCATCAACAAACCTCTCCCAAGTACACCCAGTCCCGCCACATCCAGACCAAAGAAACCATGTGTGCCATCCATGCCATTGCCATCTCCTGCTGCAAAACCAAAAGTGCCACCAAAGCCTAAGGAGTGCAGTGATGATGAGGTAAAGTTTACAGATATACTTGTTTTAACTGTGTGAATGTCATAGCAATGCCATGGTCTGGTCTCTTTCTTACCCTCTATAATACAAATCATTTTGTACATCACAAACAGTGACCTGCAAGTACCATACTGATTCCTAGGGGATATATGCCTGTTTTGAGTATCACGGAGGCTGTTTAGACCCTGGAATAGCTCCTGACAATCCATAACAAGCTGCAGACAACGGAGAGAGAGTAACTTCAAAGGCTACTCCAGGACAAAAGGGAAGGGAGGGCTTCCACTCACCAGTCAGAACTGGAATAATTTGGTAACAGGTTTTCAATCTTTGGGATTCCCTTCCACATAGGATGATAAATGTCTGAAATAGGAGTCACTGTGAAATGGCAACTATTGTAAACTGCTGCCAGGGCTTCAATCCCAACAGTTCATTGATGTGATGTCATGATGGAGGTTTAACTGACAGATTTTTGTCCTGCTTTTCTCATAGGATAATTACATTGTGCCAGTGGACAATGATGATGATAACTATATTGAACCCACAGAAAGCAGCATGTCACTACCTACAAGATGTGAGTTTTAGTCATTTAAGCTAATAATTATTGCTTTATTAGGAATAATAGTGACCAAAAAATGAGTCAAATTAATGTCTGTTTCTAAGGTTCAAAGAGTGGAGATGCAGCTATTAAAGAGATCACAGCCTGCAAAAAGGCAGTTGGCTCCTTTGGCTTATGACAAGGCCACGGAAAATTATTTTTAACTTTACTGGGGGAAGCCATGTTTAATTTCTGCCTCTCACTCAGCTATTTTAAAGTCCATTCCTTGTACAACCCGGAGGCTATTCATGGCACATGACCTGCCTTCTCATCCAAGGGAGCAACAGCATTACAATTCTCTGTTTGGTGAAGTGTTTCAGGAGAAGAACAAGCATTTTGCGATATTTCAGTAGATAAAAACAGACTTTGATTTTATTTTTCTTTTTTTTTAATCTCACTATTTGAAGTATATTTAACTAGCGAGTGAAACTACTACAGCCCAAAGGTGAAAAGTAAACAGAGAAAACTATGTAGTTCTGCTCTCTGACATTACTGACAGTATCAAACCTCTACAGAAAGGCTGGAATACTGAATAATGTTTCTCTTTTAAAATGAGAGCTGCTTTCTGACTCAGTTGATTTATTCAAGGCCACACAAAAGGTTGTCATTTGGACCTATTTAATATTCATTCTTATTGTATAAATGTTACATTGTAAGTTTGTTAACAGGCGTGTGTGTATATATTCAAATATATGTATGTATAAACACATGCACAACTATATATATATATATACATGAATAAAATATGTTTTTAGCTCCTGTGAACAGATTTATGAAGACAACAAAGCCAGCTCCCCCTATTTCTCCCAAGCCTTCTCTTACTTCTGATATGCAAGGTATGTGAAGCTTGCACCACGGTTAGAATAAAATAATGTTAGATTGTGGAATATTAAATTACGCCTGATGTATTCACACCGCTAACCCTATGACATACTAAAGTAAAACAAAATTTGTTCCCCTTTGTCTTTTCTGTGTTGTAGCAGTTTCTTTGTCTAGCTTGAATAGTAAATCCATTTTAAGCATGAATAAAACTAGAACAAGTTATTTGCCCCAAATTAATTTATTTTTAGTCTTTTGCTCTAGTGGAGGAACATAAATGAATCAATACAGCAAAAAGAATTATAGGACTCAGTATGTCAGTAATCCCATTTCACCATAAGAATCAAGACCCAATATTTTCAGATCATTAGACTTAGCCATATAGAAATTCTGTACAGGTTGATGTCTTGCATGGCTTTTTATAACAGTGTTCCCATTGAAATTCTGTAAAGAGCAGCTTATTTGGAAAAAGGAACAAAAGCAGAAACAAATAAGAGGAATCCTATTTGCTTTTGTAAGTGCAGACATTCTTGTTTAATCTCTTTCTGTCAACTTAGAATTGTTTTCCATCCTCACTATCTCATTAATTGCTTGGATGTAACCTTTACAGACACAGTTCTTTAAAAAGCTTTGCATATTCATTAGGAACGTGTTTAGCTCTAAAGTCACAAACTACAAGTCGTAAACTAAAATTTTTTCTGAATTACTCAAGATTTCGTGAGTTATTTTTCAGACACTTTAAAATGTCCTTTTCAATCTCAGCCTTTCTGTAAATCAGTGTCGAGCAACAACCAACTCCTGACAGATGTTACTAAAAACTAAAACGTCTCCCCCTGGTGGGAGCTGGGACACTTGTGCACAGTAAAGTGATGAGACCTGACATGAAATTTATTGAAATAGGATTCTATTTTTATTGAAGAAACTGGGCATAGATAAAGATGCTGGTGGTTTTTTCTTTTAAGATCTATGAATTAAAATGTACCTGTGGGTCAGAACTCAGGGAGGGATGTTGGCCATGCAAACGAGCCAGCTTGTATTTATGATTGACCTGATTTCTTCCTCCCTGAGAGAAGCTAAATGCTAGTACAGGTGTGATAATGCATTTTTCCAAACTGACCCAGGTTTGCACAACACAAGCATTCACCTTGCTTGCTGCGGGGAGGGAAGGGAAAGAAAAAACAATAAAAAGGTTTTGGGGTGGGAGGAAACTTTAATAATATAGTGACTGTACATCAGAATTCCTGTGACTTCACCTGAAGTTCCCACTAGAAGACAGGGGATGTTGCTGCTCCAGGGCTTTGGTGGCAGATTCAAATTCTGAGCAGATTCTCCCAAGTTATTTTTCTGGAGTCAGAAGTACAACTGATACAAATTCAGATCAGTTTTTATGGTAACACGCAGTATGTTTTTGCTACACTAAAGAATGCTTTTTATTTCTTCCCTGTCCTACAGAAGTCTACGAGGTTCCTGAAGAAGAGGTAAGGCCTTTCTACAGTATGACTCCCATTGCCCTCAGGCAGGGTACAAATGTGATTGTGAGAAAAGATTGTCAGTCTTTCAAAAGGGAAAACTGGGAACAAATCTCTTCCTGCACTTAAAGCTTTCTGACACTCCCTTTTCAGAAAAGCTGGCAAACCATTTCAAAAGAGTAAATGGGAAGGAGAATGTTTCCCAGTCCTCTGTGACAGTGATCCAATCTCTGAGCAGCAGCCTAAGGGAATGTTTTACAGAAGCAGAACTGCAGCAGAGGAGCTATGACAGTTCTGACACAGTAATTTTTTTCCCATTTGCTGGTACTGACATAACATATGGCCAAAGCAGATTTACTGATGTTGAGTTCTTGCCTCTCCTGTCCTAATGCAGATTACCAGACAGAGCTCCAGTAGAAATCTATATCACAATGCAAAAATAATATCTTGATGTGGTAACGTAAATAGGATCATACAAATTTATTTTATAGAATCAAAAAGTGACCAAAAAAATTCAGTGCATTTTCTCTTACAGGAAAAACCATCACCACCACCAGTAACCAGGTAACCCATTGCTGTGAATGTTTGTGCATTATTTAAAACTGTCAGAAAACATATTTTCTCATCTAGATATTACATGTCTGATAATTCTTTCTCTAGAAGAAATACAGTAACAGAAGTAAGAAATACATACAGTAAATATCTCTTCAGATTATCTACGCAAAGATTATCAACCATGTCTAAGTTAATTTCAATAACCCAACTGTAACACATATTGAAAAGAAATACTCTTAAGGTTACTTTTTAGAATTTTGAGTGGGTAGGGGAGAAGAAAGAGAGGTTTTCTTTGTATTCACGGTTGTTAAATGTAATTTTGTTTTCTTAATTCATGTTTCATTACTAGGTTCACCAAGCCACTCATGTTTATGCCTGCTCAGAATACGGAGCACTCCCACATGCACAGCGTGACCAGAGAGTCACCTAAGCAGGATACTTCCAGGTAAGTTAACAGCAGCTTAGATCTATAGGAAATACTAGCAGAGAAAAAATTTTCTTCTCGCTAATGTATAGCCTTCAGACAATAAACAATTGTCAAGACACTCAAATAGCTAGGGATGTTGGGACGAGGTGAGAACCGAAAGCTCTCATTGCTTTGTGAACTTCTGTGTTCAAGCCAGTTTGCCAAATGGATAGTATTTTCTGAACTATCCCTTTAGGGATCCAGTACAGAGATAAAATATCTCTGCAAGCCAGTTTAAGGTCCTATTAGCCATCTTAGCAAATGAGATGTTTTAGAAACTGGGCTCAGTAAATCCATGATTTATATTCCAAGTCTCTGTAGGAAAAGGGATAAATGATACTTGCGTATGCAGCCTACTTCACTCCTGTGTCTCCAGAAGCATAGACAGTTGCTTCATAACCCCTGCCTCATCTCTAGGACATTATTTTACAAAATATGTTATGTGCACCCAGAAGGAGGCATCCACAACACTCTGTGTGTGAGGGTTTTGGGGAGGTCCTGTGCACAGTCACAGGGGACCCAAGGTCCAGGACAGAAGCTCTTCTAGAGTAGTTCCACACCAAGGGCACAGCATCACCACAACCACTGTAGCTGTGCAGAGCTGAAATAAAATCCATTTACTGCAGACCTCCTTCCCTCTAGCTCTTAAAAAGCCTATCTGAGCCAATTAAATAAATAAATCCTATTCATCATAAATTATTGTGTGTATTTTTCAGAAATATTTTGCCTCTCCCCAGAAGTCGTCTTCATCCAAAAACAGTGAGTAATTAATGGGCCACTCTAAAAGAACACATTAAACTTAGTCCTGTGTTTTATATATAAATAGATGGATTATCTATTTATTATCTGGAGTACATAACAGAAACAGATGACTGAATGTCAGATTCATCTAATACTGTGATTGTTGCTATTAATCTTTTGGACAAAAGAGCATTGGACATCTGTATTGATCTTAGAAAAAGTTCAAATATTTTAAGGGATATACGTCTCAGTCCACAAAAATAATTTCTCGTACTAAAGAATACTAGTTGAACTAGGAACCTTATTTTAAGTAGCAAAAGATGATTTTGCCTAATCTGAAGCACTTTTCCTTGAGTCTCATTCCTCTCAGATGGTGAATGATTAATGCTTTCTGAAAATGGAAACCTTCTATAATGTCAGACTGGGTAGTCTGAGTAACCAGTAGTACTAGAAAATGCAGTCCTTGAAGGACTAATTACAAGCCTTGGGTCCTAAGGCTGTATTTCAGTCAGTCCTCTTCTCCGTCTGCTCTTATCCCCAGTCTGTCCCTTCCACTATGCTGGTTTTTTGAAGCAAACTATTTAGAAACTTGTCCGACTGCAGAAATGAGCAAAAGCAAATCGTAAAAGATTCTTTTTCAGCCAAATTAGCTCCATAAATTGATTTGCACCATAGCTCTACTCACAGTTGTGCCAGCATGAGAGGGTCTGCATGAGGAGCCAGCTATCAAGAACAGAGCAACATAACTGTGTCAGCATCCATGCCAAAAGCTACATGCTCAGACTCTGTCCCAGCCCTGTGCTCTGAATTGTCCCTAAGATATAATCAGTCTACCAATAACTATATCGACAAATTAGACACTTAAAACTAGGAATTTGGGGTCATATCATAGGATTAGAAGTTATGGTAACATAATGCAGGTGGTATATGAGTACCTTATAGTCTTACTTCAATCTTTAAATTTCTGTATGTACCAAGCAGTTCGTACATACAACAGCATCAGCATTTTAGTTTCCCTTCCACCTCATCACAAAGTTCTTCCCATTTAGATCTGTATCCTGTGGGATTCTGAACAATTCCTAAGTGGTGCCAAATTTGGAATTTCTCTTTTATGAAATAGTTTGAACACTCAGCTTTTCTTACCAATACAACATAAGAAAAAATCTTGTGTCTGAAGGGAGAATGTTGGACAGAAATTCCACTATCTGATCAGCACTAAGAATACTCCTGCTTCAGAACAGGCTCAAGTGCCATATTGCAGCTGAAAACTCTCCATTAATGCATTTTCAGAGCTTACATCTGAGATGGGTATCATCCTAGCTTTGCAGAGAATAAAAAGAGACTATCCTTTAGCTGGAGACACACAATGAGTGAGTTACAGCTCCAAGATGAAGCTCCCAGACAAACACTTTATCTGTACGATGGGTGTATTCAGCTCCTGAATACTCGCAGTTCACCAGTTTGTCACAGGAATCAGCCTAGGAAAGAGTCACCCAGCGCGGTCCTAATTTTGGGGTCTTTGCTTGTTTTGTAAGCGGCAGCCTTTACAGTTTTAAACAAACACATGGTAGTGAGCATGATGTTTGTTCAGTGCTCTGTTGTTCCTTTCCATCCCTGACTACAGCACATTGACAAAGCCCAAACAATAACTGAAACATCTGTTAACTGCTCCCATTCGATCTGCTGTCAACACTAAGCAGCACTGATCATGTGCACAGAACTGTAACCTTTGTTCCTCTCAAAGCCCTGACCTGATTGAGAGAAAAATTTCACCATGTCTCACTTCCCCAACTGCTGGGTGATGGATTACACCTCTCCAGCCAGAGAATGGGTGCATTTGTCACGAACATTAGTGCAAAGCCATTAGCTGGGTAGATGAAGACAGACAAATTAATAACTGGTGCCTCTTTGAAAGGTACTTATCACATAGGAGTCTTGATTCCCTAAAAGACAAGAAACGGGAGCCAAAAGTAAGCATGTCCAAAAGAAGCCAGGAAATTAGGTGGATTGCTTCAATTCTAGCATAGTGACAAGATAGTCTACTCAGTTTCCTCCATTCAGTGGAAGACATGGTTTTAGCATATTCAAATCTGCTGCAAAATTTCTGTCTTCCAGCTCAGAAATTAAACATGAACCAAAAGGAGGTCTCACTGCAAAATTCAGGCCTAATTTTCTCAATCCTTACTACAAGCAATCTGAAGGTTATTAGAAAGTTCAAAATTTGTTGGTTGCTTAAAATTTTTCAAATGACATCATGAAAGTATTCTGGATACTATGTGCCTTCTGTACAACTATTTCTTTAAAAACTACTACAGATACCCAAACCATATTGATTATTCATGCAGTTCTCTTTTAATAATCAAAGAATCATTACGGCTAGGAAAGACCTCTAAGATCAGGTCCAACTGTTAATCCAGCATCACCGGTTTCACCACTAAACCATGTCTGTAAGTGCCACATCCATCCACGTGGCTTTTGAACACTTCCAAGGATGGTGATTCCACTGCTTCCCTGGGCAGCCCATTCCGACGCCTGACCACCCTTTCAGAGAAAAAATCTTTTTCAATATCTGATCCAAACCTCTCCTGGAGCAGCATAAGGCCATTTCCTCTTGTTCTGTCACTTGTTACCTGGGAGAAAAGACTGTTACCCTCACTTGTAGAGAGCAATAAGGCCTCCCTGAGCCTCCTTTTCTCCAGGCTAAACATCCCCAGCTCCCTCAGGCACTCCTCTTTAGACTTGTGCTCCAGTCCCTTCACCAGCCTTGTTGCCCTTCTCTGCTCCATCACTTCTCTGTCCTTCTGGTAGTGAAGGACTTAAAACTGAACACAGTAATTCCTTTTTTAATTCCTTCATATCAAATCTAACCTATTTTTCCATTGCAGGACAATGAAGCAAACAATAATGATGAAAGTAAGTATTCAGATGAAAACACGACAATGCGAGAGGGACTAATATGACACCAGTCACCATAATACAGCATGCAATGTAGTGTGTCAGTGTAATTTTATCTGTGACAGTCAGCAATAAGCAAGAAGCGTTACTGAAATGTTCTCATGTATAATCAGACTGAAAACATGTTAAGACAAAAATTAAACCAATGGATATTTGTTTTTACCTTTATTACATTAACACTAAAATGGCAATGAGGAAAATCCACTGTTGAGATACAGCTCACATTATGTTGCTTGCACCTCTAGGTCAGAGGTTCAATAACACACAAGAATCCAGATTTCCCACTGGAGCAGCTCCATCTCCATTACCAAGGGGCCTGTGAGTAAAAAATGATAAAAATACTTCTTTGATGGGGATGGGTTTAATAGGTGTATTAGGAGCTAACTCGTCTCCTTGCCCATAGTAATTAGAATTCAGGAATAATATTTATTCCTGTTTGTGAAAGATATCCTGACTAGGTAAAGGCAGGCTGTTATTTTGTTATTTCTGGAGGAATACTGTTTGTATGCCAAGTGGCCTTGCCCTTCACTGCCTGCCACTGATGGCAGATGCTGGCTGCCCTGCCTGATTTAGTCCCATAGTGCAGCACTAGCACATGCAAGCCCAGAAGTGCAGAAAGCTTTCACTAAGTTCTTCTGCCCCACCCAAGTCATGTTAGGTATTGGACAGAGTTGTAACTTTCTTGTGTAAGTACCTTTACTGAGGGCCCACATTGCATCTGATACCCTTATTCCTTTTTTATTCTTGTTTGTTTCTAACTGCTACAAGTATCCAATGAATCCCGTCTTAGACAAAAATACCCTGGGAACCAATGAAACTGATGCTTAGTAGCTAAATGAATCCATGTATCTGCTAAGTAACCATATTCTTTGTGTTTCTTTTTCTTCCATACTTCAGCAAGAAAACTTCTAATGCAGTAATTTCACCAGTAAGTTGACTTGTAATTGCATAATCAAACAAAAATTTTATTAGATTTTTAATTTATTGTAAAACTTGATTTTATCGTGGGTTTGGGTACAACATAAATGCAAAAAAGACTAGGGGAAAGAGTTGTGAAGACAGGAAATATTTGCATGCTATTACATGAACGAAGATCAGTGATCTTTCTGCTCAAGCAGAAAAATATTTTGATCAAAGCAACGTTTGAATTCAGTGCTCTAGGATGTAACAATAAACACAGTGCATGAACTGAATTAAATGAGAAATAAATGGGAACACAGGCAATTCAGAAGTATTCCCAGAATATAAAGGGCTGCCTATGAGGAACTCGAGTTCATTGCAAATGATAGCTCAAGAAATATGCAGGCTTTTACCAGAATTTGTCTGAGGTTTTTCAGTAAGTATTTTGTCATTAGAAAAATATCCCAAAACTGCTTGTGGCAGAAAGTAAGAGGACTGGTTGAAATTTTCAAAGAAATTAATTTGAAAAATGTTTCAAAACTGGCAGTTTATTATCATTGTTTCAAAACGGACAAAAAAAATTGAAACTGGAAGATTGGTTGCAGTTTTACTGTAAGCTAAACTGACAGTTTAACTTTCAGTAAAAAGAAATGTGTTCAGACAATTGTGTGCATAGCTCAATAAAAAAAATCAGATTTTGATTTGCAAGTATTTGGGACAGACTCTTCATTTTTGGGCCTGAGATAAGAATGAACCATCTAAATTTTATTTTTTCTCCATCTATTTATAACCACAAACTGGGATGTGTTCCAAATCTCCTTTGCAAAATCCCAAACTTCAAGGTCATACAATTAGAGGCTCTTCACAGAATGGCTATGTCCCTGCCTCCTAATTCTTCCAGGATGTTGTAAATTCTAAACTATTTCACAAAATGTATAAATGATAAACATTTGCTGTACAAGCAACATGCCATTTAATACTTGCTTGTCCTTCTCTTTTATTGCAGAAACCATGTTTACTTTCCAGAGAGACCTTAACTGCAAATGAAGGTAAATTATCTCCACTACTGTGAAGAAGTTGACATTTATCTGAATTTTTTTTTTTTTTACTAAAAATATGAAACAAACACCACCACATTCAACTTACTGTAGGTTTTTTGAGGAGTGTTCGGTTTTAGCAGTTTCAAACTGGATCTGGGCAGCCTTAGTTGCACTGAATATCATTGTTCTCTAAAAGCAGTCACAGTAAAACTACTGAGGTTACTGGCAGGGTAATGTAGGACAATAATGGACCAGCAATGTGCCCATGTAGCCCTGTAAGTGGGGAAGGGGGAAGGGAGGGACGGGTTCTGAACTCAGCCGGAACCGTCTCTAACAGAGCCGACTCCTGGCAAGAGCCAGTCCCTGGCACAGGCAGGAAACGCGTCCCGTCCCGTCTCTGTCTGTGTGAGAGGCGGCGGCTCCTCCAGGCAAGGCTCAGCAGGAGCTGCTGCCTCACTCCAGGCTGGGATGCACCGGCCAGCCCAGCTCCTGCAGGCATCCGGCCCCAGCACCCTCCCCCCGTGTCACGGAGTCTCACCGAGCCCTGCAGGCATCCACGGCACAGATATTTGCCTAGAATTAGTTAGCAAAAAAAGCAGCACGATGGCAAGCTGCCATGTAAAGAAAAACACCCAAATTTATGGTAAAAGAAACCCTCCTTCACCTACTGGGATAATCTGGGACAATATATTTCTGAAGAAATTTTGACTCTACCGTTTGTTTTCTCAAACTACAGAAAAACCTACAGCACCAGAACGACGACGCATTTCCAACCAGGAGCTTCCACTTCCACCCCTTCCAAGTGGTGCCCAGAAGTAAGATCCCTTCCCATCTTCTTTTGAATATTACAATGCACCAGCTGTGAGAGGCTCAAACAGGAGCACTCAATTTTCACTGTAGCCTTCCTGTTGCTTTTTTTCAGAGCTGAGATTCCTGAAGCCTCACTGTACCTCACAGTAGCAAAAGAATAAAACATGGCAAATGAATGCATACAAATACTATAACCATCACCAAAAAGCATGAGAGGATATAATCTGTAATAAGGTGATGGAGATTTAAACCATATGTTTAAATTCCTACTAGTGGGATATCATTATTTTAAATACCTGTATATCAGACCCATATTTCTCAATGAACAAATGGGTGAGATGGAACACATTCTACCATTGCATGCTTCAAAGACGCAATTTTCATATTATCAGGACTGGGTAGATACCCTCAGACCTTTCTGTAATCTCTCAACATTTATTTCAGGCCTCTGCTCCAAAAGTCCTCAATTCTGCCAAGTAAGTATAATTCAGTTTTTGAATTAAAATGTGATTAACTTGTAATTTCAAATTAATCTTTGAATTAAAATTATTTCAAAATACCTTGCATATTAGTTAATTTGGGATTAATGTATGTGTAATGCATACAAAGTGGCGATCAACTATCCAGGATTTTAGCTCAGCTAGTAAAATTAAGGGAGTATGTCAGGGTTATTGATGGAAAATGGGTGCTTCATTTACATTTATGAATACTGGGAATTTTTAGCAAAGGCAGTTTGGGTCATTTCCCATCATAATAAAGATTCCATCAATCTTCCTTGTCACAGAAGAATCTTAAATATGACATTTCTGGGCTGCTCCACGCTTCTGTTGCCTAGAAGACAGACAGATCATTATTGCATCCAATTTATTCTTTTTCCACAGAAGGAAAAAAGAAGGTAGTACTTTTATAATAGCAAATGCTAAAGCTCATCTCTAAGTAGAGCTTTCCAAGATGGACTTTGTTTCAGTTCACAGTTAAAAACAAATTCTCTTTGTACGGAAGTGTAAATTAGATTTAACATTTTTCTAGTCTCTTGTTAGCAGACACGTGTCTGACCTTCCTGTAAGCCCTTTACTGTACATATTCAGTCTGAACGTATCTTTCACACTGTAAACAGATGGTGAGAATGGCACATAGAAATCTACATTTGATGTAGCTTAAACTTACATGCTGTTATTAGTGTACCTCTTTCCTGGAAACATTTGCTTGATGCATGTTGCAATTATATGTCCTGTGCTGAGGAAGTATAGCATGGTTCACATTAATGCTCTTGACTGATGCACTCAAGTTCATCTGTTTCTGGCACACAACTGATGTGCTTCAACTTGAAGCATAAATTCTTGCTGCTCCCAGAACTGTAACTATTCTTTGAAGCCATCTGGTGCTAAGTGATGCTCTGATTAGAAAACTTTCTTTAGCATAATCTTATTCTGTGCCAGGTCCAATAACAACTTTATAATACATACCACTGCTCCCAATCACTAATGCCCCTTCAGCATAACCTGCGGTCTCTTCTTTGTCCCCATACAAGCCTAGAGCTAACTTCCATCTTCATCATTAAAAGCACTATTTCCCATATGGCACAGTATCAAATGCTCCACTGAAGTCTAGATTAAGTACAATGCCACATTCCCTCTTTGTAGAACTCTGTTATTTTATGAAAGATCTGTAACATTTTATCTGCTAGGCTAAGATTCAGATTTTCTCTTGCTAGTTGTACCTTTACTTCCAAATCTTAATGTTATTTCCTTCAAATTCTCTCCTAGGGCCTTGTGTTCTGTGGAATCAGACAAAAAGCCCTGTAGATGCTCAAGTCACTTTTTCCACTTTAGGTATAGCAATTATGTTTGGTATTCTTTAATCATTTGGTACCATGCAGACTTGAAAATTACGTAAGATAACTGTTACCACCTCTAAATTTCATCTACCAGTTTTTAAAATTTCTCAGGTAAAGAGTATGTGAGCCCATCAGTTCAATTGTACTAAAGTTGTTTAAGTTCTGCTTCCAGTTTGATTGTGGAAATTTCCATTTCTATGCCAGAACTACTGTTTGTTTAGTACCTAGATTATCTTTAAAATCAATAAAATTCTTATTGCATAAAGCCCCATCTCTCCTTCCTTTTTTACACACAGCCAAGGCATCTTTCATTACTATTTTAATATCCTTTTGTCAAGTCTAATTCACTAATCTGACTGACTTCTGGCAATTCTCGCTTTATTCATACAATCGACTTTCAGCTGTAGGTTTAACAGCTGGACAGTCAAAATTTTACAGAAAAACCAAAATCCATAATATTGAATAGCCTTCTTCAGGTGATTATTAATTCATTGAGAGCTGGAAGTGCTCCCTACAATGTCTCCCCTCCAATTGGGATGCAGCTTCCAGACAGTTGCATCTTTACTACAAAAGAAGTTCTAAATGTACTTCAAAAAATTGTCTTTGAGCTCTCCAGTCCAATTGAATGTTTTAATTCTGGTCACTGTATGGTATTCTCTATAACATTCTTACTGCTTTCTGAACTAAAATCTAAATCAGAGTTTTATTAGTGGAAACTTGTCAGTGCAGTCTGCAGAGCACCATATCCAGAAATAGTAGCATTTGTTTTCCCCAGTAAGTAAAGCACACAGGAAAAAAAACCCTCCCATAGTAACAAAATAACTAACACTCAACTTTCTACAGTGATCTTCTCTAGAATATTGATTTGCATCCAACTGTGTTCACAAGTACCTATAGCAGACACCTACACTCTTGGGCTAAATTCTGTTTTACCAGAAAGTGATTATCTATATTTATTTTTATCATATCATTGCTATGCAACACTACTCAAAGCTTTTGCTTCCGATTTCTTAAACTCTTACGTCTGTTTTTCAGCCCTATTAACTATTTTCTACTGTGCTTTGTTATTCCAATTATAATTAAGCACTATAATGTTTTCTCTTAGTTCTGTTTCTCCATTTAGCTGCCTGAACTTCTTGCACATGCATACAAACAATTCAGGTGGTTTAAACCTGAAATTGAAAAATCATCTGTGAGATACATTCATTTTCCTGACTCTCTTACTTGTAAGAGTGCTTCTCACACTGGACTGAGCGCTATTTGCATTGTGCTCCCGCATTTTCTTCTCTATTGCTACATTCATTCAGTTTGGTGGTGGAAGAGTTCTTTTCCTGTATTCTGAGTCTAGTTCTGGCTAATAACCAAACTGTTATCCAAACTGGTTTTCTCCTCATAAGCAAGGCTACCCTTCGGGCAGTCAAGTGTCCCAGCACTTACATAGGCCCCATCTATTTCCATTAGAAAGCTTTCCTGAGTGATATCAAAGGTCAAGTGTTTCCAGATCTTCCAAAGTCCTTGTAACAAATCAATTTCTTACATCATAACAAACATACTTTGAAAACTTACACATGTTGTTCTTTCTCTTTTCCAGAAGTGCCAGAAGCTGCAAACCGTTCTTTGGGTGCTTCCCCTCCCAGCAGCACTTCATGTATTTCAAGTTCTGCAGACCAGGTATAATATTAGCTAAATTCATATTACAGAAATCTCCTTATCCTTTATTTTAAAATAGTATTTCCACTCCTACCCCCTTTCAAAAGAAAATTATACTCCTTTTGTGGAGGGCTTCTATGCCCCCCTTTGCAATGAGGCTTTTCTGTAGCACAAATAATCTGAATGTTAGCTTTCATTAAAATATGCTCAGACCATACAGCATAGGAGAGGTTTAACAAACCGTAGAAAAATAACGTAAATAGTATTATAGCAAATCTTGGAACTCTACCAGTCACTTTAAACAAAACTTTAAAAAGCTTTAGTTTCGTGTCTTCCGGACTCCCCAGTTCATACTTTCAACACCATTGAAACAAGGAAATCTGTGGTGATATACTTAAGTCTAGTCTTTGATACAGATGGCTATAAAGAGTTTTTAATCGCCTCCTTTTTTCTAACTTATAGTTGTACAAATTGTGTACAGGAAAAAAAAAGTTCAGTAAGCAAATACAATGATGCTGTGATGCCTCCCCCACGTGTTTTAGTCTCTCCCAAGTCCAACTCTTTTCTGTTCCTTTAACCAGATCTCTTCTCATTACAGTTAATGCTGTCAGTTTTATGGCCAATTCTTTTTTTTATGTGTTTTGTTGCAACATTAAGCTTTGAATGATCTAAGCAAATGCAAGGTTATTTTCATTTCAGTGCTATTCCCCTTACACTCATTTTGGATGAAGGGAGACTACAAACTGCAAAAAGCCATTCTTATTAGCCTAGTAGCCACAAACAAGGTAAAAATAGTTCTGTTGAGTGTAAAACAAAGGCTCTATCGTGCAGAGCCAGTAACATTAAGTGTTCTAAAGTCTGACATGACAAAGATAATACAACACTGAAGAACACAAAGGATTTGAAGTTCCGGAAAAATTTTAACTGTATGTCGTACTAGATATTTATTATAAAAATTACTTTCAAATAAGGAATCCAGCAGACTCTAAATAAACAGCTTGTAGCAATTACATTTGCAATTTTTTTGTAACAGCAATGGGCAGAAACAGAGCTTAATAAAAGATCCATTTTGTTAAAAAAAATTTTTAGCTGTTAGTATTATTTTCCCAGCAATTATATACAGTAGTATCATTTGCTGTAGCATCCTGCACAATACAGGTGCTCACAGATGTTCATTCCCATGACATTCACTCTTTGCTGGGTTCCCAAACCAAGCTGGGTTCCCAAACGCTGGCAGCAGCTGTCTGCTTCTACATTATAGGCCACAGATAGTGGTAGAAGAAAGGTCTGGGGGCCATTGATTCCTTCTTTTTCTGAACAAAGATTTGTTCACTGGACTCATTCTCTACATGGGCAAGTACCTTTCATGCTTGCAACTCCTCTCACCCTGTCTTTTTTCAATGAATAGTGTGACTGATGTACATGGAAAATTTTTTAAGGTAAAATTATATGTTAGGCTTGAACCAGTCTAAGAATTTGGTGCAATGCCCCTAGAATTGAGGCTCTGCTCTCTCCTCACTCTCAGCTGCCCTCCCAGCTTCTCTGGCGTTCCTTTCTGATCCTGCAGTGGGTTGAGCCAAGTCATTAAACTGACAGAAAACCAGCTTGGCAGTCAAACACAAAAAAAGGCAAAACAAAAAAGGAAACTTTTTTTTTCTGCAAGATTAATAAAGTGAATTATCTCATCATGGGATCAGATGAGCAACAAAATGAGCACAAAGGAGAAGCCAAGACATTCCCTCTCTGGCAACAATAAGCCAGCTAGAGACCAGCTAAGTTATAAAGTGCAACTTCATCTTTAATCTGTTTCGTACAGAGGTGACAAAGCCTGTGTGAAAATTAATTTTATCATTAAGCTTGTTACTGTAAAGCTGGAGCGAAACTTTTCCAACCTTCATGCTGTCCAGGTGGAGACAATCATGACTGTGTTCACAAATAGCATTAAGTCTATGGGAAACTTCATTCCCAAAGCTTAGACACCAACTAAATCCAAACACCTCATGGTTAGCCCACAACTGAGCAGCATTTAAATTGTTAATGGTCTGTTTATTCCTCAACATTCCTCAACATGTATTCCTCTTTAAATTCTACTGGAATAGCTTCCATCTTTAAAACTATCCTACAGCTGAACCTGACTGCTTTCCTCTTTTGTCATTTATCAGCCTTCTATCACAAATCTGTTACCACTGTTTTGACACTCCAGTTTTTCTTCGCCCTACCTCTATCCAACTAAAACAGTGAACTCCTGGCAAAGACTTTTTTTAACTCTGTGTTTTCTGCATTTTAGTTCTTCACAGCTGTCATTATTTAGCAGTAACTCCCCTACAGGCCATATTCTTTATTATTATCATTATTATTTTACAGGTGAAACACTGTTCCTCTCTCTTTTTAGGATGCTGGTGTTCATAGTAAAGCATGGTATGCTGCTACCTGTGATAGGAAAATGGCAGAAGATGCATTGTACCGATCAAACAAGGTAGGTCACTTTTAAAAAATGTCTCTTCTATGGGGAAAAAAGACCCAAGCCTTCAAATTTAAAAAAAAAACAACAAAACCAAAAACAATAAGAACAACCAGAAGTATTCTAAGACCATCAGTTGTATTCAGAACAGGCCAGAACTACTGTGCCACGCAAGTACTCTTACACCTGGAATTATTGTGGTGACATTAGTTAACAATGGCTTTCACCGCAAGACAAAGTTGCATTAGTGTAACTCAAAGACCAAAGCACTGCAGAGAAAGCTATTACAGACTAGAGAGCTGAGCAAGATCTTACAGCTCATGCACACCCCTTAAAAGAAGTGCAAAACCCAGTGGCTTTTAAGTGGTCTCCACCA
Organism: Cnemophilus loriae; assembly: GCA_013397755.1. Lineage (NCBI taxonomy): Eukaryota > Metazoa > Chordata > Aves > Passeriformes > Corvidae > Cnemophilus > Cnemophilus loriae. Next base: position 1,360,624 of record VZTF01002606.1, on the reverse strand, counting down.
CTGTCCAATGGCTCATGTGAAAACAAAACAGCTATTTGGAAAGGCTGGGGTGTTGCTATGCATTTTGAAACAGCAACACTGCATTTAGGTATTTGGAGAATTTGAATTCTCTCAGCTATTCTTTGTACAAAATCTGGTGTCACAGGAGGGAAGAGTAGCATGTAGAGTTGCATCCTCAGCATCAAGTACATTTCCACTCTTGCCTAAGTCCACAGAGCAGGATAAAGGGGCAGAGCATGGGGGCTATCACCAGGTGAAGGCTACTGTGAGTTAGTAAGCACAGGGCTACAGGGTCAGGACTGCAGGTGCTTGACTGTGGCGAGAGTGTTTTTTACAGCTCTGGAGAAATGGTATCTCCACCTCTCCCTGCTTTCTTGCCTACCTACTGCCACTGACAGGAACTATTCCCTAACAATCTGTGGACCCCACCTGGAGGCTGCCACTGTGTATTTATTTATTCTTTTTTCTCTGGTTGAGAGAGAGAACAGGCAGTAGCAAAGGTGATTCTTAAATGACATCTCTGCAAGCTACTGTTAGCAGGAATACATGCTACTTCTCATCTACTGCTAGTCCGTTTTTCTAATGGGAGAAAAGGGCTTAATGCTAATATAAATCAAAATATTAAGCCAAAACCAAACTAAGTTGTTGGAAAGAAATGAGCCAAATACACTGACTACTTTTCTCTCTTTAGGATGGATCTTTTCTAATAAGGAAGAGTTCTGGACAGGACTCACGGCAGCCATATACGCTGGTTGTGTTTTACAACAGAAGAGTGTACAATGTTCCTATACGATTTATTGAATCAACCAGACAGTATGCACTGGGCAGAGAGAAAAGTGGTGAAGAGGTGAGATGATGAGGGGGTATTTTTCCTAACAGTTTTCAATTATATACCTTTAATAAACAAGGACTAAGATATATTGCACTATGACCAAAACGATTCTTCATGTATGAAGATTAAAGTATACCCTTTATAATGACTGATCTGTCAAGCTAGAGAAACCAGTGTTATGTCAGCTCCTGTACACTGTAACTAAAACCACAGATCAAATTTAAAACATACTCATAGAGCTGTTTTGAATAAAGTTAACAGGATAAGAGCTGCAGCTGCTATATAAATGTTTTGACTGTTTATGGTCCTCCATTTATGTTCTAAGACTCTAGTTAAGTTTCTTGGAAAATTGCAAAGGAAGAATAGCCATGCTCAAAAAACAAAACAAAAACCCCCAACACTATCAAAAATGAGAATTACATTACTGTTAATACTGTTTTCACATAAATAAAATATTAAACTTTAGCTCTGGAGTGAAAAGATCACTGGTTGGCTACTCTGCTACACAGATAATTACTCTGATAGCAAAACAGAAACTGAGAACACAAATACCAATAAAAACGGTTTGTTATTACTGCACAGAGTAGGCTTTTCAGCAATGTGAAAGTAGGCTTGCCATAGCCTAACTATCTGCCTCCCAGGCACCAGTTTTGAGATTACAGAAAATATAATAGCCTGGAGCTCACCTGGTCTTCAACAAAGGGTGAAAAGTGACCTCAGGATAAACAGATAGTCCAAAGTCTTTATTTGACCAAAGACCAAGAGAACCAACAGACCTAGCAGATTGTGGGTACTAATTTACAGTGACAAACATTAAAACTGCATAACTAGAAGAGTTCTCATTGATGGCTGCCTGTACCATGTTACTCCTGGACATAGCCTTCCCTCTGAGGTGGCTGAACCACATCTGCCACACCTTCTGAGCAGCCAGTCTGCAGTCCACCATACATTAAGGTAAAATGAAATGTCAGTTCACTATGGCCCATAGCAAACTCAGTGGTTCAGTTTGTGCAGGTGGCAATCACAAAGGAGGAGACAGCTGGTGCCTGTAATATCTTCTGTTGTCCAAATCTAATCTGTTTATGACTAAAATCACAACTAAGAGAAGGATCAGTGATCTCACTAAAAGGCAAAGCCATCTCACTTGGTAACAGTTGTAGCGTAACTCTCTTCGATTATGTGAAAAGCAAAGATAAAAAGATGCAGTGATTACTGTCAATATTATAGCATTAAAGCAAGCCAGCACTAATTATTTTTTGTTTTCTTTATCCAGCGCTTTGACAGTGTTGCTGAAATAGTAGAGAATCATCAGCGCACCTCCCTGGTTCTAATTGACAGCCAAAACAACACAAAAGACTCAACAAAACTGAAACATATTGTAAGAGTTTCTTAATCAAACTGAACTGCTAAAATGAAGACTTTAATTATTTCTTTCAACATACCGAGACATGGACAAGGTATTAAAAGAAGAAAATCCAAAATGATGGGAAACACTCGTTAAGAGCACCTACAGAGTAGTAAGAAATGCATTTCCTAGAGTTCCACCCCACATCACTTTTATCAGGAGAGTGTTCACATTTAACATAAGAAGCCAAAGCAGATACACTGTCATCTGTGACAACACGGGTATCCATTGTCACAGGAAGAACAACTGCATACCACAGCTTGGTCCTCTGACTGCTGTTTGAAGATAGCTCTCTCATAGGACATTTTCGTTTTAAAAGTGAGAATACCCACAGTGATCTACTCTTTCAATTTATGTTTACCACATATTACTGCTTTCAGCAATTTTTTTGCGAAGTGCACAACCCCAGAAATGAGAGCAACTTGACCTAATGTACCACTGTGCACAAGTTGAAAATAGGACTGTACTTTGTGATTAGTGGCAATACATCCACCTGAATGTTTTAGATTTATGGACATGTGTTGTACTTTCCCTCAGCTTCACCGTTTCATTGATATTTTTGTTTGTATTTTGAAATGTACAAATAAAATTAAAAAATACTGTAAACTCAGTAGTGTATGGAGACTCTGCTGGACTGCATTTCTTGGCACCCTTCCAGCAAGAAAGCATCAATTCACTAGCGTTGATGTTTTAATGTATATATTTGTATGTGCTCCTTCAGAATTTGTTATGAACAATATCACTTTTTACAGCTTTATCTCATATATATATATATACACACACAGATATGTGGCTTAATGACTCTCAAATCCTTTGTCTTCAAATTGCCTACTGTTGGTGACCCAAGTGCACCACTGCTTCATTGCTAAACTAATTAGCCACTCAGTTCTTGCTGAATTACTGTTTATGGAGACACACTCAGAAAAGAACCACTTTTTTCAGGCCTGTTCTATCACAGTGGTTTACTTATTGTATTATTGTGAACAAAGTAAACTTTCACAAATGTTCAAGTGGTGAAAATTAATTTGATGAATGTATAAACTGCATCAATGAAAAACTTTTAGGAGCAATTGTTAACTAGTTCTAGCCGTGTTTGATTTCACTGCACCTGAAGACTCATCCATCTTACAGGTATTTTCCAAAACTGACACTTTATATACACATCTGGTTTGTTCTTTTTGTTCCAAATTAGGCAGTGTTCTCTAGGATTATATTCAAGGCATTAAAGGCAAGACTGAGTTAAGACTTGCAAAGCTCAGCAAGTCACGTAGGGCCATAGCGGAGCTGTATTCTGCAACTATTTTCTTGTGCTTTTGATCCATTACTTCTAAGTCGTGCACCTCTCTTCTAGAAAGAACTGTATGCTAATACAGTGCTCAGCATGTGGCTACCTACATACCTTGAGGCATCTCAGTTTCTTCCCTCTGCAACAGAGGCAATACTTACCCATATGTGAAGTAAGACGCTGGCAAGTGATAAAAAATGTATACAGACTTTACACAAGCCTACCTATGACAGACAGTTCACAGTACTACATAAGGGCTATGTTTAGAATAGTGCTCAGTTGGTATTAGTTTTATATTAATACTATGCTTAATACTACTGACATGTTTAGAATATTAAGATTGCCGAGTCAAGGTGTCAAAACTATCACAAAAGTTAGTAGTGTCTGCAAGCTTAATTTACTCCTTCTATATGTGTACTATTATGTTATTTAGCTACTTTAAGCATCACTTTAGAAGCTATTTCAAGCAATACTCACAATGGAAGTATTCTGTGAAAAAGCAGCCACTGAGTATTTAACTTCCTTTGCATTCATGTAGTCCTTGCCTTTCTCTCATGTCCTGCACAGTACTTAAACTTAGTACTAACAATGTCTGTCTGCTAACCTTTCTGTGTTGCTCCTCAAAATGTCTAGGTTCTTCAAACATTGCTTTCCAAGTTAAGTGTGCAGTATCTCCATTATAGTTTCCTAGAACTGGGAAAAAGAAAAATAGTGTGAACAAGGTAAATTCAAGTGTATACCTATAGACTTTCATACTAGAGACTAGGTATCACTTTTTTAAGGTAATTAGCACTGAGCACTTTTAAAGCATTGCTACTCCTGCCCCTCAGCTCTAAGTGCTCACATGTAAAATGTCACAGCACTACATGTAAAATTGTGGCTGACCTACACATAACAAAAATGCTCTAGATAAACATGCCAGTTACCTTCACCCTCAAATCCTTCTTTACTTTTTATCCGTGTTCTACGTGATTATAAGGCTACCTTAGTTTTGACAAGAAAACAAGGCAGGGAGCTGATAGGCAACACAACCTTCCACAAAATAATCCAATCGGCCTGAAATGAGAACTTCTTAGGCACAAAATAAGGCTCCATGGAGGGACCAAAAAAAAACCCCAAAACACATACACAAACACACCAGTATGTTATCACGTACTTTACTACACTCAAACAAACAAAAACAAAAACAAACCACAACAAAAAAAACCCCCCCACACACAAGAAACAAAACAAAACCAAAAAAACCAACCAAACCAAGAAAAAAAAAACCACCCACAAGAAACCCCTAACCTAGAACTAAAAATGAACTAATTCTTTTGCCTGAGAACTCAGGGCAAAGTATTATATTTAATAATGTACAAAGGAGAAGTGTCTGTCTACCTGATACAGAGAGTATGAGTATTGCATATCATTCCTGACAATGTTGCTCCATGAAAGGAGTAAGAACTTGCATTCTCAAAAATCCAAGTGTTCAGACACATGTGACAAAACTACATTCCTCCTTCAATCAAAAGCACCAGCAGCAAACAGAGATTATTAGGAAGTGTTGTAAAAAAAAAAAAAAAAGTCTCACATAACAACAGCTCTGTATCAAATTCTTGTTAAAACACTGGAATTACTGAGGAAGGGCAACCATGACTTACTGATGAATATACATCTTACCAAGAATACATAATGGGCTAGATTTTAGCCCTCTTCAAGGTCGAACGTAACTACTGTGCTTGCAACTATGTTTGTATGTCCCAAAACACTATAATCAATTTAAGGTTTCTTATCTTGCTATGTGCAATGTTATAAGCTAATTTAAAATGTTATGGTTGCAAAGTCAAGCATTCAAAATCAAGACACTTCAAGTTACCTGTGCAACCTTAACTTGTCACATCAGCTATATCCATTACAATACAAGCATTAAATATATGATCATTGACTATCTTTCCATATGGATTTATGTATTTCACTTGGTCCACGCAATTCTTCAGGGATAAATTGTAGCTGTGTAATGAAAGACTGTGGTTTGTAGGATATTTGTAAGATACCTTTCCCCATTTACTGAAAATGCTGAGAAATGCACCAACGTTGCAGGAGACGGACAGTAAAAAGGTGGCTTCATATAGTTGAAGTAGTTGAACATTTCATTGAAGAACTGAACATACTGTCCCTGCATCTTCTACTGCGACACAGGTCAGATCGCTTCAACCAAATTTTCTCCTGATGGTAATTAATTGTGGTCTTAATTTCAGTGAAGTCCCACTTGAGATCTTCTAAAACCTGATCTGCAGAAATGCCAAACTCTTAGGACCTCAAACAAAGCCGTATGGAAAAGCTCATAAGAATAAAAGAATTATGTATTTAGAACAGTACTTAAGCAACATGCATTAAATAATACGAGGACCTAATTAAGGGGGAGGAAACAAAATATTAAATCACTACTCAGGAGGGAGCAACAATTCTCTGCATTGAATGAGATAGATGTTTATGGAAAAAGTGACACATGCCAATTAATTAAGATCATATAAAGCAACCTTATTTCAACACTTCCTAGCTTTACAATGTTTTCACAGTACCCTTTAAGGTCAATTCATACAAAAACAAACCAGTTAGAAAAAAATTCCAGAGACAGTTGTCACTCTCATGATTCATCAATTTAGAGAAAAACCCCCTAATGCTACAGCAGAATTTCCACCTCAGTGCTAAGTAATTGTTAATAAAAACTGGTCATCCTTGCTCAAATTGCACCAAGTAGATTTAGAAACAAACTTCACATATATTTTTTCCAAAGAAGGCAAAGGCAATGTCCAAAATTCACGAGTTCAATTTCATGGTTTATAGGAGAGCAAGCTGAGGCAGACAATAGAGCCTTCTAGTCAGAAAAGCTTAACATGTTTTTGTCCTTTCCCAATGCTAATTCTTTCCAACCTGCTTCCTCACCACTACACCGGTCTCCAAAGTTCCTAGCCAAATTAACATCAGAGCTCAAGCCCATTGTGCGGCACAAAATGATCCAGTTTTGATACACGACACATACCAACTGTGTATTAATTCACCCAAACTACGCTGCCTTGACTGTTTCAATTGACTCCCATACATAACTCACCAGCTACAAGGCTAGTGTGCACACTCCTGCCAACACATATATCAAGAAAGAAAAATTTATCTAATCACTGAAGCAATTGTTTTTAAGCAATTTTAACACTTGTAAAAATATATTCAGGTTACTGGTAACATGCCTGTGACATCCATGAAAAACTTCCTACTGTTTAATTGGTAGCAAGCAATCTTCAGTTTCACCTTACGGAATCAATAACAGAAAACTACCTGGGCTTGCATACAATCTAAACCTCCCAAGATTTAAAGGCTCCAGTCCTCTCCAAGCCTACTATTCAATTTTGAGTTTTTCCATCAATACCTCAATACTTTGGGAAGCTGGCTTACACCTCCATACTTGGGCAAAAGGTGCCAGCTATATGGTAAGGGGCAATCCCACGTAAGACTGAAACTTCTAGCCTACAGGTTCATTAAGAATCTGGAGGACCAAACCTCAACACATAATTACTGTGGATAATACGGACCTTCAACTGCATACCCTCAGTCACTATGGTTGAGAGGTCTTTTGTTTACACACCCTCATATAAAGCCTAAAAACTCTGAAGCATAGTCTCTCTTCATTATCCCTAAAACTGAAAGTAGAAAGCAAGAAGGCTCCTAAGAACATTACCCTACTGGCTGGTAAAATAAGGGAAGAATAACTCAAGACTTGGTTTTGCCAAACCCCTGTGCCCCGAAAGGCAGTACATCTGAATAAGCAATAGCAGAAAACAATAAGTCATTATGGGGACAAATTGCATCCACCTGAAATAAAACTATAGTGCAATTACAGGGCTGAAATGGTGCTCTGCACCAACCCATATCTTGATCTTCCCATAGGGTTTGCGGCAGTCATAATAAAACAGAAATATTTTCTATAAATGCTCAAAGTCATATTCTGTAAACACAAGTTATAGCAAATTTAATAGTGACAAAATCAATACAGATTAGGAATGTTCACCATTCTTAAACACCATATACATTATGAATATATATACTGTATATTTTCAATCAATTTCATTCTGACTCACCGTATTAACACAATCATAATACGTTTTATTAATTTATAAGAAAAATACTTCACTAAGAAAGTAGACAAACTGCACAGAAATAGTACAAGTGTCATGTGCATAGCAATATAGCTTAAAGCATTCACATATGGCTTTGTTTAAATCAAACTGTTGGGGGAATGGCCCTATACGGACCCATGGTTACACAGTCGACATAATGTAAACTGCTTCACATCTTTGAGGCACTTGCTAACAATAGTGTTCAATCCCTGAAAAACAAAATCAAGAGCTAATAAGTGAAAATAACAAAAATCCCAGGATAACAGCTGTGTGTATTTGAAAAGATTTTAAAAATTGGTTTTAGTAGTGCATGCACAGAACTGAAAAACTTGGGGGAGGGGTGTAATTTCTGTGCAAGAATTATACCAAGTAACTGAAAAGTATAAAAATATTTACATGTTTAGGGATTTTAATTATGTACAGAACAAAAGTCCTGAAGACTCATTCTATAGAATAAAAATATAGCACATGATAGCAGTAATAAAAAATAATATATATTTTTATGGAATTGTATTTGCAGTTAGTTACAAGTTATTTAAACAACAAAGTTCTTTGATCTTTCTCAAATCTGATGGCAATAGGGAATACACTCTTTTTTTTAAAACACAAGCACTTTGCATCCTTTTTCAACCTCAGTTACAATACTGACATACAAAACAGAATGACTTGTTTATCCTAATCCAACTGATTTTCTTTTTTTTTAAACTTTAATGAATGATATTGATTTTCTTCACTGGTCATCATGCCATTAATGAATTCCAATCTCGAGTAGCCTCCATCAGATGCCTCTGTCCATGTCCTACCCAATTATCCTGATTGTCAAATATTCTACCACAAAACCAGCAGCTAAACTTAGCCTTCAAGGTATTATCAGAGGTAGTTTTCACAATCTGGTAATTGTTTTTGCTAGTCTTTTTCAGAGTCAATTTTAAGACAAATCTTTCTTTTACGGGGCTAATGGGTTTTATTGTCCTGTATCTTTTTTGAGAAAAATCATCAGTAGTTACATCCAAAGGATTGCAGAAGTCTGGCTGCAGAAGAGCTTCAACAGTTCTTTTTGACAATAAAACCTTAAGAACATGTCCCTTAAATTTAGCAATAGTTTTCATAACATTTGCAACTTCTGGAACATCTGCATCAGGATGATTAAGCACAACAACTGGTTGATTTCTCCGGGGGCACTTTACCAGCTGGTTGGAATTAAAAGGGAGTAATTTCAAAGTCCTCACAGTTTTTTTTGATGCCCTTGGTTTGTAAGGGCTACCTGATTCACTAACAATTTCAGCCTGATTCTTTTCCTTACACTTTCTGTGCAACATTACTTTCTTTCTGGGAGGTTCTGGGCAACTAGCCTTCCTTTTACGTTTGAAATTTTTGTTTCTTTGCCCACCCACAGTTCCTGAACTTTCATACCCAGCTTGTTTTAAACTAGGTTTTACTTTTGCAGTTCTGTTCTGGGTGCTCCATGTGGACTTCTGACAACCCAAGTTATTCCTCTTGTTAGCAGTTATTACTTGCGTACTCTCAACAGAACGTTTTTGCAACTGTGTCCCTGCAGATTTAGCAGAATAAACAGGTTCTACAGGAGGAACACAACATGCTGGATTAGAGCTTGCCAAAGAGGCATTTGCTGGCATTAACCCACCTGGTAAGTTTAAGGCATCATTAAAACTAAGATTAGTTTGTTTCTGTGCTAGTGCAGGAGTAAGGAACTGCGAGTTATCCACCTGTAGTGAGGGCACCGAGTTGCTTACTGACTGAGTGGGATCAGACAGTGTATCTGAAGTAGGAGTCTTAATTTTCAGCAAAAGCTGTTGTTGCATGGCTCCAGTTTTCTTTGGTTGACAATTCTGACGAGCGTTATCCTGAAAAAAGATTGGTTTATGAACTACAGGCTTGTTTGGTGTCATACATTTCAGAAAATCTCCCTGCTGTCCATCAGGCGAAAGTGCATAAACATGTTGTTCCTGTTTAATTTCCTGCTGCTTTACTGACTCCAAAGAACCAAAGACAGCATCCTGGTGCTCTGGTAACACCTTCACAGAAGAAGTTACTTTCACAGATGACTCTGATGAGTTTGTAGTTACGAGAGGTGCTTTGAATGGTGTATTATTTGAGTCATTTACTGTACCACATACTTCCCCATTACAGGAACTTCTTACATTTCCAAAACTGCCATTTTTCCCCTTCACTTCTGAAGCTGATATGGTTATCTTCCCAGATTCTCTGGATGCAATTCCCCCTAAAACCTGAGAACTATCATTAGCGGCATTTGCAATTGTTCCAACTGTCCCACTAAAAGTCAAAATCATTCCAGGTCCTTTATTTGAAATAAAAGATGCAGGTACACCTCTAGTCACATGCCCATCTGACGAATGGGTTGATGGAAGAGATTTTCCTGAACCCACCTGTTGTCTAGACTGGTTAGAAAGGTGGAAAGGAACAAAAAATCGTGATGGAAGGGACTGAACAAAAAGGGCTTTCTTCTGTTCCTCAAGAACAGGCGAAACTGGTGAAAAGCTGCTAGAATTCTGAGCTGCAGACAGTACTTTATCTTTTACTATCTGCTGTGTAAACTCATCTGTAGGAGCTTTCAGCAAGGTACCAACACCTGGAGTTCTGGATAATTTGTCCACGTCCTGCGAATCAAATGATGTTTTAGGTGTCTGTCTTTCTCTCCCACAACACGTACCTTCATTTGTGCTACTTCTTGTGTTCAACTCTCTCTTACATAAAGGGAAATCTACATTAGAAGGAGGCCTCTGAAAACCACACGCAGTTGCAGAGCTTTTTAAACGCATGCAGGCTGCATTCTTGGTCTCAGGACCAGAAAGCAGCTTATCAGAACGACGTTTTACACAGTTATTCGTCTTGCTGTGGAACTCTTGCTGAGAAGTTGTTTTTACTTTTAACACATCTTGCAGTAACTGGTTTATCTCAGGCGATAAATAATTAGCTGCCTGCTCACTTTGCAGTGAGAAAACAGATGTGATTTTAGGCATTAAGAAAGAGTTAACACAATCAGAGGCATTTTCCTGGAATTTCTCAGCTACGTTTTGAAAGCCTTGCTCTATGTTAGTGTCCAAATACTGTTGGCCATTATGCTTGTCCTCTGTAAAACACTCGCTGTCAATACCACATTTAGATTGGCTTTTAAAAGACACAGAGTTATTCTTAGTGTTTATATGTTCATAAGTTTTATTAGTATTTGATTGGGCTGACACAACTTTCTCTTCTTTTAAGCCTTTCATTGATTCTGAATGTGAAGATGCAGATTCATTTCTACTGTTTTGAAAAGAACCTCTTTTGCTAAATTCTTTGTGTCTGTCATCTGTTGATGTCCAAATGCTACATGGATTATCCAAAGAGTCCATTTTGGAATAGTTGTGAAAAGACAACAACCCTTCATTAGCTGAATCCACCGAAGTTGAATAATAGAGATTATTAGTTCCATTACTATTATTCAGGCCAGCATTTTGCATTTTCAGTTCAGGAAAGAAGGGCCTTTTCATAGGGTCATAATGAAGGGTATTTGTAAGAGCGGGTGGTAATACCTGAGGATGACTTGAAGGACTAAAGCTTCCCCAAGAGATACTACTCTGAGTTCCAACTTTTGTTACCTCTTCATGTGGAGGTACAGTTGAGTCCAGTTTCATTGGCAAACAGTTTGGACTTTTTCCTACAGCTATATTAGAAGGTGCTACAGTTTCAGAAACACTCCTACCATACAGTATGGAGTGATTTTGTTTTTCCACTTTTGTTTTTCCTGAATGAGGAGCAGGACAAGAAAACAGAGGGGAGGTTAATGCACGAACACAATTGTTCTTTAAGGTTGACTGATCAGTTACATGTGGTATAGCACCTGAAGACAAGCCACAGGGATCAGCAGTCTGTAGCGAAGTAGTTGCAGAAACATCTTTAACAGGATCAACTTTCTGACTCAACAAATACTCATTTTGCTTACTTGTAGGTAGTAATTTTATAACAATATGTTGTTTTCCATCTACCATTTTAAAGCCCATAAATTTAGCACTGTAATTTGCTGGAACAGATATTTTATTGTTTTTAACCATCAATACTGTTGGCCCATGAACAGCATTTTTCAATAATCCCAGGCCGTAACTTGTTCCATCATCTGCCTTATTGTATTGTGCAGCAGTAGCAGAGAGCATTCCACCCGTGAAATGACGCTTTTCTGTGTATTTAATTTGATCTTTTTCTTCATTTGTTTCCACATCTCTCATACACTGGTTCAGCTCCTCAGCATTTCTCTGACTTTTATTCACACTTCTTAGCACTTGTGTATTTTCTTCTCTGGCACTGTCACTTCCACTGCTTACTTTCTTCCGTCTCCAGAGTGTTTTGTTTGATGCTCCCATTTTATACCTTCTTAACACAAGCTTCAGTCCTGCTGGAGTCTTCACTATTCTTTTTTCATATTTATCCTTTTCCAGTTTTTCTTTTGCAATTAAGTGGTCTCTGTGTAAAGCTATGATGTGTTTTAAAAGATAATCTTTCCGTGATGTGCTGTAACTGCAATAAGGACAACCAAAAGAAAACATACTGGTATGAACAAGAAGATGATTTTGGAGCTCCTCTTCTGTAAAGTTTTCTTGATGGCATTTTCCACATTTATAGGTAATCTCTTTATGTTTGTGAATGTGCTGAACAAACGTACCCACATCATAGGTAGAAAACCCACATTTTTCACACTGAAAGTGTCCATTTACACAATGCTTTGATATGAAGTGTTTTGTCAAAGCCAGCAAAGTGTATATCTGTTCATCATTACAGAGCTCACATTTTACTAAAGTGCTACGATGGATACGTCTGTGCTGTTTAAATGACTGGAAGTCATTAGCCGAGAAGCTGCACATCTCACAAGGGTACAAAGGCAACTCGCCATAGTGTAACAGCTGAAAATGTTTCTGTAGGTCATTTGGGCTGTATCTGATGTTATCCTTGCACTTCGTACAAGTGAAATTCAGTATCTTTGCTGCAGTTTTCAACCCTTCTTCAAATTGCACTTCTGGTTTAATTTGCAAGTGGCTTCCCTCTGAACAATTGAGACTGCTTCCGCTTATCTTCTCTAGACTTAAGGACTTCCTTGCAGTTTGCTGCTTACACTGAAAGAGTTTTCTAAACCTATCAACTTCATGTTTCATTAATACTTCATTTGGAATGTTCACCTTGGGCAGTTCAATTTTCACGTCTTTTAGTCCATAAGTGAGATTGACATCTAAAATTGCTGGTTGAATCGTCATACTTACAGGATCGCTCACCAGTTCTTTTTTCAAAGTAATGTCTGTAGAAAAATTCTTCATAGCATTGTGTTTTAAGAAACTGATTTGCTTTTTGTCACAAAAGAAGTGTTCCTGTTCAGATGACATGATTTTAGGTTTTACTTTTCTTTACGTGAATTCTTGAGATTTAGTCTTACTTCCGGCAGCAAATGAGACAACTGTGCTGAGTTATTCTCAAAGCTCTACAACTTCCCCATTTCATTCTCCTGAAATTAAAAAACAAACAAAGCAAAAATTACTTTTAAAACTAATGCAATTAGAACACTTATTACGATTCATTAACAAATATATGCCAATTTTTGAAGTTGGTAATTTTTACAGTAGTACTCAAGGGGCAAAGAAAAAAGGATGAAGCAAAAAAAAAAAAAGCTATTACACTGTAACCTTTGTTTGTTTGTGTTGGGGGTGTCTGTTGGTTTGTTGTTTGGGTTTTTTTTCCAAAAAAAAAAATATATAAAACTTGAAAGATTAAGTTTTAAAGAAAAACATCTACTGAAAGATAGAAACATCAAAATTCCAAGTCATCAAATTTTGGGTTTCTCCCACCCCGTAAGCATAAGAAATCCCAAGACCTACCTTTTTTAAATGAAGCCAGTGTTTATTATTCATTTGGGATTTCAAGCAAATAAAAACTCCTTTGTGACATGGGTCACTAACTCAGCCTAACTGAAGTACTAAAAACAAGTCAAAATCTGCAGGATTTGGTATTTTTATTATTCAAGTCTGCTACTCTATTACTAACCACTGTGCTTAAAAAGGAAAGAAAGTAAAATCAGAATCTGACAAATTATCTCCTTTACTAATGGAGACACAACCTTTACCAGCACCAAAAAACCAATCACACTGATCTACGATGGATTTTTCACATGCCTACCTTTAGTACCATGCAAGTCTTAAGCAGTCAACAGATAAAAGTTCTCAGGTTTCTCATTGCATGTTTCTGGGTACATGTTAATATCTTCAGTGCATGACTGACAACAGTACTCCTCTACGGATTGAAAGGCTCAAATAGTTATGGTCAGCATCACTGTCCCGCTACAGACTTCATGTCAGTGTTTCCATAACAGGCTGCATCAACAATTTATAGCAGCTCAAGTCTATGCTTGAACAACACTCTGCACAGAATGTCAACACAGAATCAGCAGAATTGGAACAGCAGCAAAAATAACTTAAATTTTGAAAAGCAACACTGGAAAGGAAGAACTGTTTTTTCACTAGTATTACACTTTTTACCAAAAACTTTTTCCACAGTACAAGTCACAAAGTCTTTTCCTTCTTTCCTAACAAAACTTAGTAAATTGTTAGCTGAAATCTGATCAGCAATTCTCTCTCCCCTACTCTCATGCTCACCCTGAAACAACACAGACTTGGAACTCACTAGATCATCTTATTTATTCACCTTCAAGCTGAAAGAATGATCACATCCTCTCCCTCACTGTGACCAAGTGCAAGGGCTGCTTCTAGATCTCCAAGCCATCATAAGCATTAGCCCAAAGGTCTTTCAAATATTTTCCCACAGTCCTGGGAGAAGGAAGTGTCTAGCATTAGCCATGCAAATACCTGACAAAGGAAATGGAGACTGAAAAATTTCAAGTCCATGTTTTTGTATCATGCAGCAAGAAATGCAAAACACTTTTTTTTAAGCATATGATTTAATGCATTCCTTTAGAGAAGATATCAGCACTTCTGCACAATTCCTGAAAATAATAAACATAACAGATTTCAACACTATACATAGACCCTAATATCAAGTAAATTCACTCAACTGTGTTCGCCAGATATGAGACCTGCAAGACTTCAACTATATATCTGACATCCAAAAAAACCCCAAAAACACCATCCCAAAACAACAAACCACAGAGACATACACTCACTCCTTGGAGTCTCCAAATGGAAATACTTTGGGTACAGGACTTTTATTTTCCTTTTAACTCAATGACACATTCCCCATCTTCCACACAAAAGATTAATACGTGCGATATTACCCTACTTTGAGCCTTGAGAAGAGAACAACTCATGTGCATTTACACTCCATTTCCACCAAAAGAGTACTGCATTAAAATGCATTCTCTTGCCAATGGTATATCCCTTATTTGAATAGAAGCAAGCTGAACTTCCACATAAAGAATAAGTAACTAAAAATGACTTGGATTTGTTTGCTTGAGCAACCTTTTCAATACACAGATGCAACACAAAGATTACAGGTTGCATGATGCAATACATCATCCTGATGGTAGCTGCCCGTCCTTCAGATTAAAATGTTATACTGTCAGACACTGAAACCTGAAGTATGTTTACAATTAAAACTACAGAAACCAGAAGTAGATAAAGTGCTGCAGAGAACAAGGCTCAGGCTTTCAATACCAGGCCAATGTGGTCCTCAACTGGGCAACATTTACATTTGGCAAAGAGTTCCAATCTAAGATCTCGTTTAATTAATTAACCTTGTAAATTATAACTTAATTTTGTTATTTTCGGATAACAACTATCAACAAGCATCTGAAGCATGACAAATTAAAATATTTACTCAAAACAACCATAAAAAAAGAAATCCCATGGATCTTTAAATGTACATGTTCAAAGAACTCTGACTTACATGTTAAGAAAATACTTGACTTCAGTTCTTCAGCAGCTGGGTTTTTTCCACACACACAGAAGAGGTAAGTTTGCAAGACTCAGAAAAGGCCACAGTCAGAAGAAATACTAAAAAAAGTTCTGGAAAAAAAAGGAAAGGTATTTTAAATTGTGTAAATACAAGCATAACTGAAAGAATAAACTGAAAAGCACAAATCCCTCACAAATTTACATTATGTGGATTTCTAATACATGGAAGACAAATATATGTACTGTCTTCTCTCCCAAAGAACACCATCAAATGCAATATAAATATCGTATATATATATATACACAATGTAACAATGCCTATTCTACTCTAGCTTTGCAACTACATCTCAGGCATTCATAACTGAGAAGCATAAACACATGATAACTTTAAAAAAGCACAGAAAGAAGTGATTAGTATCTCTGTCCATCAAATTTTAACTTGAACTCAAAAGGCACTTATTTTTTCTTGTACAAAAATTTTAATGGCAAAGACCTAATTGAAAGTTTCTATAAAGTTGTGCAAAAGCCTGGGAACACGCGGGAGTATTACATTCACAATATCTGAAACAAGTAAGTAGATTTAAATGCAGATATAATGAGTATAAACACTGAAAATACAAACGCATATGCCACAGTTAACTCTCACTCAAAAAACCCCCAAACCACTAAGAACAAGCATAAGTAACCACTTGAGGCTCTCAGCCACAATTTTCTTCCCCCGAAAATGCTGCAATATGTCCATATTTTGTTTAAAGAAAGTACAGAGAGAAAGTTTTAGCTATATACTTTGATCTAGTGAGAAATTACAGATGGGAGTTAAGACACTGCTAAATTGGGTAACTTTTGTATTTTTTCAATTTAGAACTTCATTCAAAAATAGGTATCCCACCAGGCAGTATCTTCAAGATTTCTGAAAAAATTTAGACTTATTTAAATGTTACTAAATAAATAAATAAAATTAGACTGAAGTATATCCCATGACTAGTCCCATTCTATGTGCCTGCAAACTTCGAGTGGTGCCTTAATCTCTCGCAAGACCTGGACACATGCAGGAATTTACAGAACTAGATCTTACGAAACCCATGGAGCTGGAGCAGTCAGATACAACCTGACCAGCACAACGGTGCTTTTGTAAAAATAAAATGAAAATAAATCACCGAAGCACTCTCAGAGCTCACACACAGAGACAGCCCGTGCCACAAGGCGAACTTGCCCTTTACGAACACAGCAGCTGAACGCGGCGGCGGCGACACACGGCCAGCGGCCAGCCCACCTGCGGGCTGACGCTGCCTCCGCCCGCCGGGGGCTGCGGGGGGAGCAGCGGTGCCACGGCCGCGGCTGGCCGGGAGCCGGCCGGGGACTGCGGAGGCCGATAAGCACCGGGACAAAGCGCGGGGCGGCCGACGAAGCGGTGGCAGCTCGGGGGCTCCGCCTGAGCGCGGGCACAGCAGCGGGCGCTGCCCGACATCGGAGCAGGGGCGAGCGAGNTCCCGCCCGCCCCCAGCCGCCGCTGCCCCGCGAATCTCCCGCGGCCGGCGGGCGAGGACTATTTAATATCTCACCCTCACCACGGGGCACCGTCCCGTCCCGCTGCGGCCGCTCGCGCCCCCTGCTCGCTCCGCTGCGAGCCGCGCCGGGCCGTCCCTCCCGCACGGCGCGGGGCCTCCCCGCACGACGCCCCCCGCGGAGTTACCTCGGGTACCGCCACCGCCCGGCGAGGCGCTGCCGGCCGCCATCACAGTGTCCATCCGGGCACAG
>VZTF01002606.1:1332553-1343264 GCA_013397755.1 Cnemophilus loriae | reverse complement strand
CATCCGGGGACTGCCGGGTGCGAGCGCGACTGAGAGGCGGCCGCGGCGGAGGGATACGCGTTCACCTGAGGCGATGGGCGGACGGCGGCCGACGAGGCCCAAGGCGGAGAGGGGGCAGGGCGGTACGGGCAGGCGGGGATGCCTTCGTCCTCCTCGTCCTTCTCCTCTTCCTCCTCCTTGGATGTGGGCCTTGGGCACATGGCACAGGCATGGGAACGGCCCGGCCGCTGCCCTCGTCGTTACCTTGAGTGGCTGTGGGCTTCCCTGTACCCAAGGGCGTGTTTGGGCCAATGGCCGCCAATGGCACTGGGCAGGGAGAGCTGCTGCCCCTCACAAAACACTCACAAGCAAAGGCCTGGCCTGGGCTGTTTGTGCCGCACTCCAGACATGGGTTCGCTGACCTGCATAGACACAACAGTAGACACCATACATAACGGCTGTTTGTAGGAGATGTCAGCAGTTAAAGCATCCAGGACAATATACGTGCATTAGATCAGTTAATTTGTTTTAATATGCTCAAAATAACACAAAAATCAAAGCTGATAATCACTACAAAGTACTTGGCTTGTTAGAGACAGTACCATGTCTGCTTAGGAGTGGCATGAACAGTGCTAGCTGGTAGGAGCATGCTCTTCATGTTGTGCCAAATTTTAATGCACATGGAAAACCATTCAGAGTAAGGTTACCAAAGAGTACGAAGGCATATGAGAAGTGGGAAACTGAGCTGCACCATGGCCAGAAAAGGGCGAATGCCCGTGACAGAAATAGACTGTAAAGATGAATGTGAGTGAAGAGGTTGACGCCTATATAACTTAGGTCAAAGTTACAAAGTGCATCTATAGCTTGAGTTATAAGATATCGATATAACCTGAATCATGACTTTTTATATATCTATATAGTTTGGTATCAATATAACCTGAATCATAGCTCTTTTTTCATAATTTTTATACCTATATAACCTGATATAAATAACTTTCTATACAATGTAATGGCTAGTATATAGTTAACTAGTTGCTTAATGCTGAATAGACAGAAAAAGAAGAAAAAACTCACCAGGTGGACAGCTTTAGAGATAGATAAGTACTAATAAGTACTAGATAGCACTAATGAGAAATTGGCAAATGTAAAGCCAATTAGCCACAAAATAAAGAATTTAGGCCAGTTAAAACCAGACAGACCAAGGAACCCTGTAACTGCGCATGCTCCGAAGACTAAGGTGAAAAGTTCAGATGCGAAGAAGACCTTGGAAGCCTTCATCAAAGACCCCTGATGACCCCCGAATCGGGGAGGCGCAAGCGCAGTGCAAAGAACTGTCTAATGACCATGAGATCATACTGTGGAAATTAGTTCCAGCGCATATGCAATGATGTTGTAGTGACGTAGTAACACTAAGCAATATTTTCTGTATAAATATGACACAGCACTTGACAAAGGTGGGTGAGTTAGGTGGAGATATCCCCCTCACCACCAGCGCTGCAATAAACAAATACCTGCTTTATGGACATCGGTCTATGGGGATTTATTTCCAGCCTATCTTTCTGGCATCAAGGTCATTGAAAAGGAAATCCTCTCTCCACTTAGGAAACAGTGATCAAAAATCAAAAGCAAAGAGGAGAAAGCTTGAGCTTTTTCCTTTGGGAAACCTATCTAATGAACAATTTAGCCAAGCAATTCAGCTAAACTTTTCTCCACAAAATTTGTAACATGCTACTAGTTGCAACAAAGTTTAATAAGTGCAATATTTACTCATGATTAAATATGAGAACAAGAAGGAGTGTTAATGTCTTTGAGTGTGCATGCATATTCTAGGCCACATTAAACATGAATATATTTTTAATTTCGTGTTCCAATTGACGTCACTTATTTCCCTTGTGTCCTAGACTGTAAAAGAAAATTAATAGAATCCATTTTGGGGTGGGTTCCTTGGCCCTAAAATATATCTTCAAGGAAAGAACTGGTGGTTCTACTACACCCGAATGAATCAATCTGTGCCAAAAGCAAGCAGAGAAATGTATTCTTCTGGTTTCTAATTCATTACATTTATCTAAGTAGAAAGGGGGGATTGTACATATCAGTAGTGTTTTAGAGGATCTGAAAACTTAACTGTAACTGAAGAAAGAAAAACAGCATAGTTCTTTCTGAAACCCTAAAGTCAGAAAAGATAACAGAAAAGAATGATCCATGAAAATCATCAGTCTAACGAGCAGCTACAGTATTGGTATTAGAATGCCAGTATTCCTAATGTGAAATGAAAATATACATCATATTGTCAACTATTAATCCCAACAAATTTACATGTAAGATGGGAACAAATATTTTATTTGTATTTTGTTACTTTGTAATTCAAATTTAGAACACATGTGAGTGCCAAGCACGAAACAGAAAAAAACCTGTGTGGAATAACACCAACAGGAGACAAGAAAGGAAGAAGAAAGGCTAATGCCTAATTTATCATATCCATTGAGATTCTTCATTGCTCAAGGAATCAAAAAAGATTACCTCTAAACACACCATTTAACAAAATTCTACTGGGATTAAGATGAGTGTAGGAATATATGGGGAAAAAAAGGTGGCAATCCAGTGAAAAACTACAGCAATGGGCAACCCCACCAAAAACATTGACATTGAATAGTAGCTTCTCCCAAAATTCATGAAAGAGCCCATTAGTAATGAGAGTAAGCATCTGCAAAAATGCTCCCAAAAATTTCTCAGTAATAGCAATAGTCTACAACCTTCCCACGTGCAGGAATACCAGGAACCCCTTGTATACTACAGCATGAGAGGCTGCCTTAATACTGAAGAGAGGACTAAAGAAGACAAAAAAATGCCTTTTCACCAAGCTCAGAGCAGAAACTAAACTGAAAGCCATCAAGGAAATCCAAGGAAGACCAAAGTCTTCCCACAGGGTCCAGAAATTATCCTGATGCTGGCAGTTGAACCTCATGTGGCATGAATTGTGACATGAGATCCACATAATATTCTAGTCCTTCACTCTTTCTCAGAAGCTAAATTGAATTTGGTCCACTTTTCTTTGGGACATCCTGTGAAAATGATGTTCAACTGCAAGACAGTCTGTGTTCTGTAAAACACAATATCCCACAGTGGTTTCTACTTTTCACAAAAAAAAAGTTGCTCTGACATCTGCAGTCAGTTTTGAACTTTGTGGGTTTGGGGTTTGTTGGGTTTTTTTGTTGGTTTTTTTTTTTGCTGACCATTGGCTATTGTGTCCAAAAAAATATGTCAGCTGTGTAGTATTTTGGAAGCTTTAAGGGTATTTGTACTGTCCCAGTGTGCATTACATCACATTATTCTGTGCATCTGAACTAGAAACAATGGCAGGGCTTCCCACTACATGTCTCATTAGCATTAGTCTGTTATGAATTGGTAGAGCAATTAGGTACAAGTAAGTAGCCTTTATAATGTGATGTTTATTATTGTTGCTATTAGTTCTATATTTGTGATGTTTTAAAATAGAGAATTTGATGCTTTCCTCTAGTATATAGGTGTTTCACAAACAGCAGGAGCAGCTACATCCCTGGTTTTCTTTAGATAGCCGACTTATTTATGGGTAGCAGGATGGTTTGGAACAATTTATTTCATAATCTGCTGGACTATCAGAAATCATTTCTATCAGAAATTAATTCACACCATATTCAAATAATTGGGACTGATGGATATATTTCCTCAGAAACACTGTGGGGGAAAAAAATTGTGTTTTCAAAAGTATATGCTAAGGCAAACACCAGCCATGAATACCCAAATGATTCTATGAACTCATTTCTAAGGAAAACTTTTTAAAGTGAAGGTGCTCATGCATTTGCCTGAAATCACTGAATTCAGTCACAAACAGGAAGGAGCTTCTTCCTCAGAAATAATAAAGTGTTGCTGCTAGTGTGTTCCGTATTTGAGTTACAAAAGAGTGGAAATACCTGGCTTAAGGTGAAAACATAGTTTCAGTTAAATTTTCACATTTGCGATTATTCACAATGTGGGTATGTGTGATAGCCAAATCTCAAAAAGCGTTTTGATCTATGGCAACTTTTAATCTTGGTTCTCTCACATTTTTTGTTCAATCTAACATGAATTTGAACTAAGAAAGTTTACAAAATACTATACAATAAATCAAGATATTAATGTATTTATGCTTTTTTTAGTGTTTCTGACTTTGCTCTGTAAGGACATAAGAGTTAATAGTAAATAGCTCTCTCATTCAACTCATAAATCCTGTAAAAAATTGGTGTCTCATAGGCCTTCTTCTATTCTTTCACTTAAAACATCACTTTTAAGTAAAAAATTACATCTCAGACATAATCATGCAGCATCTCATTCTTTATTTCACTAAAACTCCTAGCTGTGATCATACTGACTTTGCTACAATTCATTTTGTTCTATAATCTTTTCTGCTGACACTTTTGAGACAATTTGACAGTCTTTCACACATATTTCTTAACGAAGAGTGTTAATGCAGAAACCTCCACAAGTGAGTTCTTACAGATGCAAATTCATTTTGGTTTTTCTCCGGTGATTTGAAATTCTGAGTGCTCATCTATTGGCTGTATGGGTTTTCTGGAAGAGTTCCTGTTTCTGATAGTTTTCTTATGATGTGGGCTAAATCATTCCATAATTATAGCAGATAAAATTCTGAATCAATTCATGGCTTTTAGTGACAGTAAATAAAACTTAATCTCATGCATTTTTCTATTTCAGCATTTAATAAATATATATATACTTTATAAAATATAATTAATCGATATTTCTTTCCTGGCTTTTATGTAATGAGATTATAAACCATATCCTTATGTACTGCTTGGCAGCTACAACTGCTACTCAGTGTTGCCAGAACAGCTGCAATGATTACCTGTTTCTCCAGGACACAGCAAGTTCTGTATATGTCCATGAAAAGTGTATAAAAATATATGCCTGTCTTCATGGTACAACTGGGTGAGCGATATTACGGGTAGCAGAGGCTGGAAATTCATGGAGGAAGGAACCTCGGGCTAAACATACTCAGATGTAGGAAAATTATGTTTAGGAATTGACAGGCCTTAGCCTTGTAGGCAGACTACCCAGCAGGACAGTCTTTGAATGATAAGCAAGAAAGAATTAAGATTCTATTTCTTTTTAAGAATATCAGGTTCACAGGAGTTAGAAAATATCTGTTGTGATAGTAACAATAAGTCTGAGTCAAGTAATCTTACTGCTAGGTGGTTGTTTCAAATTCTTGAAATGACTATAAATAGAAAGTGTAATCTTACAAGTAAACAGCACAGTACAAATGGAGGGTTCAAAGAAAATTCATCCATTCTTTTCTGTTCCATGCCACTTCACACTTTAAAGGTGCTAACTTGACTTTCTATATTAAACATTTTACCAGTGAATTCTTACATAAAAGCCTATTGGTGGGGCCTTTGAGTTCATTTTTCAAGTCTAGTATTTTATACTGATCTTCTTACAAAAATCACCAAACTGTGCTTGTCACTAAAATAAATAATACATTGGCTAGGTAGAGCTCATTTATTTCACAAAGTACAGTGTACGTCAAACAATGTTCATATGAATAAGCTGTAGGGCTGTAAGAGAAGCTCTGTATTTCTAAGACGAAACATCAGTACGTGGCGAAAATAAGAAAATTGCCTTTTTAAGTGTTTCCTGATACACTACATTATTGGTTTTGACAATGAAGTATTTAGCAATATATGGTTGCCTATATGTCACTGTCAGTGACATTTGTCACTGTAATTTTGACTCTGTATTTCTTATGATAAATAGCCTACTTTTGTCTAGGTCAAAACAGCAGGAAAGCATAATGTTAAGGCTTCCTTTTCATGATATGTTATCTTATAAATAAAACAGCCTTAACGATGACAGCTAAAGGTATCATTATTAATATCAGAATATCTATGAACTCTTTTCATATCTTCACCTGCACATCTGAAGCAATATTGCAACAGTGAAAGAAGTCAACAATTTAGTTTTCTTTGTGGATTTCATGGCACAAATCAGTCTTGGAGCTATCTGAACCATAACTGTTAAAACTTCAGGAATAAAAGTTCAAATGGAAACAACTACAGCATTCAATCTCACAAGAATTTAAATTAGTTTATCTTTCTACACGAAGAAGGGCAAAATAGAACCATGCCAAAATTTGATGACAGTAAGTTTCTCAAGCCAGCTGGGGAAATAGTGGCATTTGCCATCCTCTTCTACAGCTCTGTTGGAATCTGCTTTTGGCCAAATGATGCTCTACAAAACAGACTCCGTACATCAGTTCCCTCCATTAATTGTTTTAATACAGCCGCCAGATGGACACATCCAGTTAAGAGGCCCTGTTATAATTAATATCCTACATATTCTTATTCTCAGCATAGCTTTTTCAAGTACAATTTCTGATCACTTGCATACAAAAGGTCTGTTGTACAAGTGAGAAAACATTCTTAGGAACTTACTGAGTCTTCTTTGGAAACTTGTGGAGAAAGCATCTCTGTGCCTTCACAATATGTGAAATGAGTGAGAGACATTTTCATTGTTATAATTTGCGAATGGAGAAGTGTTGCCAAACAGCAAAAGGAAGAAGCACTCTTAGAAATGTGTAAACAAAATTTTTAAAAAGTTTATCACTGTATGTGGTTCTACCACATGTAAATCAATTACTGATAATCTGCTGAAAGATGTGATTCACCTTCATGAGCAGCTTGAACTAGAATTTCTATAGATCTTATTTCTTGATTAGACTATAGTAATGTCACTGTCCTTGGAAAATGTTTTAACCTCATGAAAACTAAAGTTTGCATGGTTATGTGAAGATCATATTTGGCTCATTATAATTTTAGTCTCAATGTTTGCAAGTGTCTTCAGCATCATGAGCAGTCCACACTGAAACAAGTTCAGGCAAGCTAATTTAAAGCAGAAACTGGAGCTGGAAAAGAAAGAGGCAAGATCTAGGAACCAAGGCTGACTGGATGAAGGGCAGGATTAGGATCTAGCACTCAGTAGGAGGAACTAGGACAAGGTCTAGAAAGCAGAAAATTGGATCAGGATTTTTAACAGGAAGTAACACTCAAGAGTAAGATTCTAGAGTACAATTACAACTAAAAGGCATTAAGCTTCCCAGAGTATCTGGCCCTGTTTCACATACACCGAGACAGGCTATACCAGCCAGATGACTAATAAAGAGGTGCCTGAGCTGACTGTGAGAGATATCTTGACTTCACAGCTTTCAGTGACAGCTAAGATAGCAGGATGTCTTGAGAGACACGAGCGTGTTCTTAATCATCAGATTATCATGACCCCAACACTTTTTATCAGCAGTGAAGTAACACGTGAGCAGTGAGCTGGATCACGATTGCCCAGATGAGACAAGAGAGACTGGCAAACCCAGAAAAGTTTGAATCAAAGTAAACTGCAATAATCTGTTAATGTACATAAATCCTAAGAAAGCAAGATTAACCTCAAGCCTTTCTCAAAATGGGGAAGATTTTACTCTTGGTAGCAAACAAACTAGAAACCACACACCATTGCACATACTGTCCTGATGCAACATTGCAAAATACATCCTGAATACTGGGCTGGTGATCTTTAGCAAGGCGGATACTAATTTCCCTTTTGGAAGGTGCAGATAAACAGACATATCTAAACCAACAAGTTGTTCTATGCCATAACATAAGACATGGCATTTTGTATCTTATAACACTATCATTTCTGTCCATTTTTGCATTTCTAATAGTTATGACTATCTGTCAGTAGAGCCTTCTCATGAGTTTTTACCATCTAGATGCACATGTCCACACCAGCACACTTCAGGTCAGGCTGTTTACTGTCTCTGCCCCAGTGTATCCATCAGTTGGAGAGAAGGTGTGCACTCATGAGGGTCCTAAAGAATTAGCTATTTTTAAGATTAGTTTGTTTTTCTCAACAGACCAACAGCTTTGTACATTCTTTGATATCAGTTAGGAAATTCTTGAGTTTCTTTTTCAAGAACTAGGTGACATTTCTCATACAACATATTTTTCTCATGAATATTGACAGGACTTTCTGCATTTTAACCAGAGATACACACATATACTTCACACCAAATTAAAATGGGAGAAGTAAACAACATTCAGGTATGAATGTTTGCTTCCTGTTGAATTCTGTGGAAGTTGCAAAAATATCTCCATGCATAATAGGACAGTACTTGTTTACCCTCTGCTGCTTGAACAATAACTTCCATCTCAGTCGCTCAGATAAACTTCTCCTAATGAAATACATACCAACCTTGAATACAATGGGAAACTAAATTGCTTTCTTTTCCTCACATACCTTTTTTGTACCTTTGTTATATCACCACATGTTGAATTTTATCTGGATCTTCTAGAAATTGCTTTGAAAACATCTCATCATGATATCAAGTTAGACATTGGCAGAAATCTTTCCCAGCTTATCCAATTTTTATCTGTTTCATTGGCTCCCTACAAGGTTTCAAACTGATTTTAAATGATTATTCTTAGACTAAAATCTAGCAATCTGTTGGTTTAATATAGTTTTCAGTTCTTAAATTTTGTGTCATCTTGCATCTTGAATCGTAGGCTAGCAGATCCTCCACTGCACTTCAGGTCTAACAAAGGCAGCAACACAAGAGAGTTTCTCTGCATAACCCCAAACTATGTAATTGATTCAATCATCTGTAATCACACTGCAGATGAGTCCCACTTACATATTCGTTCATCTTTGGCACTTTGGCTGTGATTACTAATATCAAGTAGTAACTTTTGAAGAGTGGAGATAGAGACTGACCTCCTTTTATGTAAGAGTCGAGGCTATATAGTACTGGACTAACTTTGAAGTAGGAACCTACCATTAATAATCCTTCATATACCATCCTCAACCCCTTGATAAGCTGCATATTCTCTTTCTGCCTGTTTCAAAAGGTGTATTGGAAACTGCGGGTGTCAGGTTGCCTTTTAATTGTGCTCCCTGGCTTTGGATTTCACTGCCTAATGGCAGATCAGTTACACTGTGATGATGTAGTTTAGCAACAGGCTAAATAAAGACATTTTTATTTTTCTGGCTCTTTAATCCATGTGTTGGCTATTATTTTAGTTCTGTGCCCCAAAAGGCTTTCCAAGCAGTTCTCCAGACTTGTACATTGTACCCATTCCTATTTACAGAAACAGGCAGACTGCTGGTGTGAACATGTTCATTGGTTTGTAATGAAGTGTCTTTGTGTTGGAGAAACTAAGCCTTTAATTAAAACCAGCTGGCACTATGAACTGTTTTGTACTCCATAATACTTACCATGGGTTTCAGTCAAAGATAGAGAAAATCAGAAGGTTTCTTCATCCTGCCTAAAAACTCTAGTTGCTGATTTTCCTCTTAGAGTACTCCATCCCATACAAGAGATGAGTAAAACAACTGCATTATAACAGTTTTGTGTCCAAAATGCTGCAGTATTTTCATCACAGAGAGTTTTACAAAAGGACAAATAAACCATGTGACAACCACCTTGTTACTGTTTCTGCATTTCCAGTCAGCCAATTTCCTTGAGTTGTAATAAAGGTAAATACATACAGAGTCCAAAAATTTCAGCAAATATCGTGCTCTCGATAGCATACGTACTGGCAGTTGATAAGGGAGAGTGGCCGGATGTGCACAGTTTTATGAGACATAAGAGATCAAGAAGAGAAGTACAACACAGCCATTACAATAATATCTCCCATAAGCAAAATCCAGTCCTAATTGTTTTCCATTGCAGTTATGAGGTAGCTTTGCTAATGCTATTTCATTATTTCCCTTCTCATTAAATCCATTCCCACAAATTAAGTGAGTTTGCCCACAACATTTTGTTGGTGAAACTACAAAGATGAACCTGTTCAGTATTTGCAGAAAGAGACTACAGTGATTAATTAGGCAAGAGATTAGGAATAAGGCCAATCTGGGTCCTAATCCCAGCTGAGCCATTTATGGTGTAACCTTGGGGAAGTTACTTGACCTTCATGTTTCTCAGCAAACTCTGCTGGAAATTGGATACCAGCTGGACCTCAGAGAATACCAGACACGTCTGCTGAACTCCTTCCAATTAGCAATGTTAGAATAATGGTGAGAAGGCTTGCATTATTATTGTGGAGTACTATGCACATAAATACAGTCAAGGATTAATGACCTTCTTTCCCTTTCCTGGCAGGGATAAGCTGATATTATAGGTGGCCTATGAACTACATATCCTGTCCAATTGTTAGCTGTATCATACGTTAAAATAATGGTGATCATGAGGTAATTAGGCTTTAAAAGAATTCCAATTCTTCCCTTCCAACCAGCATTCTCCTGCACTTCCAATAAGGACATTTATCAGATTAACTGATTAGAAAGATTAGATTTATAGGCCCAGACTCAGCTGCATCCATGACGAACTATGTGCAGTCCTTTAATATGGGATCAGTTCTACACAACTGGAAAAGACGAGTCCAAGAGTTCATAATCCCTTAGGTGAAGTACCATTTTGTCCACATTTACCCCAAATACACTTGCCAATGATGCTATGCCAGTGACTTTATGTCGTCAAGGAAGTTCCTCTTCCCAGGTGTATCTCAAAGTCCTTTCATGCAACTAGATTATTTTCCTGAACTGAGCCTAAATTTTCTTCTGTCAATCTTTGTTCTATTATTAAATTTAAAAAGAAAAGAAAAGAAAAGAAAAGAAAAGAAAAGAAAAGAAAAGAAAAGAAAAGAAAAGAAAA
>VZTF01002606.1:1254232-1332504 GCA_013397755.1 Cnemophilus loriae | reverse complement strand
AAAAAAGAAAAAAGAAAAAAAGAAAAAAAGAAAAAAAGAAAAAAAAGAAAAAAAGGAAAAAGAAAGGGAATGGTGAAGAAAGGCTCAGTCACTTTGGCACTAAAATGATAGAGTCCCACATAATCCTCAGGGGGTCAATATGAGGTCCAGTATTGTGTAACCTCCTCATTAAAGGCTTTGATGATGGGGCAGAGTGCACCCTTAGCAAGTTTGCCAGCCATGCTTGGGAAGAGTGGTTAATACACCAGTTGTTTGTGCTGCCATTCAGAAACACCTGGACAGGCTGGAGAAATGGGCAGACAGGATTCTTGAGAACTGCAGCAAAACAAAGTGGTTGGACTAGATGATCTCCGGGGCTTCCTTCCAACCTCACAAATTCAGTGATTTTGTGGGTCCGAATGAAGCCCCCCCCAAAAAAAAAAAAACGAAAATTTGGCAGTGAAGCAAAACAAAGTGGTTGGACTAGACGATCTCCGGGGCTTCCTTCCAACCTCACAAATTCAGTGATTTTGTGGGTCCGAATGAAGCCCCCCCCAAAAAAAAAAAAGCCAAAATTTGGCAGAGACAGGGAGTTCGGAGGTTTGACCCAAGGNTTAATAGCTAAAATTTCGAAGATAGTTATTCTTGAGCAGAATGAAACTTCCTTGCAGCTACAGATGAAAATAGTTGAGCGTACCTCTTTTCACTTCTTTCTCAAAGGATGTTACAGAATTTCACTCCATGGATAGCAAAAAGCCTTCTAATTCCCACTAATTTCATTCATAATGAATTATAGCATTTCCTTCTTACATTGATACTACTATTTGACATCTTGTTTAACTTTATAAAATGAAGGTTAAATGAAAGTAAAGATTGTGTGAATTCTTTGGAGAAGTAGATATTAAGCTAGAAGCAGGTTCAGGACCAAGGGTGAGTTGAGAAAGATGCGAAAGAAGAGGAAGGACTGTCAAAATCCTCTTGGATTTTGTTAGGAGCTGCTGGTGGCAGAGACAAACTAAGACTGGTGATTGTTCAGGAATGCAGGAGGGGAACCACAAGCCATGGGTACAATAGAGCTTTGTGTGATGGGGCATTGTGGCTGACAAATTACTTTGGCAAAGGTACTGAGACAAGAAATCTACATTGAGGAATGTGTGAAACAAAGGTAAACTTACTGATTAAGAGCCTGAGGATGGAGAGACAACTGCAATGGGTATTGTGAACAAACTGAGGGGCAAGTCTGAGATTCAGGGAAGAGTTTGTGTGTGAGATTGACACTACAAACTGATGACATAACTGAGTCAATATGTTGCAATCTGATAAAATAATTCACTAGAGAATTTTTAATAAAGCTGGGAAGTTATGTTTATAAAAGTTAGTAAAAATTAAAACTAAGTAAAAAACTTAAAGAATAACAGAACTAAGACTTTTAAACATTGTATTTCATCCATCTCAACAAAAATCTGTTTATTAGAAGAGACTTTTTTATATTAAAAGAGTGGGAGTTTAAACAGTTGTTGATAATAGCAACACTTGGACCAACTCTGCTTTTAAGTGCTAATCGGATGCTGGATTGCTGACATAGGTATGATCAGATTAGTTCCTTGGATGGAACGGCACAAATGCTTGGTCAGGATTTTATGCTTGTGATGGTTAATTTGTTATTTTGTCCTACTGTCAGCTTATTTATATTCCTTGAAGTGAAAACAGCAGCTAAACTGCCACTGAACCCCTTAATTTAGCTTCACTGTGCATATGCAGCTCTTGATCCACTTTCAGAGAACAACTCGCTATGGATTTGAATAGGTCTGTGTAGTGAGGGACGTTGTCTGTCAGCCAGGAAACGCGAAGGGTACGGGACAGGATTACTGCAATAGTAAGAACAGCTTTGCACAGTAGATGCAGCTGCATGGCATGCTGGAGAACATAGTTTTATGTCTGCCTTTTCTAGAAGTCCCTTGGTATGCTAACTAGGCCACTGGAGCACCATGTTACCTCTGGAATTTCAGTGTCTCCTTTTCTAAATAACAGCTACTTACAATCCCAGTGAGCAGAAGTACACAGCAGTTGGATCTGCCACCCACACCAGTGGAGAACTCTGTCAATACGCACAGTGAAATATCANAAAAAAGAAAAAAAGAAAAAAGAAAAAAAAGAAAAAAAAGGAAAAAGAAAGGGAATGGTGAAGAAAGGCTCAGTCACTTTGGCACTAAAATGATAGAGTCCCACATAATCCTCAGGGGGTCAATATGAGGTCCAGTATTGTGTAACCTCCTCATTAAAGGCTTTGATGATGGGGCAGAGTGCACCCTTAGCAAGTTTGCCAGCCATGCTTGGGAAGAGTGGTTAATACACCAGTTGTTTGTGCTGCCATTCAGAAACACCTGGACAGGCTGGAGAAATGGGCAGACAGGATTCTTGAGAACTGCAGCAAAACAAAGTGGTTGGACTAGATGATCTCCGGGGCTTCCTTCCAACCTCACAAATTCAGTGATTTTGTGGGTCCGAATGAAGCCCCCCCCAAAAAAAAAAAAGCCAAAATTTGGCAGAGACATGGAGTTCGTAGGTTTGAACCAAGGATAATCCTGTTGCCTTCCTGATCAATAGTCCTGCTAGTACTTTACAATCCCTAAATTTATGCAATATCTATTTTTGCATGTGCTCAGTAGGAGTTTATTAGAGATTAATAGCTAAAATTTCGAAGATAGTTATTCTTGAGCAGAATGAAACTTCCTTGCAGCTACAGATGAAAATAGTTGAGCGTACCTCTTTTCACTTCTTTCTCAAAGGATGTTACAGAATTTCACTCCATGGATAGCAAAAAGCCTTCTAATTCCCACTAATTTCATTCATAATGAATTATAGCATTTCCTTCTTACATTGATACTACTATTTGACATCTTGTTTAACTTTATAAAATGAAGGTTAAATGAAAGTAAAGATTGTGTGAATTCTTTGGAGAAGTAGATATTAAGCTAGAAGCAGGTTCAGGACCAAGGGTGAGTTGAGAAAGATGCGAAAGAAGAGGAAGGACTGTCAAAATCCTCTTGGATTTTGTTAGGAGCTGCTGGTGGCAGAGACAAACTAAGACTGGTGATTGTTCAGGAATGCAGGAGGGGAACCACA
Organism: Cnemophilus loriae; assembly: GCA_013397755.1. Classification (NCBI taxonomy): domain Eukaryota; kingdom Metazoa; phylum Chordata; class Aves; order Passeriformes; family Corvidae; genus Cnemophilus; species Cnemophilus loriae. Next base: position 1,329,399 of record VZTF01002606.1, on the reverse strand, counting down.
AGCCATGGGTACAATAGAGCTTTGTGTGATGGGGCATTGTGGCTGACAAATTACTTTGGCAAAGGTACTGAGACAAGAAATCTACATTGAGGAATGTGTGAAACAAAGGTAAACTTACTGATTAAGAGCCTGAGGATGGAGAGACAACTGCAATGGGTATTGTGAACAAACTGAGGGGCAAGTCTGAGATTCAGGGAAGAGTTTGTGTGTGAGATTGACACTACAAACTGATGACATAACTGAGTCAATATGTTGCAATCTGATAAAATAATTCACTAGAGAATTTTTAATAAAGCTGGGAAGTTATGTTTATAAAAGTTAGTAAAAATTAAAACTAAGTAAAAAACTTAAAGAATAACAGAACTAAGACTTTTAAACATTGTATTTCATCCATCTCAACAAAAATCTGTTTATTAGAAGAGACTTTTTTATATTAAAAGAGTGGGAGTTTAAACAGTTGTTGATAATAGCAACACTTGGACCAACTCTGCTTTTAAGTGCTAATCGGATGCTGGATTGCTGACATAGGTATGATCAGATTAGTTCCTTGGATGGAACGGCACAAATGCTTGGTCAGGATTTTATGCTTGTGATGGTTAATTTGTTATTTTGTCCTACTGTCAGCTTATTTATATTCCTTGAAGTGAAAACAGCAGCTAAACTGCCACTGAACCCCTTAATTTAGCTTCACTGTGCATATGCAGCTCTTGCTCCACTTTCAGAGAACAACTCGCTATGGATTTGAATAGGTCTGTGTAGTGAGGGACGTTGTCTGTCAGCCAGGAAACGCGAAGGGTACGGGACAGGATTACTGCAATAGTAAGAACAGCTTTGCACAGTAGATGCAGCTGCATGGCATGCTGGAGAACATAGTTTTATGTCTGCCTTTTCTAGAAGTCCCTTGGTATGCTAACTAGGCCACTGGAGCACCATGTTACCTCTGGAATTTCAGTGTCTCCTTTTCTAAATAACAGCTACTTACAATCCCAGTGAGCAGAAGTACACAGCAGTTGGATCTGCCACCCACACCAGTGGAGAACTCTGTCAATACGCACAGTGAAATATCATGCTGAATTCTCTGAAGAGTTACCTTCCAGTTTTCTTAAATCAGGCACCCAACATAAATTTCAATTTGATTCTCCTCATGACCTAGATCCACTTCTATAAGAGGAAGACAATACTTACCTCAAAGAGATCTTGTTAAGATGACTATTAATGAAGAGACCCATGAAAAAATGCAACCTTATCTTTTCAAAAGTCTAGCTAAACTGCAGTGAATAGAGGCAGGAATCCTGTAGGAAAAAAAGCAAGTCTGTTGGGATGTGTGGTCTGTCCTGCTCCAGGCCACAGTGATCAGGCATGGGGCTGCTCAACAGGGACCCTGCAACAGTCCCATCTGCTTTATTTTATATCCCTTCCCCACACGCATCTTAAATAAGCAACCCACCCTGTTCTACTCTTTCCCCACTGACTTCCATTTTGCTGACTACATCCTTACTTGAGAGTTTCAGCCTCATTAGCACATCCCTGTCACTGTCCCTGAAAATTTACACCCACAGGGAGTTCCCCCCACTCCCTCTTCACATCTTTTGTCCTGTAGTCCTTCTTGTTACTCTGTTGCTATGTTAGCCTTGGGTTGGCCCACTCCTTTCTCTTTTCCCCCGTCTGCAACGCCAGCAGTTTCTCACACCATCAGCCCGCGTTGCCAGTGCAGAGCGAGGGCAGCTCCAGCCCCAAGTCCTGCTGTTGCCAGCACCAGAGCGACCCTGGAGCAGCAACACAGCCCGCACACAATGAGCCGCTCTGCGACAGCGCTGGTGAGGCTTTGGCTTTGAGGCACACGCCACACGTCCCTCGCCGCCAGGTGAGGTGGAACACACTCCTCTCACTGGCTGGTGACACGAGATCTGGTCCCTTTGCATCGCTTGTTCTACAGGCAGGTCTATGTTGACCATCAAATCATGGAATATCGCTCCTGGTGACACGCCCCAGGGGCCATCGCTGTGGTGTCTTTCCAGCTGATCCACTTTGCCTTTCCAATGCACCCAATCATGCCATGTAAACCACAGTAAAAAGTCTCATACATTTTCACAGGAGCCATGGTCTGTTTCACAAAACAATAAAACTGACTTAGTGGGAATTTATGCTTCAGAAGTGTAACTTGGATGGGTCAAAGCCAGTTTGGTGTCATTCCCACCCACCTAGCACCCACTTACTGTGTTATAACTGGGGGAAAGGAGCGCCTCTATTACTCCTTGGAGATGTGTTCACAGCTGCTTTTAGGACTTATTATGGAAATTGGATGTTGTCCCCTGACATTAAATTGGCCCTCAAACCTGGAAAACAGACTTTTTAATTACAACTAGCATTATCTTCTATTCTGGTTACTTTGTCGTCCAGATACCCAGGCCTGTGGAGTTTCTCAACCAGACTATAGTTTACTTCTACCATTTTTACCCCCAACACAATTATTTCACTTTCAAGTTTTGACTACTGCTTTCAGTGTAATTGTTAAAAGAAAAAGAAAGAAAATAAGAAGAGAGAAGAAAAAAAGCTGATCCTGGAACCTAAGTAAAGTTGGGAGTCTGCTGGCAGCAGATGGAAAACAAGTACAGACCACTAGAAACTGTGGAAACAGGGTCAGCAGGAAAGTAAATGTAGCTTCCTCTATGGAAAATGCATTTGCATTGACTTCATTAGCTTTGTTTAAGAGAAAAGGCAAACTTTAGGCAGCAGAGTTCTTTTTCATTTCACTTGAAAATTTGCTAATATGGATTTAAGGGATTTCATAACTGCATAATTTAAATAAATGACAAACAAATGGAAAATTAAATGTACTATAATTCTTCAAAGGCTCTTCTCACCATGTATCTATACAGTACCCAGCATAATGACATCCTTGGCTGTGACTGGGCATAGCTTCCCATGGCACCTCTCTGTTACAAACAGCAAATAACAAAATAGAAAAGTGACTTGTGAATATGTCCAAAATCTAAATTTAAAAAGTAGGGTGAGATTTTACAGTGCAAACAAGTGTCTTAGGAATGTAGTTAAGATCTCCTCTTGCAAAAGGTAATTTGAAGTGTTTGATCCACCCCTTGCTCCCGCTGGGGTTACTGTCTGTGTGGCTGAACCATAACCTGTCCACTGGCAATCATTTGTGTCAATGCAATTTGACACTTCAATTCTGGAGGTGAAACCCTCCAGGGAAGAAGTATTAACCATGGATTAACAGCAGTGAAAGCGGTATGTCTATGCATGAAGCCTGAATATTAATTATTTTCAGAGTGTTTTAGACTGTGACCCTTTTATTTTACTGGAAATAAAGCATTTACATATAGATTTTGGCACCACGGTCACTGGGCCTAGTTTTAACTCCTGGTCTACGTTTGTATACTGGACAAAAATGAACATGAAATTATGGTAACCTCCTCTAAATTCTCTGGGTTTTGTGAAAAGGAAAACCAGCAAATCATAATGTAATTTAATATCAGGCAGACATTTTCTTTATAGTATAATAGACATACAAACAAATAAACAAACAAACAGCACCAGAAGCACTTGAAGCACTTAAATGTACAGGAAAAAGAAGTGAACCATTAAAAAAAAAAAAAGAGAGATAAGGCAAAAACCTACATTCATTAAGCATTCCCTAATCCCTCTAAGAGGTCTGTGTATATAGAGGAGAGCAGCAGAAGCATTAAAGATCAATATAAAATAGTCAGTTCTTGTGAGCAGTGACTTCAGCATTTAAAAGTTCAGAGATTGCTGGGGGGAAATCAACCTCTCTGCAGTGTTCTGTAACAAGGAAATTAAAAAATAAAAATTTGGGTACGCTGCCTGAAAAATTACAAGACTATAACATTAAATATGAAAGTAAATGAAATTCAAAGCAATCAGAAATGCCTACATGTTTTTCCTTCATAGCAGCAATGAGAAATCGCATCTTGTGAACATGTAACTGATACAGAACATAATTCTGCAGACGCTTCCAAGAGTGTAGAAGCTGACTCATGCAAGTAAAAGCTTGCATGAGTTGTGTGTTCGGCAATGCAGGTAACAAATTCAGTGCATGATAATGAAGACTTCAAACCTGTTGGGCAGTAGAACAGGTTATTTTGGCATCCCTAACACGCATTCCATTTTGATGTGCTGCCAAGAATGGATTTACAACACCTCTGAAACTGCTGGTTGTGACACCCACACTGCTGCCACCTAAATGAGGGTAATGTCTCCTTGTTTAAAAATAGCTGAAACAATTGAAAACCACCAGCCCCAGAAGAGGTTCAGGGAAAATGGACAGTAATGCTGTCTGGGGTTTTCCAAGGGTCTAATAAAGGTGGGAGATGTGAAAAACTGGTTTATGTGGCAGAATGAATAAGAGATTAAAAGCAGGAGAAATGCCCAAGGAACACTCCAAGAGAACAGCAAAGCCATTACACAGGGCTGTCCCTGGAATTTTTCTGCTACTTTCGTTTTGCATAATCTTCAGAAAAAAAGACAGCAAAATAGCATGGTTGCTATGAAACTGCTTCCTGCTGTTTGGTTACTCTCTATCTACAGGATGCAAGAACAGGATGGCACACAAAAAAAAACCCCAGCCACCTTCATCACCACTGTCTTCTCCTGAGAGTGACAACCTGCAATAGCCTGACTATAAGAGTCGCTGTAGGAAGATGAAAAGGTAGAGTGGGGAAAGGGTGAGGCTGTTTGTAAGAAAGAAGCTGTTCTTATAAATTAGCAGGGGGAAAACTGTAGATGCTTGCAAAAAGAAGTCCCTTGGGCATTATGATCTGAAAAAATTAAAGTAACAGCTGATTATTTCATTGAAGGAATTAACCAATTTCAAAGTTTTCATGGAAAACAAAACTCATTCCATGATGACATTGATTGCTGGAAAGCAGCAGCAACCCCCAGCCATGCAGAAAAGACGAAGTTGCATCACCCACTGTTGGAAGCAGCAAGACAGACCAGGAGGGTGGCCTACATTATGTGGAACAATTTCTCCAGAAAAAGGAAAGCCAAAAAAGAGCTTTGGTCAGCCAACACTCTCCTGCAACTACAGCCATCCCTTACTTTGTTCAATGATCCCCTCTCTTCCTCTTCACCCCTTTCCACTGAAGGAGAGGTGAGAAGTGTCTGATCAAGCTCCAGGCACACACAGCTCATTCACCTAAAAGATCTCCCAAAAGAGATTTTTCCCAGGGATATGATCCAAACCAGGGAAAACATATGAACCACCCACAGATGCTGGAGCACCTGTTGGTCTTCGTTACTCACACAACAAAAGCTATGGCTGGGAAGTCTCCTGAATTTTGCAGTTGGTTTGTTTCTGATCATTTATTTTGCAATCACCAAGTGGTAACTTGGTCCTTGCAGTCAGCTGCTCACTTGCTACATTAGGCTGTTGCTCCACAAACTTAGACATCCGGTGAGAGGAGATGGGAATAAAAACACACAGGAAAGTCACCTTCCCTCCAGTCTTTTAATTCTCCTTTGGAAGCAGAGCAGAAGCATACACAGCAGACCAGGGCTGAGCAGTGAGTGCAACAATGCCCAGCGTGTTACACCAACTCAAGGCTTAGCGGTACTCAGAGCTCCACAAAGCGTTAGATAATCAGTACTCTGAAAGCCTAAATAGACAGCAGAAAATAAGTATTATTATTCTCATTGCAGTGGTGGCAAATGGAGTCTCAGAGAGATTAAATGACCTGCCCATGGTCAGATAAGTGATATCTTGCAAAGCTAACTTGTAAATCCAAACCATCAAATTACCAGTCTAACATCTTAATAACCAAGTCACTCTTCAGTTTTTTCAAGAGTTTGTCTCTGAAGCTGTTGTAGAACTGTAGAAGTTTTCTCCCATTTTTTCCAGTGTCCCTCAGTCTTTTCCAGTTAGATGCAGAGAGGCTACGGGCATCACACTATCCTGCGGGCTCGCAGATGTTGTGGAATACATTCGGTGCAGGTAGCTGTGTGTGCAAGATGCAGGTAGAGCTCCGGTGATGAGAGCCCGAGACAGGAGGCCGTGAACTGCCGTCCTTTGCATAACAAAGGGCCCGGGGACCGGATACTCACACACAGCAGGAGCCGGTGGCCCCAGACTTCCACGCGCATAGATTTTAAGGGCATAAAAACTCCAGAGTTTCCTTTGTTCAGGGTCTCCCCTCGAAGGCTGAGTCTTGAGCTGTTATTCTGTTGTTGAGCCAAGATTAAAATCTTTTAAGGATTCAGACGCCTGAGACTCTGCTATGGGAAACGTGGTCTGACTGTGAGTGTGGCGGGTGTAGGGAGTCAAGCGGAGCTCGGGAGAGCTCACTTGAGTTTCCCGCTGGGAAGGGGCCTCGGCCCCTGCTCAGACTGTGACTGCCAGAGCGGCTCCTGACGGTCGGATGGGAAAGTTTCCTTAACACATACATATTTCGGTGTAAACCTAAAGAGACATGCTTAGTCCAGGCTTTCCATATGAAGAGCAAACAAACGTTTCAACTCCCCAAATATCAGTAAATTCAACACCAAATCATCTTAGGTAGAACACAACTATGCCAACAATCAGGATGGAACAACATAATTTTAAAAATACGCATTGTGTGATCATTCAACCACAGCCCAGACCTCTGAGCTGAAGAGGAAGGACTCTGTCTATTGGAAATTTCATTCTACTTATTCTTTTAACTGGCTACAGTGTTTTCTATGTATCTATATAACTACATTTTTGTACCTAAAGCTCCCCATTTATAGAGGTTTAAGATCAAAAAGCTGAAAATGTAGTCAAAGCATTTCACTGTAAGTAGTTATCAAAAGTAAGTAAATCAAAGATCATGGAGACACATTTGGCAAAGAGTATGAAGAAACCATTCAGAATATTGCTTGAAAGAGTCATGCTGAAGAGCAAGTTCAGACTAGTTTGGAGAGACAGTAACAAGGAAATCACGTTCACCTTGTTCTGAATCAGAGGCCGATGAGTGATTTCTCTTTTTTTGTGGGAGTGCTGTTTTCTACCCTAACTGATCCTAGCAGAAATTTTACGGCACAAATGCTTAATGCAGAGACAAAAATGCTACAGGCACGTCCAGACATCACGTAACCCACCACATTCTGAGGGCTCATCCTGCCCTGACGGTGGTGGCAGGGGTCGGACTGGAGAGGAACTGTGGTTTAAAGTTGTTTGAACTGCAAATACAAATGATCGAGAGCAATAACGCTGTGCCTACATGAAGCACGAGTGCAATCATTTGCCTACACTGGCCTCTCTCTCACAAGGAGGAAGAAGAGAGGACGGAGCAGCAGACATCCGAACCTGTCGGGAGGGATTTCTCACCTCCCTGAAAACTGCACGTCGCCAGCGTCATTCCTGTAAACATTTAGCTTCCCGCGGTTCGTCTCCTTTCGGGATTTCGTTGTTATTGTTCTGGAGACGCCTGGGGCGCTTTGTCCTGAGGCAGAGCAGGTTCGGGAGGGAAGGGAAAGGAAGGGAAAGGAAGGGAGCAGCCGCGCTGCCGCCCGCGTGTGACAGAGCCTCATCTCCGGTCCTGGGCGTCCCTCTAGAGGTGAAACAGCAGCCTTGTCCCCAAATCTGCTTATCCACAGACATCCCCGCCAGGCTGGCAAACAGGGATAGGAGTGTGAGTTCTGAGAAGTTGGCACGGATCCGAGCACGGCTCACTCAGCTGCTACAAACTACCAGGTTGTCGTAGGCATCGAGTGGCACTGACATAACCCAACCCAGGAGCTGAGCACGGGCTTTGCTGCGGCACCCGGCCCTGCTCGTCCCCAGCTCCTTAAACCCCGAGGCTGAAGATTTCAATATACTAAGTAAGAAAGATTATGCTTGATGGGCTATTTCTTTTTCCATATGTTCATCCCTTTCCCCTACAGCATTCATGTCCGAACAAAGGGAAAACTAAAAACACTTAAAGGAGGACTGTTAAGTGAATAAACAAAATGACATTATCAATGTTTATTGACTTTTCAATATCATCCAACCTGTTTAATTATGGTCAGGAAAAAATATCCAAGTATTTATAATGAAAAAAATATATATACATATGTGGGCACAAATATATATAAATATATATATAAGTAATATTAGATCTTTTGCTTCTTTCTCACAGTGATTACATATTGTTCACAACAAGCTCCTCGAGAGAAGAGATAGCAACAAAAGCTCTTTGTTTGATTGCTCTGCTGCCAATTGACAGCGTTTCACAGTCTGGATGCCCAATTTCACACACCCATACACACACAAATACATTTGCCTCTGCTGTGCAGTCGCACACTGTCAGTGGAGCTCTAAGCCACCAGCTTGTCACTTACTGTTACCAATGAACTGTGCAGTTCAAATCAGCAAGGCACCCAAGGGAGCTGCAAAGGATTTTGCCATTGCATTTCAGGGGAACTGAGCTGGATCCTCGGTGAAGAGCACAGAAAAAAATGTACACGTAGAAACTTGGAAGCCAGAGCTGACACAAGCCCAAGACCAGTGCCTTGCACTGTGCCTACCTAGGCTGTGGCAGCCTATCTGGGAGTGCAGCTGCTTTGCTCCAAACCTGAGTCTTTGCTATCAGCACTAGTTTCTCACCACAGCCCTTCACTGGATCCCAACCAATCTAAACATCATGGGAGACTTTCCAGGATATGTGTTCTGGAGCCATACATCCATACCAGCCTTTTCCAAACCAATACATGATTCATTATCTAGCAAAATCAAACATTTGTGCACAGACACCTTCTAGACAAATTCATAAAAAGACAAATTCAAGAAAATTCTCCAGCACCCTTTAGCTGAAGTGACTAATCCCAATGGCACACACAAGATATCCACAAATGCAAGGACGGTTCTGTACCTAGAATGACAGGAAAGTCAAGAATCTAGCCATTCACTTATATATGAAGATGATCTTGAAACTAAGACACTCCCATGCATTCTCAGAGTTGAAATTACTTTCAACTTGTGAACACTAAATCATTTCTGTTTCTTTTACAATAGCACAGTGTGTATCGTAACCCTGTTTCAAGTGAGGTACTTCAAAATACTCTGCACACAAACAAACCTGACAGGCTTCCTTGCAGCAACCACCCTGCTAAGTTTTTGTCCACAGCACAAAGAAGCCACCTGGCTTTTCTTTTACACTGGGGCAAGCAGTTTTAAATCACACTGCATTATCAAGAGCCTGCAAATGACCTGTAATCTGTCATAGCTTCCTATTGAGTAACTCTAAACTGAGTCTTGGAATTTAAGTCCTTAAGAAGCATACAAAAAACTGTGGGTCTACATCAAATTACTGTGAAGTAAAAGCTGCCTGCTTTTGCTGCTTTCTCCTTATTACAAAAGTCACTCATTACTGAGTGACTTTGGTTTCTGCATGCAACACATTCATTTATTGGAAACTACTACATCTACATATTAATTTACCCAGCTACTTTTGCTAACAACATTCAATGCCTCCTTTTAAAATATGTGAATGGGGCTAATTCTAGATACACACCTCAAAAGGCTCTGCTATTAGGAACAAACCTGCAGCAATAGAGAGACTTAGGAAGAGGGCTTGAGTTTCGTTTGTTGTTTTTCATAAATTGTTTCCTTCTCCTGTTTAAACTAGGACATTGTGTGAATACTACTGAAAGAACAACATCATTAGATACTATTCGAGAATTAGAAAGCAAGATTTGACAGCTCCATAAACAGAAAGATTTCATTATCAGGAAAAAGGCCATGGCAAGTTCAGCAAATTTCAGCCCAGAGCCTTCATCATTCTGAGCCAGGGTTTCACGAGTGGAAATCACAACAGTTCTCACAGATGTCCTTGTCTATGCTCTTCCTAAATACTGATCCTCAAAGTAGCCCCGATATTCTCCAAAATCCATTTGATTCATATTGCAAAAAGCCTGCAGGCAGTTACTGTGACAGTGCTTGGGAACATACTAAGGATGGAGGATGGAAGATGCACAAAAGCCACAAGCCACGCTAACGCAAATAGCATTTTTAGGGTTTCTAACTAGCTGCTCTTTCTGTGTCAAGTGGGATACCCTTAGTGATCTGGCAATTGATGTAGTCTCTAAACCTTTTAAATGGAATGCATACACAATTATTCAATCTTCTGTTTCTAAAGGAATTTATTTTCCTCAATTATATCATTAATATCCCAGGTAAGTAGACTCTGTGAGAGAGAGAGCTACACTCAGATTACAGCTATTCCTACAGCTGGGAATCAGAATGATACCAGAACTCTTTCTGCTGCATGTGGCACTGAAAGTAATAAATTATTCAGTAAAGAACAGGTCTGACAACTTAAGAAAAAAACTTTCTCAGGATCAAAACTTCAACTGACTTCAGTGGGAATAGAACTGAACCGTTGCAGTAACTAGAATCAGATTTAAAAATCTGGATTATGGGTAGCCCTCGATTAAGCCTTGGTGATGATATGCTTATGACATATTTAAATTATGCTAATACAGCCTTTGAATGTTTTATCAATTCCACTGAGCAACCTGGCTGTTTCCCAGCTGGTTGGAAGCAGGTCAAAGTTAGGCAACGCTTCGAGGGCAGGCTCTTGCCAGACGTGAGTAATTACCTTGGACTCTTACTCCTGAGAACTCTTCCTAAAGATGTGAAAAATAGCTCATGTTAAACTGCATTTTCCAAATTGACATTTTCTCTCCATACCAGGTTCTTAGTTAAGTAGTTTAGGTGTTCATAGGAAAACCCTGGCTGTAACTGTACCATTTATTCCTCTGTTTCAGAAAGAAGCTAAAAACAGGGAGGCAAGACAAATGCTGTGTTCTTCTACAATGCTGCTCAGCTCACTTAGCTGCTCTTCCTGATACAGATAAATAAAAGTGATGATTGCATGACACTACAAAATTATTCTGGATACACTTATATAGATTTGTGTTGCAAATAATCCAAATTTGAAAATAGTTGAAAATAGATGCGTGCACTGCATCTGTTTTCAACTTCCCCTACATCCATATATCCACTTTTCCTACTTTGTGGAGATTTTTCTGATCATATGTTGCTGGCTTGCTCCCTCATTTTCTCTGCCTAAAGTATGTCTTAAGAAGTGAAATGTACATTACTGTTATTAAATTTTACATCACGACCTCAGTAGTTTCATGAGAAACACAAAATCCCAGTCAAAGGGAATGGGGACAGTAAAATAATGTTTCTCCTGTTGTGAGGGGGATGTTGTAGCTAAGCTGAAGAGCTCTGTCAATTCACTTTGTGTTCTGCAGCCTCCAGAGTATTTCACTGCTTGCCCTCATTTAACTGCAGACTATTCATCAGTCAAAAATGTATATTTTGGCTTTGGAAAGTACTCACAAACCACTAGAGAAAGGCCATAAAATAATATTCAGTATGACCTAATCTGAACTCAGAAGAAAACCCAGTAGATTTTTTTATTACTTCTCCTATGTTTTTTCTTTGAATTCAGTCAATCTGTATTATAGATCCACACAATTAATCAATAAGGATGTAATTTTATCTTTTTAAAATAATTTCAGTTTTCAATCTCCTCCATTGATGGTAAAAAAAAAAATCTAAGCCTTCATTGTCTTTTTGCTTCCAGGAACTACATTAATAGTTGCTCTATCTCATGTGCTCTGCCACCTCATGTTAATTATTTGATTTCAATTTAGCATTTAGGTGAGCATGATTTGAGGGATTATTTGCATCTAGTGATTGCATGGCACGAGCGTCCCTCAGTTACTTGGGCCACAGCTAACTAACAGTTTTTACAGAACAAGGAAGTGAAACTCAAATACCCAGGATGCAAATGTTCTTGTCTGTAGCTAAGACCAGGCTTCCACAGGCACTGCCACAGATCTATGGCTGTTGGATCAGTCAGCAGCAGAAATTTGACCAATAGAAGGAGCTACACAGATCACATTTAGATGTGATAGAAATAGTAAGAATATAAATTACAGAGCTTATACTGACTTTCTATTTTTACACGAGCTTTCAGGGGCTGTCAGAGGACAGGTGATTCCTGTTCTCGTATAATGTAAGGTGGAGCACTAAGAGACAACTGTTGACAAAAACAGCACAAGAATAACCCAATAAGTGTTTTAAACAAAGCTGAACTATCAGAGAAACTTAATGCCAGATCAAAGTTTTGGGTTTCTGCAGCAGCACATTTTTAAACTACTTGTACAAGCCCAAAAGTTGAACTTAATATTTTGTTAAACCCTTACCCAAATTGGTTCTAGCATCTGTGACTCCATGTCTGCAGCATTATACCTCTGATTTTCACAAGTAATGTGGGTGGGTGTTTTAATTTCACTTCTAGGTTATCACCATGGAAGTGCTTATCTGAAACCTTAAATAAACATCATTAGGCAGTAAAGCCTAAAGGTTGGAAAAGTCAGTCTAATCTGACATGCTTTTTTTATCCACATTTAGCCCCTGTGAGCTAACAGACATGTTGATCTAGCAATGAATATCTGAAGCTGTTTGAACTACCAACTTTTCCATGGTGACCCCAACCAAGCACAATATCAGCATCTGAGCATTGCTTTGAAGATCAGTCTCTAAGGATTTACCAGTTCCTGGTCAATCCTATTAATCACCTGTTTCTGCTCTTCTCCAACTCCATCCCACCATATGCCCCCATCCCAATCATCTGCAGTCACATATTCACACCAGCATTGCTGAGGTGCATTTCCCTTCACCTTCTGCAGTCCGGAGCTCTTGCTCCCCTACAACATCATGGAGACACAAAAAGCCAGTTTTGAGCAGTAAAATCACTGATGCATGCTCAGGATAACTTTAAAAGGCACTGTTTATGTTCATGAAACCTTTAAAGGAGGATCAGAACTCAGTTCAATTCAATTCTGATGGTTATTTACAAAAAACAACAGTGAACCAACAATAATACCACTTGGCTCCTGTAGCTAAGTAACGTGGGAAATTACAAACTGCAGATGTAGTTTCAAATGGCAAACTCCAAAGAATTCTACAGGCATTTTCAAGCAAAGAGTAATTTACAAATTGTACCAAACATCCACGAAACAAATACCCAGCAGTATCCATCAGCTTATTTCTTACAAGTAATACTACTCTAATCACAGTCAAATACTAAGCAACGATTCAAACACAAAGACTGACTTTTACCATCTGTTTTGAAATTGTTGGATCACCACTTAAAGAAAAAACACAAGCTGTTATTTCATAAGACTGAGGCCATTAGTGAGAAGAGAAACATGAAGTGCTAGTTTGTTTTCTTGCCAAAGAGAATCTTTTACAAATTTAAGATATGGTAGTGTATGAGTGTTTCACAGATATTGTTTATTTACCATATTGATATCTCTAATTTCAGACTGAGATTTATATAATTTTTTCATATGCAGCGTTTTGCATTCAAAATGCTAAGCAAGCATGACTCCATTTTGCAAGCAGCACAAAAGAGATGGTTCTTACACACTGTCCTTCAAAGTAATTCTGAATGGGACAGTAAAATGAATATATTAGTTCCTTTGAAATTGTGCACATGATCACAGCAATGTGCAAAGCAACTAAATAGAGCCCACAGATGTACACTGATTCTTGACAGCACTTTTCCCCCGATTCTGAGGTTGATTAAAGTGCAAAATGAGCAATGCCTCACCACTTCCTCCCATCTCTTACACAGCGGTCATGGAGATAGTTCTGCTCCAAGAGGAGAAGGGCAATCTTAATACTGTCTGTTATTGTCAGAGAACCAGTCAGTGCTGACTAATTTCAACAGAAAAAACACTTTCTACTGAACCCTTCCTCCCACAGGTTGTTAACTACTTGTTAAAGGCATTACTTTTCTGCATGTGTTCATCAAACACATGTCCCAAGCAGAGAGTCTATTTCAAAATGGGGGTCACAATTTCAGATGGGAGTACCACTGACAACCAGCCATTAAACCAAACATTTTAGGCTCATTTTACCATTCCACCCAGAGATCCTTTCAACTGGATTGATCATTTAACATACTTGTCAAACCAGTTATCACAGTGCTTTCGCAATATCTAAATGGAGGTATGGTTCTGCCTTTTTAATAATGCAGTGGGTGTAATGAGTCACAATGCGATGAGTGAAAATAAAGAGCACTGACTCATGTCTATTAAAACATGTCTTGACTAGATGTGTTTTGACTAGGTGATTAAACACTAAATAGCATGAGGATATTAGGAAGCAGAAGTGAAGGTCTGCTTGTCCGTAAACCTTGAGAAAGGTACATCCACACTATCTAGACACGATATTTTTAATCAGCTCCTTCAACATCTGACCATGTGCCTGGCAGTAAGACGTGTCCCAAACATATAAAAATCTCAATCTATGCAAAAATTCTTTCAGCATAGTGAGATGCTAAGATTACATTAGGAGTTCCTGGGGTCTGGCTGTCAGAAGCAGAATTGGTCACATGCATCGGACACTGACTGATACAGAACGAGATCCCAAATCTCGTGATCTGTGATCATGTTGGGAATCACTATGCCTACTTACTGCAACTCCAAACCACAAGCTCATCCCTAACAACACAACTGATTAAGGTGCAGTACTTCTGAATAACGGATCAAGGAGCACAACACTTTGAACACACATAAAACCTGTGGGATTTGGCAGGATTTACCCTAGCCCCAAATGTGCTGAAATTTACCATTCTTCATATTTGGCCAGGTTTTTTGTTTGTTTGCTTTGTGGACACAGAGTAAACCATGATGTGACCCTGGCAAACATCCTGAAGGGAGCACAACACAGACCAGCCAGCACTGCAGGGAAGCTGAAGGCTCCTATAGCAGCAAGATGAACAAGAGTCAACAATATGCTCTGGCACTGAAGAAGGCTGACAGCATTTGGCCTGTGTTAACAGAGCCATAGCAAAAGAAGCAAAAGAAGTTATTTTTACCATTTACTTATCACTTGTTGAACTGTATCTAGAATACTGCATCCAGTTTTGGGACACCCTCCTCCTCCCTGTATAACAAAGACATTGACTAACTGGAGCAAATCCATCAGAGGGCCACCAAGATGGTTAGAGACTGGAGCACTTGCCCTTTGAAGAGAAGCTGATTGATCTGGGCTTATTCAGCCCAGAGAAGATACAGCTCCAGAACGACTTTGGAGTAGCCTTCCGTAACCTAAAAACAAGTGCAGCTCTTCACATCTCTGCCCTACTTCTGTGCATGTAAATCCCAACAGATGAAACAAGTTTACCAAGTCCTCTGAACAGATGACAATAATTTTAGTTACTTTCACTAGTAGCAATTGGCTGTTCATTAGCAAGAAACTGGAAGTGTGAAGTTTTCCACATGTGCTGCTACCGTGATGGAACCCCACTAGTCAAGTACTTGAACAAGAAGCACCACAAAGATATGTGGTCCCATATGATATCCCATCCCATGTCTGCAGGCAGTTCTCCTCCTGGGCCACCCCTAGCAGACATGAGCATTAATGTTGTGGTACTCTGCCTGGGCTGGTTCCTAATTTGGCAGCCCTATATATTATATTAAAAAAAAAATATTCTGTGATGGACCTTAAGTTTGAAATTAAAAAGAATAGGCGACTTTGCCCTACTTAAGTTCTGTGGATATAAGCAAATCAAAACGTTTGACAGGAACAACAACATATTCCTAACTGCTCTCCCTCCGTCCCTGAGCTAACTGCACGACAAATAACCTTTACTAAATTCCAGTCAAATGAGCTGAAGCCTTCCAAGCAGGAAGTACATTTGCTTTAGATGCAAAATTCCTCTCATCTTTTTGGTTACTGACAACCAAGAGTGCAACTTACAGAAAAGAACAACCCCCCAGTACAAATTATATCCACAAACACCCTTCCACTTATATGAATGTTTCCTTCATCCAACACGTTATCAAAAACATATACATTTATCCTAATGCCAAATAAAACATTCATGGGTGCACATTTTTATAATAGCTTCCCAAAAGATGGGAAAATACTTAAAGCCAAATTGTTCATTAAAATGCTTCATGAAAAGCAAGTATTGCTCAGGCCTGAGCATTATCAGATGTTTTCTGTCTTAACAGCCATATTAACAACTAAAGTCAACAGTTCCAAAGGATATTTACCATCTCAGATCAAATCTATTAATCACATTTCAGTAGCTATTCTGGGAATTCAAATCCCCAGACAACTTTGAAAATCTTACCCACAGAGTACCTTTAGCATTCAATACAGGATTTACAAATACAACCCCAGAGTATTTTCTGTAGGAGACTTCCTTCATTAATCCTTCTAAAGTGTTAAGACTTTTTACCAGCATGGCACATTTCATCTACCACCATGCTGCAAAAGAGCTCTGTGAGCAATTATAGTCCTGTCTTCAGGGTGATTCATTGCCTTTTAATTATATGCCCTTGAAATATTACTGCTACAAATGTCATCAGATGCAGCCTTTGTCTGAAAATAAGATCAAGGATGATGGAACAAAAGCAGAACTAACTTTCTCAGCCCCAAGAAACTCAGGAACCAAGTTTGGACTATTTTTTTAATAATTCTCAATTCTACAAAACTGAGGTTCTCTTACATTTTAATTCCAAAAACTAAGTCCTTCAAAAATGCCTTTTAAGGAATTACCATGTCTTTATTCAGATGAGAATGACCAAGGAGCAACAAAACAAAAGCAAGAACCAATAAACAAAACCCACAATTAACATAGCAATTGAGCCATTATTTAAATGTTTCTTTCAGTGCTGTCACCCCAGAATTTAGCTTCCATTCTGAGTGCTGATTGTGTGTTGATTCATCTCATTCTGCCAGTCAAGACAAATACAAGCTACAGAGATGTATCTTACGACAAGGGGCACAGAATTAGAACAGTGTCAGTCTTTAGAAACTTGTTCTCTGTGGCTGATGTACCATTAAAACTAAGAACAGTATATCAGAAGCAGATCCTTTTATACTAGGAGGGGTAAACAGGTTCTTAAAGTGGTTTGCAGGATCAGAGCATTTGCTGTACTTGGCAATTACTTCCAAGTTCTTAATTGGTATTTTAAAAGACACATTTCTTTTTCCACCAGGCCAAGAAGAATCACTAGAAGAAAACTAGGGGAGGAAAAAGCAGCTTAAACACATAAATACATGCATCAACTGCTGAGATACAGATCTAACCTCCCAGAAACTACAAAGAGAAGCCAGCTCACCCACCATGTCTGAAACTGTGTTAGGACTATAACCTGTGAATTACAGGTCCATAAATTGTAAGACTACTGCAACATCCTCTTTAGAAGATTCCACAAAAATGTTACAGAGATTTTAGTCCAGATTTCACAGGTTACATTCTAGCCTGTTTTGGATGTAGTTCAGGGTAATAATTTTTCTTGGTGAGTTCCAAGAATAACGGTATTACTTGCTACTTGGCACCTTTTCAAAGCACAGACAGCAGCTCTCACAGCCAATTTCATTCCCCCCCTGAGACACACATATTTGCTTTGGTGATCCAGGGTCATTCACAGAAAGAGGATACCAACTTCAAAATGGTTCCATAACATTTAATTCTGCTGTTTTCTCAGGTTCTATATACTACACATACTTCATGCTTTCAGTTTCTTGCTAATGAAAATGTAACTACTGCCACTGAAAGTCATGCTTAATATCCTCTGTTTATTCTAAGGACTCACTGAGTTGGTTTTTGTTCCATCCTGACTTACATACAGGGAACTAAGGTAGGAATGCTTTACGCACTATACGCAGCCTTGACCATTAAAAGTAGATAAAATCTGGACTGGCTAAAAAAACTCCACTGGTTAGTACATTTAGGATTGATTGTAAGGCATGCGAAGAAGCTGTATTCACCTATTCTTATTATAGTTGTGCTACTCCCATTCAAACCCTAAAACTGTGATCTTGCAAACTCTGAAAAACAATCAGTCTCCAGTTTGGCACTCCAAGACTGTTCTCAAATCTTCCAGTCGTGGCTAAGGCATAAACTGAGGTCATAGGATACCAGGTTGGAAGGGGAGCTCCAGCATCATCTCATCCAAATTTTTTTGGCAAAAGCAAGATGTGCCAGCACCCTATCCCACTGAATCTTAAAAGTGTCCAACGTTGGGGAATCCACCACTTCCCTGGGGAGATTATTCCAATGGCTGATTGTTAACAGCCGATAGGATGTAAGCTTCCTGCAGATAACCCGGCTGTACTTAAGTGCTCTGGCTTTTTCAATAGGATGATTTTCTGAATGTCTCCAAGATTAGAAAAATGCATGCCAGGAGCAATCCTGGCCTTGGGCAGGATGATGAAGCTCTTTCCAAACCTATATTTTCATTGCATGAAAAGCAGACAGATATAACTGTTCACAAGATGAACAACTCAATTAACATAGATTGTAATGGGAACTTGGGAAAAGAATCTGAAATAGGGAGTTCCACAGCTCACTCGACTTCGCAGAGTGGCAAGTAACAATGACACCATTGTTTTTCTCGCTTATATATAAATTAAATAGTTCTCAGAGTACTTAGCCTTATGAGGATGGTGTTTCCTATCCAAGTCAATCAACCATATCTGAGAAATAAGCCAGCGAGTATCAGTATTTTTTTCCCTGCCTCACAGCTCAGCACCAGACTAATCCACACAGCGTTTAAAAGCTCTAGAGGGAGGCAGCACTGCTAATAGCAACAAGAGAAGGAACATCACTTCCCTGTTTATGTCCATTGTAACAGGTTTTAGCATGTTGGTGTTTATTAGCCCTCTCTTCATGCAGGCAACACATTTTTGAAGGCTATAAAGATGTTATAAAAGACAGTGTCTCCATTTGGAATCTGGTTTTGAGACTTATCCTTGAAACATACAGTTTGGTATTACCTTTCTTCAGAGATAAACAATTTAAAAACAGTATATCTGCAAATATAAAAATTAGCTTGAGCATGCACTTGCCTATAAAATAATGTACAGAAATAAGACAAAAAGCCATCAGACCAGGAAAATGTTAATCTGTCAACAGATCTCAGATAGCTAATCTAAATAGTTGAAATATCTTTGCAATTATGCACAAAAACCCTTTTTTTTGCCTTTTTCCTTCAGTAAACTGTGTAGCATTTTATAACAACATCTGTCATAAATGGAAACTTTCCAAAAATGTGTCCTCAAAAACAAAAGCTTCCACCTATGAGCACACCTCCTCAGATGAAAGGGACCACTGTAGTCTATAGGATTGCCCATTAGACACACATGTTGAAAGGAACAGGCTTTTACAGTTCCCACCACAGAGTCATTAAACTGGTTATGTCAAAAAGTTGGTTTCCATTTTCTTAATTAAAAGGAAAAAAATTCATGTCTGAGCAAAGGTAGAAACAAAAAATTAAATATACTCCCTCAACAAAAATTGCACCCAAAGCAATTCTTCTCCATCACTTTGCATCACCTGTTGTACTAGGTTTTATATTCTCATTAACTAGTTGTTTCAATATTTGTAAATTCAAATATGTAAAGCCCTATGAAGCACCAAGTTTCATTTCGTAAGCTGTCCGTAGCGGGGGGTTACCGGGGAGTAGGAAGCACCAAGGGAAAGGCTGTGTGAACGCAGAGCAGGTACAGAGTACCTCCTGCTAAATCAGGGGCACGAGTGGGGGCCCTTCGCTCAGGTGAGCGGCACAGGCTATTGAAAGGGAGGCTGCGTGCTCCTGCAAACCTTCTCCCGGGATTTAACCAGCAGGCAACCAAATCAATCCAATACTGGAGCCTCAAAGTTCCGAGGAGGCGTGTGCTCCCCGCACTGCTCCCGGGACAATGCGCCTGCAGGGCAAGAGCTGAGCGAGGCGCTGCCACCGCCGCGTGCTGAAACCTCACAGCCGAGCCCAAAGGGGGAACAGCCGGGGAGGGAAGGAGGAAGAAAAGAAGGGCAGAGGGGAGGAAGAAAAGAAGGGGAGAGGAGAGGAAGAAAAGGCGTTGTCCGGAGCTCATGGGGGCCCAAACACCGCTGTCCTCCGGCCGGGTAACACTCCCTACGCCGTCTCCCCCGACGGCCTCCCAGACACCCCACTGAGCTCGGGCCCACAGCCCCCCGCCGCCGGCCCCGACCGCCGCGCGCTGATTGGCGACCGGGCCGCGCTGTAAGACGGCCGGCGATTGGNGGAGGGGGCGGCTTAACGAGCCGCACTTGTGCCCCGCATGGCGGCCAGCTGGGCCGGGGGGCCGGGGGCGCCCCGCGGCAGCTGATCGCGGTTAACCGGGGGCGAACCAGAAAGGGGTCAGGGTGGCGCTGCCCGTCCCGCCCTCAGCGAGTGCCGCTTCCTCCCCGGTGCCCGGGCTCGGGTGCCGCGCCGCGCCGCCGATGGAGCTGGAGGCACAGTGGTGGACAGGACAGCTGGCGGCCGATATCCACCAAGCGCTTCGATACAAGGTAGCCCGGGTGGAGCGGGCTGGGGGGCGGCCCCGGCGCCTTTGTGAGGCTCCGGCCATTGGAGCCGCCGCGGGGGCAGCGGGTGGAGAGCGCGTGTGGGGCGGCCCCGCTTGGCCGCCGGGGCTCGGTGGAGTTGGCTTTTGTAAACTCGGAACTCGCCGTGTCTTACCCGCGTTGGGCCCGTCTGTCCGCGGCCGTGACAGCTGATCCGAGCGGCCGGACTGTGCTCCCGCTGCTCTCTGCAGAGGGCAAGGGGCTCACGGTGCGCCCGGTGCTGCTCTTGGGACGTTTGCGTGGGTCCACGTTTAAACTCGGCACAAAGCATTGTAGTGTTATTGGAACAAAAAAAACCCGACCAACCAAACAAAAACCCAGTGAAAGAAACGCTGGGTGCATTAAGAATAGTAGAGGGTTTAGGTAATTGCTTAGAAGTTGTTTCGACTGCCTCAGAATTGCTCTTCGGGACTATTTTCATAAAGCACATCTTAATATCCGGGCTGAAAATCAGTTTACAGTGACTGAACGTACTAAAAATGTGCCTTTGCTGCCTGATGTTACTCGATGAGCGGATTACTTCTCCCGCAGTCGTGACTGCTTTACTCTTTTTCAGTGATGGACGGAAGTAAGAGAAGGACAGGATCATTTATTTGCTACCAAAGTTATCTTTATTAAAGCTAAGTTCGTGCTGTGAAAGTTGAATTATAAAGCTTAGTAGGTGGGAAGTTTGTTTGTGTTTTTTTTCACTTCAATAGCATGTTTCAAAACTTTGAGTTTACATTAAAACTTGGAAAAATTTGTGTGACTCTATTCCAACTTGATGTCATGGAGTTAAATTAATCAAGTTAATGTTCGCTGGAAGTGTAGTTGTACTCAAAATCCTACTTAAACACAACGTGTGGGTGCACGGTCTATCTCATAAATTTATTCATGATAACAGAGGACAGCACTGCTGTTCTGCTGCATACAAGAGGAGGCACTGGCTACTAGGCAGGAGCCTGGAGGGTTTTTTTTTCTACCAGTCCAAGTTTTGTATTCAAAATAGATCCTGGCACAGATTTTTCTCAAATGCGGTGTTCCTAGGACTTTTGTTTTGAGGGATCCTCCCCCCAGATCTGAGACCGTGTGAGCTTAACTAACTGCCTTAGAGCACACTGTAATCAGTGTCAGTGTGACATCAATCAGATCGGGTCAGTGTTTTATCATACACATGAAGCGAATGTTGGTTCGTGCACACCCCATTCCTCTTCCTAAGGTTCAGCTGGCTGTTAGCGGTCTTTTCCTGGAGGCACCAGCAGGAGATTTGGCAGCTCTAGAACATGCAAACACTTAAGTACAAAGTCTGGTTGCTCAGATTGAGCTGTAGCAAGGGAGGGGTTGAGTTAAACTATTGAACTTTGCATTGAAGCAGCTGAGGAATACTTGCATGCCCTTGCTGTACAGCTTTTGCAGCAGAGGTAAAAGCTGAAGTCACTCTGGCAGATTGCCCAATTGAAAGATGTTAAATTTTAAGTTGTTGATGTTGTGCAGAAACAAAGTATTTTTTAGTTCTTCTGTAATACAACAAATAGATTTTGTTTGCTGAAAAGGGATTCTGAAATGATGGGAAAAGAAGGGAGAAATCCTTTGAAATTTCCATTATAAATATTAAAATATCAGCTATATTAATCTGATACCACTTCAAACTAAATTATGGTTGTAATAAAATTACCTGCTGCTGTCCATCCAGGAGCTGAAGCTGCCCTCTTACAAAGGCCAGTCTCCCCAGTTACACCTGAGAAGATACTTTGCAGACCTGATTGCCATTGTGAGCAACAGGTTCAGACTCTGTCCTGCTGCACGACACCTGGCTGTGTATCTGCTGGACCTCTTCATGGACCGCTATGACATATCCACACAGCAACTGCATGTAGTTGCTCTTTCCTGTTTACTTTTAGCAAGTAAGTATGTGGCACCAAAGTTTAACTAGAGTAATAGATTCCACTGCCAAATGCAAGGTGTGTCTTGGTGGGATAGAGCGGATGGGGGAAACAAAGTGGTTATAAATGACGAGCAGTATGTATCAGTTTGGCCCAGTTGGTAGAGCATATCTTTAGACTTGTTTTGATTTCTGTTGGCACCTGATGAAACTGAGGGTAGAAAAAACCAAACTGTGATTAAAAACTAATGTTTATACTTGTAAACAAATTATTCTAATGTGAATTTTAAGAGCTGTGTTGTAGGAACAGAAAGACTGTCTTTCTAAGGGTATCTCAAAATAGGTAGGTCCTGTGCTGGAAATGAGAAATTTGCATATCTGTGATAAAGAAAGAAATTAAATAAACCATGTGTAGACTGCACTGCATTCTGCTGATGGTGCTATGTAGTTCTAGAATACTCCAGGTTCTGTAAATGGCTATGTTATTTAAGCAAGCTAAGGCTAACATGAATGCTGTATCGTCATGTATAAAATGTAATGTGGGTAAAATCCATTGGTGAATACACAGTACTCTGAAGACAGAATTAGTTACAAACACTCATTATGAACAGTGCTGCTTATATTGACCTCAGCTAGATTCTTGTGGTGTGTGTCCATCTTTAAACATTTATGGACTCCTTTTCAATATCCCTGAAAAAATATGGGTGCAGTGTGCTGAGAAACCAGTTGTTCTTAAACCAATAGATTCAGAGAAACTGGTCCTAGCAGCAGAACTAACTGTTGGTTCAGTTTCTGCTGATCTGTTTCTCTGAATCTATTCTCACTTTCTCCGGTAAGGGCTCTAGGTCCTCTGCTACAAAAGTGGAATGCTGTGCTGTTGGACAGTTTTCATCTTTTCACTGCATCCTGTGTCCACCAATACAGCTATTCAGCAGAGCAGTTAAACTAGAAAAGGGTTATTTCAGATTCTTCTGAGGGTAGACTTTGACTAGGCGCCACCAGCCAGTAATCTTCTCGGCAAAGGATGTCGTGCTGAGTATAAAAACGTTGCCTCAGAAACCACTGTAATCCATTTAGGAAAATGGATTGGCTTTGAACTAATGCCGGATTTTTAAATTAAATTCATGTTCTGAAGAGAATTTATTTTTTTTGTTTTAAACGAACCTCTGCCCTCTTTCATGGCAAGCTGCAAGTAGAGATCTGAAAGCCTGGACTGCTCACTCTTCTGAGAAGCAGTGTATAGGTTGGTTCAGAGAGAACTAAAATGCTGTTTTAAACTTTTGCCCTGTGTGGCTTAAACAAGCAGTTTAATCAGTGGTGTAATAAGTTATGACACTGTGATATATCTGATAAGGTTAAAGAAGTAATAAGAGAAATTATTGTGTGACTCCTGAAGTTTTTATTTCTGTAATTACTGGAATATGGAAAACATACTGGCACTGGTATTGGATTAAGTCCTATATAAGTACCTCCACTGTTGAAAAAAGTAAACATTCACGTATGTCCAGTCCTGCAAAACTCAAAGAATGTGCATTTACAACCTATCATGTAGTACTGAATAGAAAGTGTAAGATGGAAAGAATTTGCAATGAAATTGAAATAGCACAACCACATAGCAAACTGTATGGAAATGTGACACTTGTTTCTCTTATTAATAAGTTTTCTACATACATAATTTTGCTTTAGGCTAAAAACATACAGGCCTGACAAGTTAAAAGTCCAAGGAAGGTTGAAACAGTGTATGTGGCAGAGGGGGTTTTCAGATGCATGTTTCAGATCCACTTATTTGCCAGATCTCAAATGTAAAACTGCACCTACTGTAGCAGGCATTTAAAGCAGCCAGTTTAGCTGGAGTTCTAGCTATGCTGTTTTTTAGACACAAAAAGGGTATGCGGGGGCGGGAGGGTGATTAAAGCCAAATGCTCTTGTGGTGTGTTTGCCAAGTCACATCAAAGTGGTATCTCATTGATGATGGGGACACATTATACGATAATTTGGTGACAAAAACTTGCATATGCAGTCTCAGTGATGTCCTAATATTCTGCTCTTGGCAGCTGGCTTCTGTGTGCCGGCATGGAAAAACCAACAGGAAACATGGCGCTGCACAATATCCTACATAGTGTTTGACATTATCTGCTGAAATTTAGCCTGTTTTAGTACATACCCCTTTTTGTCTCTAATGACATATTCGACTTGAGCTTTGCATCTCCAGGAAAGTCTCGAGCTTGTTTGACGTAGTAGAATTGAAATATGACCAACAAGACATTAGCTGCAATCCATTTTATAGTTCATTTGTGCTGAACCTTTTTTTTCCCCTCCTCTTTCTGTTCACCTGAAGGTAAATTTGAAGAAAAGGAAGACAGTGTTCCCAAACTTGAACAGTTGAACAGCTTGGGTTGTATGACTAACATGAATTTGGTACTAACAAAACAGAATTTGCTTCATATGGAGTTGTTATTGCTAGAAACATTTCAGTGGAATTTGTGCCTCCCAACTGCTGCTCATTTCATCGACTATTATCTTTCTATTGCTGTCCATGAGACTGATCTTCATGATGGCTGGCCAATGGTTTGCTTAGAGAAGACTAAGTTATATATGGCAAAATATGCCGATTACTTTCTGGAAGTATCATTGCAAGGTGAGTTACAGATTTCAGATAATGACTTCTTTGTTGTCTTGACAGACAGTGTCAAACTTAAATGAATCTTTTTCTCATTCCTTCTTTCTAGATCATGAATTTTTAAATTATGCCCCTTCTTTAGTTGCTACTGCATGTGTAGCTTCTTCAAGGATTATCTTGCGTCTCTCACCCACATGGCCTACCCGGCTGCATCACCTGACTGCCTACTCCTGGGACTTCCTGGTGCCGTGTATTGAGCGACTCTTAATGTGAGTTAACAGCAGTGGCTTTTTTTAAGCCCATTTCTGCATCTGTTGTTATGCTTAATTGCTGCCAACAGTGCAATTACATTTCTTTATAAATTTCCATTCCTCTGTTCTAAAAATACTTACATATTAGGGAACACATAAGTTTGGTAGATACATATTGTTAGGCAATAACTGTTTTGCTCTTTTCAAAAGAGAAAACTTTATCAGATCTAATCTCTTTCCTGTTCTTTCAACAAATAAACTTCTGCTTTGCATTTCCACTGAACATCTGGGATGCTTTGAGCATCTTCAATAGCTTATTCCCAATTTCTCTAGTCTGCTCAGAGAGGAAAGAGATAGTGGAGAGTACCAAAGGCATAGGAGCTTTTATAGAGAAGACTGTACGCCTTGGAAGTTCAAGGCATGCTCCAAAGAGATGACGCATCAAACATGCAGACTGTTTGAGTGGCCAGCTTTGGCAGGAGGAAATGACCAGGAGTTTGTATCTATTTTTGCTGTATCCATTTTTGCACTACAGCTGACATGAGATAAAAATGCCAAGTGAACCTTCCTGGGAAGGCATGTTACACAATCTGCTTTCCCTCTACAGAAATTTGCTCTTACCCAAGTCTAACATAGTTGTGATCAGTAGAAGTATAGCTGTATCTGGAAGAACCACATCAGCCTTAGTAATGTGACATTATCACCCTTCATGGCCTCTGTTGGTTTCACAAATGTGTATAATGAAAGGAGTAGTACCTAAAGCATGCAAGTACTGTTGCAGAAGTGTTTTCAGTTTTGCTCTGGAACAGAGGGAGGGCGCCATCAAAAAGTTAGGAATGAAATATGTAGGTGGCATCTGCTTAACCTCAGCATAGAATTGAGAAAGAGAGTGTGTCTAGATACATTTCAGACAGTTGTGAATCAAAGGGAATTCAGGTGAGCCATACTGGATAGGCTAGAAAAAAGGTGAGAGGAAGAAAAAAACAAGTTTCTGCTCTCCAGAACAGAATCCAATATGAATATACATGCAATAAGTACTGTACTGTAGATGTTACAAACTTTTCTGGTACCTTGTCTTTAGAAACCTTATGCTCCGTTTAATTTAAATGAGGTAGAAGCAGCAAGTTCAAATTCTGGTAATCTGGCAAGTACAGTAGCAAACTTTATTGCACTGTAATTCTAGACCCCACTGTAGTACATGTATTGTACTTGGCTTTTATCTGTGTTTTTTATTGCTATACCATGAAGCGAAATGCCAAAAAAGGAGACTGTACCCTAACCAGATTTTGAAACCTTAGGTGATTGTAAAGGGTAGCTAAAACTATTTTTTTTTAAAGCTTTGGAAGCTGTCAGATATTTGCACCATTTTTTAGAGTGCTCCTAAATGTTAACTCAGAAGAGTTTAAATGATATTAATATCTATTTTGATGCATTTTGTCTTTTCAATTTGTTTTAGTGCGCATGATAACGACGTGAAGGAAGCAAACAAGCAGAAAGGACAACAGGCTCAGTCTGCCCAACACGCTGTGTTCCAGCCCCCAGCTCCAAGTGCCCAGCAGGCCAACACTCAGCAGCACATACCGCAGTATCTCCAGGCTCATCAGTCTTCGTTACAGTACCACCACCCAGCATCACAGCAGCAAAGCTGCCAGCAGATATTATCATCCACTCACACAGCCTCGTACCCGCTCCAGACTTGCCCTGCTGCCTTACAGACCGGTGCTCAGGCTCGAGGCCACGTCCAGACCGGCGCTACCATGTCGCTGGCTGTGCCGCTGGAAGTGAAGCCATGTATAAGTGTCTCCTACAACCGGACATACCAAGTGAATGGACGATATTCCTGTATTACTCCCTGCTTTGAGAGGTGATAAGTACAAAATGGTTTTGTGCTTGTTTGTTTGGGGTGGAGAGTTGTGTGGAAAATTGTTTCATTTTTTTGTTAAACCTCAAAAAAGTTTGAGGGCAAAAAATTGAATAAAAAAAGATGTCTTCCCAGAAAAGAAGGAACTGGATTGGCAACCAGTACCACAGCTCAAATAACAGACTGCAAAAAATCAGTGCACAGACCATCCTCTGAAAAAGAATCTGTATGCTTGGGGATAATAAGTTCTTACTCTGACACGCAGAATATTCTGCTTCTAATGTGTGTCTATGAAATACTACTCAAAAGAAAAACAGCTGTGGACTAACTACAGACTCACCTTTTAATGAAGGAGATATGCAGTATTATTTTGAAGACATTTATGTCATCCCACCGTACAGTATTAACACTTACTTTATACTTACTGAAACTAAAAAATCCACTGAATGCCAGACTTCTTCTACAGGTACATGGAGATCACAGGAAGAAACAAATCTCATGTGGCTAACTCCATACTCTTGCCCCTTTTTCACCACTTGTGTTGGTTATTTGCTTTAGGCTAACGCATGTGAATTAACTGGTATTTTGGCTAGTTTTTTAAGTTTTGTACCTTACAGGACAGACAATATATTTTTGCCTCTTATATCCTCCCTATCTTTTTTGTGTTTAAAGTAACTCTTTCATACTAACTCAGGGACTTTTCTACTCATTACTCTGTGCTGCTGGTTTCTACACTACACAGTTAATTGGGTATAACTCGGGGAAGGAAGGCAGAGAGGGAAGATACTATAGCAAGTGGAGTGGCTTTTCTTCAGGGCATCTATGCAGAGTACCAAAGGGATATGTTAGTGTTCACAGAATATAGATGTGAACTACTGCCCAGCAATGTGATAATTGAAGAAAAGAGAAAGTTTCAGCTGAACTTGTACTGTACCAGAACTACTACAGTGGCTGTGATTCCTCTGTGTACACACACACAAACACACGAATATTATTAACCAACAGAAAGCATCCTCCAGTTGTACTGACAGTATCATCCCTACAGAAAAAGTACAGTTAAATGCTGACAGAAATCCAGTTCTGTCAGCCTTATTAGTGGAGGGAAATTCTCAGGTAATAAAGGGGCAACTTTTTCTTCTACTATTTGCGAGTTCTAGAAGAAGATACAGAGATTTGCTCTTCCAAATGGGTGGATCAAAAATATTTTGCAGAGTGAACTGCTTCATCACAAGTAAGGTGCTAATTACATAACTTTATGGAATTACACTATCTCCTGTGGAGTGGATAGGCTGAGGGTAGAAAGCTTCACTCATCCACCTCTTGGATGAAAATTACGGTAGAGATATTAATGGAGATGGTTTTGGGGGGTTTTTGTGTGTTTGTTGGGGTTTTTTTGGTTTTGTTTTTTTAATACAAGAAGATATTGGACTTTCTCCTGTGGTAGAACATGGGAGGAAGTGGTATGAATGACAGGATTCTTACTACTTTAAAATATCTTTATAGTATATGGGCTTAAGGCTTTTTTTGGTTGTTTCATTTGTTCTTCTACCATCCTATCCCCTGTCTTAGTGGTAGCACTTAAAATCATGTACCATCGAATGACACTGAATTATTGTGAATCTTACAGAAACTGTTTTGAAAGCGGGGGCAATTAAGTTACATTATCAATACGAAGATGAAGTCTTTATCGCCATAATGTTCAGAATTGAGGGATGACAGCTGTGTTCATTCTTTCTGGGGCTAAATTATAACATGCTACAAAAACCTATTTATCACTGAGGAGAAGAAATCCTGTTTCTCTTGTTTTGTCTTTTAAGTCCCAATTTTTGTTGGGGGCTTTTGTAGCATAGACGTGCAAGTCAAGAAGAGTAGGAGGGTGAATGGAAAAGATGACCCTCTCTCTTTTATCCTAGAGAATCAGCTTTGAAATAGGCATAGTGTGGTCAGTTCCTTATTAAAATGCAAGTTGGTTTGGTTTTTTTTCCTCTCCTCTCTTCATCTCTTAATGAATATTTCCCCGTGTCTGAGAGCAGTGTTAAGTAGAGACTTTCCACCTCATAAGATGCCATGCTTTTTACTCAGCACTGTTACCCATTTTAGAGGGAAATGGACTTCTTTCTGCTGGTTTCATTTTGTTGCAATGCTGTATCCAAGTCCTCAGTGCTCTAACTACCTCTGATGCTATGAATGTACAGTCTTGTAATAGACCATGACTTGAAATAACAGCAGATGCCTGTAGCAGTTTTTTTCTGTAAAATCTTTAAATCAGCTAACTTGTCATCTTTTTTTGTGACACAGCAGTATAGGCTCTTCTTTTTGGGGGTATTAGTAAATTTATCCCATAGGCATTCGATATATAAAGATTTAACTAATACTTAACACTGGAATTATAATGGGTGGGGGGCTTATTCAGTTAGTTAATACCACGGATTTACATTTAATAGGGTATTTTTTATTTGACTATTTTAAGACATTAGGTCAATTGTAAAAGGATCCACTACATGCTGTTTGTTCTTAATTTATTACTTAGTCTGAGTTTTTTTCTGACACTACAGCTGCATCATGACTACAGAGAAAATGTACACTGAACAGTTTCAATCTATATTATTTAAAAGGGCTTTATCAGTGTACATTAAAAATACACTGTTCTTACTATTAGAACCAAAATGTGTTTTTTATGGCATAAATAAGGATGGTGCTTCTAAATGCAAAATGTCCAAAACAATGGAATCTTTGTGAGTGCTATGCATTCAACTTATTTTTTAAAATAAAACTAGTTTTGAGTAAGAAGGCTCCAGTGTGTATTATGCTTTGTATTATGTTTTTTAAAAATATGTAAACTGTCTTGCCCTGTGTATGGGCTGAAGCTGTAAGGACTTCTTTTTCTCCCTCCCCCCTTGTTTTCTGTGACATATCATAAGCTTCAGGAACACTCAGACTTCACAATTGAAAAAAAATAGGAAGGAAATCATGCAGGAAGGGGCTTTAAAACTAGTTGCAGCCACAGCGTATGCTAAATATTGTACACTTCAACAATGAGTCTAGTACACAGCTGTAACAAAGAAATAAAGAACGAAAGAACTTGAGTAGTTCAAGAGCCAGTGGGTGAACTCATTTTGTTCTCATACAAAAAAGCAACCATTAATACTGGCAATCTCAGATTTCTAGTACTAGAAATCATTTAGGAGATGTGGGAATAGCCTCTTGTCAAGAGCTGCAAGCACTTGTGTTATTTACAATAGCTGTGAAGGCTCAGTCATGCTGCAGGCAGCATAAAATCACATGATGCATCCTAGCACAAATATTTTTTGATTGTTGTGAACTTCTGATAACTGCTACTTACTAGAAGTTCTCTTTCTTCGTATCAGTGTGCACATTTCATATTTGTAACATGGCTGTGATTATGGCTTGAGTCCCAAAAATTAATAAGCTTGCTTAGAATTTTATTTGTCTGAAGTTAGAAAATGAAATTATGAGGCATCTTAGCTTTCACCCATCCATTTAGGAATAAACCACTGATTGTGAAAACCTGTTTTGAGGACCTAGAGTCAGAGGGAGAGCAAGCTGTACTCCATCCCAGTAAGGAACAAGGGCAATGCTCTAGTGTAATGATAGCATGCATATTACGTGGATACTTTGATCTGGAAAGTTTTGTCCTCACTCTTAAGGCAGCAAAAGTAAAGTCTGTCTAGACTGTGGCCTTGAAATCTCAAGTTTTTATATTTTTTTTCAGTGTAATTACAAAATAGGAACTGCCCATGACATTTATGAGTCTCCTAACAACTACAAGGACTGCCAAATACTTTTCAACATTTCAATAGAAGTCCCAGCTTCAGATTTGAAAGTGTAAGCGTGAAGCTATTTTTGTGTTTGTACATAACAAGAAAAGCCTTATCGCTGCTTCCCATGACCCAGGTTCATTATTTACTCTAACTATGAGGATATTTATGGTCTTCTAGCATTGCAAATTTTGCTTAAAATATAATATTTAAAGTTAAGATTTTAGTGACTGACATATCACCAGAAATAAAAACTTTTTGCAACTGTAATACTGCGGTTAAAATATATATAAGCCAGAAAGTAATGTAGCATCCTCTTTTAATAATTTATTAACTCTGCATTCTGAATGTTCACAGGAACAAAAGTCTTGTGAGTAGATAAGGCCTTATCTGAGTGAGTGCAAGTGCCCAGTTGGTCATCTTGTATTAAAAGGTTGTCAACAGCAATTTTTCAAAACACCAAGTAAAGCAGCAATAACAAAATACACACTGTTATTTTTACTCTCCATCTCAGTGATATTTTAGAAGTTAGGGCACAAGAACAATTGTGAAGCTTACATTAGACAGTTTGCTCTTTCCTGGAATTAAATGTTAGGTAAGAAATTTCTATAACTACAATAAACAAGACATGCATTCTGACAAAGGAAAGCATTTGCTACTGAACATTGGAAAAAAACCCCCAAACCAAACACTGTGTAACTGAATAATTAAAGAACAACTCTATAGAAAGTAGCTCCAGGTTTTAAAAATTCTCAGTGCAACCAAGCATCTGGGATATCTCTGCCAGTCCTACCAAGAGAAGAAGGGAAAGTTAAGAGTTCTAGGTGTTAAAAGTGCAAATCTGAGATTCAGTATATAATGTTCATATTTATCACCACAAGTCTGTTAAAATTGTTACCACACCCCTTAGCTGCTGTATGCATTCAAAAGACTGTTTAGAAATATTACTTGCTTTTCTTTGAACATTTGAATTTACTCTCTTGAACAGCAAGATGAAGGAATACTTCCATAGAACAACCCATTAAAGCTCTCTTAAAATACGCATTTTCCATGTTCTATGAATAATTTAAGAGACCACTCTAAAGCTATATATTCTATAGGAATTATTTTATGCTAGTCAGTTACTAATTACTAGGAGATTTACAGCTATTAGAATACTAATTTATAAGGTATTCCACAGACAATATATAGTTAGAATCTTCTTATAACAAATCTATTTTGCGCATTTTGCAACTAAAAAGCAACAGGAAGTTTGTTTTGAGACATAATTTAACTAAAGGATACTTATTCCTGTTTGATCAGAGAAACTTAAGTAGACCCACAAAACAAAGTATTATTTGGATATGGATGAAAATACATTTCAAGAGAAAATTCTTTGCTGGGAATTTTGGAAAAATGAGTGCCAGGTTGGCACTCATACTGCAAATGCATGCATAGCATTTATCAACAACCGTTCTCTAGTTAAAACCTTTTAACATATAAAAAGTGCTGTATTACATGTTCAGTGCTTATAGTTAAAATGAAGCATTTTACAATTACCTGTTATGAACTTGGTTACTTATCTGGTAACCAAGCTCTAACTTTTCAAGAATTATTTTCTCCTTAAACACCTTTTTCTATGCACCTTCAGGTATCTAGGTATCTTTATCATATTTAAGAAAACAAAGAACATATGTAAAGCATTGTTTAGAAATTTTCAGAAAATTAAAACATAAAATTGAATAGAAGTAATTGAAAATTATTGTATGCACAGTTACACTATGGATGTTTCGATATTCAAGCTCACCAGTTTGGGTACTTTAACAGTTGCCCTCCCTTCAGTATGACCTACAGATTTATTAATGAGACTCCATGCAGAAGAGAAGGACAGATTGTCAATCTGCCTGTTGTCAACACGATGTCATGAAAGATTTTGCCAAATGGTGTTCTGCTTTACCCTCTCCAACCACCTATCAACTATGTTACTTTGAGAAGAGTTCTCTATTTATTTTGTTTGTTTTAAGAACACCAACAGCAGCAAGGCTTTGCTAAGTGCTGCTGTATGCTCGGATGGACAGATTTTGCAGGAGGGTGGATGACACTCCAGACAGTATCGCTGCAGATCTCCAAAGGTGGAGAAATTCTTCAGAAATACCACACAGCCGGAGTTTCCAGGGAAAGTGCCTGTCTTTTGGAAAGCAGTTCTATGCTTCTGACCTTGCATCCCATCTCAGTGCTCATATCTTATCTTAGCTCATGTTCGCTGTGGTGCAGTAAGGACAATGTCCCAGGACTTGGATATTCCATACCCTTTTAGCAGAGATTATGAATACCTCAAAGACTATCTGCACTGACAGATGAAGGAATGGGTGCGTGGCCACGCATCCAAAAGACTGCTGAATGACGAATGTGAAAATTGGATAAGGCCCTGCTGGGAAACAGGTTCTCTAACTAGTAGCAAAGTCCCTTTCAGATTTCTATACCTGGGTTGAGGTTATGTGCTCTAAAGGGATCCTCCCTCAACACAGAGGTGGTTGTAAATCTCTTCTGGGAATTTCTTGTAAAGTATCCTAAGACTTGAGAGAACTAGTTGGTAAAAACGTAGCAAGCATGCAGCACTACACCTACAAGAGACCATCAAGAATTTTTTCCACTTCCTTGATCAACCAGACTGTGAGAACACAAAACTAGCTTGGAAGCACTTCCATTGCCACTTTCTCTTGGAAAAAACTGCCTGTTTTATTTGTTTCCATAAGCCATCCCTGTTTATACTTAATGTTAGTACATGCCTTGGTTTATTTTTAACAGGAAACCATCCTATCTCCACATTCCTAAATTCTCCCCATTGACAAAGCCATCAGTATTCTGGAGAGGATAAAAAAGTATCAAACTGCTTATAACATATCCCCTTGCAATACAGCCCCATTAAGGGATTCTAAAAGAATTTTACTAGAGTTAGTGCAAATGCCATTTTCCCTCCTATATCAGCACAAAATGGATAACAGAAATTATGTGTACTTCCACTAGAAAATAAAGTAAAAATGCTATTTAGCTTCCTTACATACTTGCAGTAATATAAAACTAAAAAATATAGATTTAAAGCAGCACTTTCTTCTGCAACCTTTTACAAATTGTTCTCTTCCCTTTGGAAAAAAGGTGCAGGACAACTCTGAATAAATCTAGGTCTTTCATATGTCAAAAGAATAATTACAGCAAAAATCACAGCTGTCTCAAATACTACTGTATGTAGAAAAAACAGAATTAAAGGCATCAACTTCCATAGGTATTTAATTTTACCTCACTTAAAATTGCAGTGACTGCATTGACAAATTGAAAAAAAAGGTGTTGCTTAAAAGAAGATTCTAAGATGAAGCAGCAGAGGGATGCCAAATAATAAGATAAAGAAAAAAGTGGTGTTCTTATTCATCTCACCATCATTTAAAAAAAAATAAAAGCAAGGAACATTAAGTAGAACTGAAAGGCTGTATATTTAAATCAAAATTAACTAGAACAAATTATCAAAGCTTTCAGTGAGGGCAAGAGCTTAGCAGGATTTTCAAGAGATTAAGCCCTTACATAGCTAATGAAATCATTCAGGATTTAAGCCAAATACTAATGGAGGTAAGGAAGAAATATCTCTTAATGCAAATCAGTCAATAGGGTCTATGATGGGATTTCTTGCACCTTCCAGTCAGTGAATCTGATTAATGCAGAAAGCAGAGGACTTTCCTAGACTTGATACAGTTACTTTTCAATACAATTTTGTGGTATAATAGATGTATATTCAGTTCTGCTGAGCACTGCATATGCTGTATGCTTTCCTAGGCACAGAAGCAAAGATGTGCAAACATTTGTTGAATTAAAGACTTACTTCTAAAATACACATTCCCAAAAGCACACATTCTTTAAAAAACATCTACAGGAATTATGATAAAAATTACATTTTACTGGTTCAGCTTCCACAGCCACTACCAGTAAGTTGTCAATTACCGTATTAAATTGTCAGTCAAAGGGTGGGACTCGATGATCCTTGGGGGTCCCTTCCTACTCAGAATGTTCTGTGAATCTGTGAAATTCACAAATTCTGCTTTTTTTACTGGATACTAAATAACTAATTTAAGTTGGGACCAACATTCAATAGCTCTTGTAGCACATTCAGCACTTCTAATACAGTTTATTACTAAAACTCTTTTTCCTCCATTGTTAAACCACAAGTCATTATTTCTTCTGTTTGGAAATTGTGCTTTACATTTCCTTTAGAAATACATGCCCTTTGAAGAACTATTTCTTTTAGTATCCTATAAACTAGAACAGACAAATTACTTTGATTTGTAACTTCAAAGCCTGACTACAGAGGAAAATTATGTAGGTAAATAATATTACGTGCTCCAAGGCATTAGGAAATAAATGTCTAATTCAAAGTGTATTCAAGTAAAACTTGTGGTATAGTCACATGAAATGCACTACGATTAATGTATTTTTGCTCACAGGTCTGTATTATATAAAATAATTTTAATACAGTGTAAGAGATGGTGCTTAAGTTTTTAAATCTATTTGATTCATATTATATCACTTGAAATAAAAGGAAATTTTAATTATTTATATCTTCCTCAAAAGATTCTACTTGCTAAGTTCTGTAAAAGGACACCAACACTTGACAAGAACAGTAGTGGACTTTTCCCAGGAGGACACGTCCTGTGACAAATTATTTTGGGAAACACTCTTCCAGTCTCAGAGAAGTAGAATAGAAATCTTAGAATGATGCACTTAAACATTTACAGTCTAAGGAACTTGTAAAATTAAGTGGACATGGCAGTGTTAACTTTACAGTTGGACTTGCTGAACTTCAGGATCTTTTCCCACATACATGATTTCCATGCTTCTATTCTGTCACGTTAAGACATCTAGTATTCTGAATTCACTTTCCATGACCCTATTCAAATTGAAAAAGTTAAAAGTTATTTAAAACTTATTTAAACAAAAGGACTCTAAAATAGCCTATTAAACATTTTATTGCAAACAGCCATATTCTAAATACCCCTTAATTCAATTTTTTCTTCCAAACTTTCTACTGTGTATATGTTCAAGACAGGCATCAGCTATGGCTGAACACAGAGTCTGGAGCCTGAATAGAATAGAATCCAAGTATTGTGACTGAACTTTCTATTCTTCTTGGAATTCTTTGTGTTGCTCAGACAAACTTCATTTCAGTTCCTCCTCGAGGCCTTCATGCTCTCCTCACCATGAGGGAAACATGCCAGCACCTTTCACTATAGTCACAAATTGGACAAAGAAGTGCTTCCTAAAAAGCTTCTGGGAAAAGCCTTTTTTGGAATCATGCTACCGAAGTGGGGAGCTGTCTTCCTACAAGCTCCAAGACATACAGAGACACCAAGAGCTCCAGTAACTGGAGCTGTTAATATAATATATACTATTGGACACTGTAGAATGTCATCACTCTGAAAACCTTATCACCTTGCTTTTATAACAACCAAATCTCCTACAAAGTTTTGCAAATACCACAGAAATATTTTATATTTAATTTTGCATGACTTTCAATTGCTCCAGAGGAGCTGAGAGCAGAATGATAACTGATCCAAGCCAGTTCTTTCTCATATGAGTGACCAATGTGAAACTTAAAACACATCCTATCAAAAGAAAAGATGATATAACTGTGAACACAAAGCTAAAACTATTTGTTGGCAGATTGAACAAGAAACAACAGTGCTGCTGGTATAGATACCAGAAATGGTTCCTCATATGCTAGCTTGGATCTAGCCAGTTTTCTTAGCTCAAGATGGAGCATAGCGTTGATGCAGTCATATAATTTCCAAAGCCCTCAGAAGTCAGACATAATTTTCATATATTATTGTACTTTGATGTAAGTAGTGCTGGATCCAAAATGATGCTGTGCAGATCAAAGACTCAAGAATCCTAAGCTCAGAGTTCACCTTTTTAAACTGATACAAAAATGAGCTCTAGCAAAAAAAAAACCACAGAAGAGCAAAATAACTATTCCAAATTATAGTTGCAGTATCCTAGAGCAACTTCAGTATCAGTTGAAGGGTTCTCAGTGTTGTGAACATTTTCTCATTTCACCACACCTCAAACTTCCCTTCTCATGGAAAGAGAAGCTGTCTGCTTCACATCAAAGCATCTGGAAAGTTCCCTCTGATGACAGATTTGAACTATCTGGAGAACAGCAATAAGCAATATAGGAAAAGGTTGACATACCTAAAAATACGGAAACAGAAGTCTTGTAAAGGGGTCTGGAGCACAGCACAGAGAAAGATGAAAACTTTAAAATATTATAAAGGCAGACATGTCAGGTTCTGGTTATACAGGTAAAGCTACAATAGTAGTGTTTTTCTGCCACCTACTGATACCTTCCAATTCCCTTTTTACCTGGCATTTTACTCATAAGATATTCTATGGATGAATAGGTGACTCAGCTGCTTCCGACATCTGCTCATGCAATTATAAATTTCTTTGGAATTATTAGAATTTTTTAATCTACAGCTCTTCAAAGAAGCATGTGATGAATAGCCCTGTGCACGGCTGCCACTGACAGGGCAGCACTCATGTGGACACATGTGTTTACAAGAAAGGTATAAAATAATTTTATAATGTCTATAAAGATAACAACTGCATAATTAGGAAGGGATTTTTTTAAAGGTCACCATGCTACAAAGGGTTTGAGAATTGAGATAGTAGATACCTCATACTATCAGTCTATGTGTCAGTTGTTTATACCAATCATCACAGTTTTTATTTCCATTTATGTTCTCTGTATGATTTGGGAACTCACACCATTTTTTCTGGCCTTATCTGCAACTATCAAGAAAAGCATAAACATTGGCTGGAAACTATAAAAAATCTCCATAAAAATGGACCTCAAAAACTAATAACTCCCAGAATATACTCATCCTTTCCATGAAAGAGTTTAAAACCCATTAATCATAGCTAATCTTGCCATAAAGACAGAGCACTATGAAAATATTTATTAGCAAAAAAATAATCCCTAATTTATTAGTTCAATGAATGGGAAAGCTTCAGAAAGAGTTGCACGAAAAATTTACAAGAAAACTTGCATTCTAGAGCCAGAGTGAAGAAAGTCAATTTAACTTCATAAACACGGAATACCACCAACAGCCTATCAGCCTCTGCACAAGAAGAACACATCTAGCATGGGATCCTGAACCAGCAGATATGGGCACACCACAAAAGAGTCCAGGAAGCTGACTCTTGATAAATTTAAACTGAATGTACATGACAGAAATACAGCATTGTGATATCTCACTATTAGGACAACTCTTCTAGGGGTGTGATAGATATTTCCTCATGATATCCAATTTTTGAAATGACTAACTGAAAGAGGAGCTATAAGACCTTTTAATGAAGGAAAAAGACAGAAGTTCAAACCAGTTGGCTTTTTGAAAAAAAAAAACTTTCCAGAATTTCAACTGCAAAAGTATTTCACAGGACGTCAGGTTCCTAAATTCTAAATGTAGCTGAAGAGTTCACACTTCAGAGAATGCAGAATTTTTCCCAAACCAGAAACATTTAAAAGGAATAATGTCCATACTGCTGTAGTGCCACCGCCTTTGCTGACTCTTGCTCTGCCTCAGAGCTCCATCTCAAGATAAATTGTGGCAGCTCAGTGTGAGGGTTCACAATGTTTCGTAGAATATACAATCCCATCGATCAAGAATGTGAAGTACTGCAGTCTACAAAAATCAGCATGCTAGATGCAGTATCTAATCAAAATGCTGGTTTTTAACTACATTTTAAAGATTTTACCCAGAGCTTCACTTTTCGAACATTTGAGAGAAAAATTGTTAATTTTGTTCGAAGGATTATAGCATCTAGATATGTATCTAATACCTATGAGTAAAATTTTGCAAGCTATAATAAAATTCTTATTGGATTTTTAACACATAATTTGTACTGTTAACTAATATATGTAATATGCTTCTAATTACAGTTAATCCAAATGCATTGAAAGTATAGATAGATCTAACTTGGCATTTAGGTTGATAATGAACAAAATTCTCTGCTACATAAACATATGAAAGAACAGGAAAGATAGTTTCAGAAAATATAAAAAAAGTCAGAGATTAAATGTAACACAACTTATCACATAAAAGTTTAAAACAAAGACTATATCTGAAATACCAAATTCCTGAAATACTCTATGTGGTATCTCCCTATAAACAGAAGTTTTACTACTACAACAGCTGGAAGCATTTACACTTTTTAATATCTTCTTCAGTAACAAAGTTAAATTCTTCTTGCAGCTGTTCAAAAGTATTTTGGAATGGTTTGTTCCTTGGATCCTGCATACTGTGAAAGAATGTAAGAGCAAGGCTGGAGAGTTTTACAAATTGTCTCAATTTCAAAATAACCTTTTTCTTAATTAACCCTTACAGACTTTACACAAACTTCCTCAAGACTTCTGCTGTATCTTTCTGACTAACACCAGTAGCATAAGCATATGCCAGTTCATGGCTGATCTGAGCCAAAATTATTTATCAGGTCTACCTGCAATGTCTTTTATTTGTAAACAAATTCATACTTTTTTTACTGGAGTGAATTTTTGAAAAGTAGAAGAATATGTGTACTTTTACTTTAAATTGTACATAAATATTTTTCTGCATTACAAAAATTTTTAAAATGTCCTTTTCTAAGAAGTAGTATTGCAAATGAAAGATGTTTCTTACAAAATAATATCATTTCGTTTTTTTTCTTTTCACTGGATTATCAGATATTACTGATAATACCTCTTTAGTCACAAGATGCATCAGACATGGAGCACAAGCAGGTGAGCTGCACAGGACACACCTAAATTCAGCACAGCCCTCACACACCAGAACTGCAGCCTGTGCCCTCCAGGGTTAATCTGAGCTCATGCAATAAACCCACTGCGTTCAGAACATCCCAGAGTTACTGAGCGTTCACAGGACATCTGGGTGTCCTGGAGAGGACAGGACCTTTATCCCAGGCACAGAAGTGACCTCTGTGCAACTGCAGCAAAAGATACAGCTTCCTCCGTTTGGCTATTCTGGTACAAGACCTCATCTCAGGCAACAGTTCTGCTCTGGGGTTTTAAATAACTGTGATAACTTCTTAAGTTTATTCCCATGCTTTACTTTTATCTATTAAACATTTTAAAAACATAATGAGCCTTAACTCAGTCCCTGTTATTTGTAATCTTGAAGCCAAAGAACTTGCATGAAAAATATTAAGAGTATCTACAATTGCCCTGTCTCCTAATACATATATATATTTTCTTTAAAAAAACATGTAAAAATGTACAATCAAAATCTGCTAAATATTACCATAATCAATTCCATCATATATGAATACCCTCATACATGAATATTTAGGATATTTAGGATCAAACTCGACTGCTTTAGCCCATTTGATAAGTTTATGTGTGACTGAGCCATCAAATTCCAGTAGCTATTTTTGCATTGCTATTTCTTGGCACATTAAAATAAATCCACCTAGCATTAATTGCAGAACATTTAAAGGAACAAATGTTTATTGCAACAGAAATTTCTTACGACGTAGACAATTTTTAGAGCACATTTCAAATTCTGACAGAATTATCAGGTTATCTCGTTTAACATTATAGCTATTAAAAAAAAATCAACTAGGAAGCACTAAGAAACCCCAAACCAACTTACAAACAGTTCCCACAGATCTGGACATGAAATTCTAACAGACGAGAACCCTGGTAAGCCTTAAAAATATACAATTCATTACCACCTGCATCAAGAAGAATTTATCAGCTGTGAAACAGGTGCTACAGGAAAGCACTTCCTTCATCAGGTGCCCGTGACAAACTATGCATGAGTTTGCCTGACATCAAAGAATGTAGTTTCTCTTTTTTGTGTAGAAAGAAAGGTACATCTAAATCAAAATTTGTTGACAAAATAGAAAAAGTCATTCAATAAGATTGTGTATGTGTATATATATATTTTTTTTAGTATATTTGAAGTCACCCTCTCCGCCCCTCCAAATTAAGTGAAACTTCCACTTCATTTAATGGACCATAGAAACTATGTGGCTTTCAAACAAAATTTACACTTTGCTACCTCACAGCCATAGCAACTCACCTGCATTTTAACATCTGAATTGCTGATGATCTTGTATTTCCCTGAAGGAGGATGCTTTCTTGAATTCAGAGTTAATGGAGGAGAAAAAATGAATTTTCTAAACCTTCAGAAAACATGATTCACAAACAAATACTTAACAAAACAGTTAGAGGTCAATATTGACAGCCTGTCAGATCAGAGTTCAAAGAGGACTCTTTTTTGTGAGGAAATATCATATTCCTTGGTGTATCCTTTCAGGATAAGGACATGGTGTTCAGAACCCAGCCCAGACTCCATCTGATTTTTTTAAGCTGTCACCTACTGTAGCTGTAACAGAACTTACTACAGAAAGGGTACAGTCAGGGACTTGGGCACTTCTACTGCAAAGCATGCTACTTTCACTTCAAATCATTTTACAAAATGTAAAAATAAAAAAGTAAACTCGCCCACCTTGACTGGTGTAATTTTAAAACCACCTGAGCACCTCACAACCTTCCCTGTGGCTGTCCCAGTAACACTTGGTCAGTTAATGAAGTGCCACTAAGCCATTTCAGTACAAAAGAGCAGAAAGATGTACCTATAAAAGCATTAGCCATTTTACTCAGGCATTAGTCATCTGACATCTAAATTATTTTCAAAGTGACTATCAAGAACAGTGATATTTTGTAGACATACCCTCCGTGTTTTAAGTAGCAATGACTTTTTAGTGGCTACAAATGCACACTTTCATAACTGAGTCATGAAGAGATCTGCACCATTATACATGAGTGCGTCCATCCAGCAGCGGATTTTTCTCAGCAATTATTTTAGATCATTTTCAGATAAGTGGGAAGAAAAATACTCAAACTTCAGATTATCAAGAACAATGAGCTGTGGATTCCCCACTCCTTGAAGTGTTCAAGGCCAGGTTGGATGGGGCTCTGAATAACCTGATCTAGTGGGAGGTGTCCCTGTCCATGGCAGGGGCTTTGGAACTACATGATCTTTCAGGTCCCTTCCAACCTAAACCATTCTATGACTCTCTGATTACATGATTCAGACATTACTACTGATGTCACAAAAAGTGCTTCTGCGTGATAACAATTTATCCATCTGGTGACAGTTATTTTAAGGTCTAATTTTGATCCAAATTTTCATACATTTAACATATGAGTACTGATACTATATATGATAATTCCTCCTGAACTATTATCTGATACTAACACATTAGTAGTCTTAAAAGGTATTTAATTAAATTTATCAACTAGGTTTGTAATTTAAGTGATTTTTTTAAGTAAGATTTTTATCAGCTGAACTAATCATATTCTGTCATTCAGTTATTGATACAATCTCTTACATTTTCAGTTCTTGAGGATTTATGTCAACCCCCCTACAAGCAATAGTATTTCTCTGAACCTTATTACGTCAGGACCATGCAAAGAAGAGATACTCACAGTGAGAGTAAGTTAGATAACTGTATTTTAGGATTAAGATCAATTTGGTAGCCAAATGCTAATATCTGATGAATATCTGATATTCATCAGCTAACACTTTAAAAACTAACTAGGGAAGATACTGATGTCCTGAAGACATGCTTATAATTTTAAAATACTTTTATAAAATGCTTGTAGCATTTCCAGTTAATTGGTGTTCCAGCATGTGTTTACAATCTACGGGAGCTAGAGAAGAAATGAAAGGAAGAGATCTTGTCAGGAAACAGAAACAAATCACTACAAGATGAACAAAGAATGTCTGAGTAGAGAAGAAGAAAGTCAAGTAGAAATTGCAGAAGACTGAATTTAGTACTGCTCCCAGCTTTCAGGTAGGATACTTGGCAGGTAGATGTATCTAACCTGACCTAGGTAAAAAAAGCACAGCTGCTGTAGCAGGCACTGTCATCCTTGACTTGCTCCAAGGGCAGAGGGATTGCGAAGAGAGGGTATTTGTGAACACACACTTAGAGAAACTTAAATGGGGTCACAGGCAGCTCCAGCAGGACATGAGGGTGTCCTGGTAAGCTGCACAAACTTCCCTCAGTTACTAAGACAATACAACTGAGCAACTATTTGTATACTTTTTTCTTCTCATAATATGTTTAATAATATACCTAAATACATATACAAGTTTCCTTACCGATCTCAGTGAAATAAATACTTATATGTCCTAAGGAAAACTTGTTCTACCAGATGCTGCATTCAGAGTGGTACCACTAAGTATACAGCAAGGTACAGAACTGTCACTCTAAATGCACATCATGTATGCTAGACCAGATTTTCCAGTTAACAGCAGTGCCATTTGTCTTATGACACAGCGTAAACAGCAGAGAAGCTGCAAAAAAAAAGTAATGGGTTAGATTACAGGTCTATCTAGGCACAATTCAATCTCCAATAAAGACAGTAAAATGAATCTGCATAACAAGTAAATGATACTTTCTACAAGTACTCTTTCAGCATTTGGTAGTCTGTATTTTGCACACTGCTGTGCCAACACAGTTCAGGTAGGTGCAAAGTTGAGGCTGAGGTGATGGGGATGGCTGAGAGGTTCCTCATTTAGGGGAGTGAAAGTACTTACAGAGGTTTCAGAGCATCCCTCCTCAGCAGTAAGACCTCACACACCATCTGGAGTTAGTACTGCTGCTGCTGAGAGAATGAGAAAACTAAATTCAGAAACCTCTACCTTAAACCATGGGAAATGCCACCAAGTTCAATGGGACTATTCAATATAAGCACATAAAAACAAAATTAATACCTTCGTAACTGACTTGTTAAGTTTTGCTGCACAATAGCAGGAAATATGTAAATAAGTGTTTTTTATTGTACTACCTTCCTGCAGGTTCTGATTTACGAGTCATTCCATTTGTCGTCTACCAACATCCTCAATATCTCCAGCAAACTATGAAAAAAAAAAAAAAATCAGGACAAGCTTTCAGTGGAGCATGAACCTCATACAATTTCTTCCTACATGCTAAGTGCTTGACCAGCTGCTGTCACGTTTTTATTAGCGAGTGCAAATTGTAAGGAGCGTTTCCGCCGTGTGAGGCCGAACGCGCGTTGTTAGTTTGGGGGCGGTCCCGAGGCCGTCCCGGCAGCGGGGCCCGCGGCACCGGCGCCCTCTGGCGGTGCCGGGTAGGGCTGCGCCCGGCAGTGCCCAGGTCAGACTCGCGCGTCACACAATGGAAATTAAAATAATGCCTTTCTTTGGAATCTACATCGCTTCTGGTTATTACTGCGTCCTTTAAAAAAATCAGAGCAAAGCGAAGGCTTCGGTGAAATGCTGTAAAGAACCTACCGCGTTCAAACCAGTATTTAACACTTAATGGATCAGAAGTATTGGGTGGTGTCACACTGTACTGTTAAAAAGAGAACACAGCTGTTGTTCAGAAGGCTGTTTTAATTTTTTTCTGAAAGTCAAGGTTACCTTTCCAAGATCTTTGGCTTACAGCACGGCTCAGCCATGATTATTTCGTCTTCCTTCAATCTATCAATATAATCAAACTGCATACAAGCGTCCCTCAAAAAAGCACAAATATTTATTTGTAAAAAGTCCAAGCCGAATCACTTGATGCAGAAAGGACTCTGCTCTCAGCTACAGTG
Organism: Cnemophilus loriae; assembly: GCA_013397755.1. Lineage (NCBI taxonomy): Eukaryota > Metazoa > Chordata > Aves > Passeriformes > Corvidae > Cnemophilus > Cnemophilus loriae. Next base: position 1,284,989 of record VZTF01002606.1, on the reverse strand, counting down.
ATGCAAATCACACATTCAAAACCATGAGCTATTACTGATCTATACCAGCATTGCTATTAACAAAATTTTGTCTTTCGTGCTTTTCAGTTTCCACTAACATCCCAAACACTCGGATTAAAATGAACTTCAAGGAACGATTCAATTAAAAATATAAGCGCTGATGTTTAGTAATTATGCAGGAAATTTAAAAAAATTGAGTAATACTGAAAGAAATATGCAAAAAATGAAGAGGTATGATCTATCAGTTTGTACTGAGCACCAAGGGGACGCATCCAATATGGAAAGCATCCCAAACAGTATATGGAAAGTTCCATAAATGAGGCACCTCAAAACTGCTGCCCCAAAGCACTTACTGAAGGACAAAAAAAAGTCTTTGAGGAAAAAAGATACAACAGAGCAAAGAAAAACATAGTCAAAAAAAAATATGCTTAGAATATTTAATGTACTTGCTCCATGGGCCATGTTAAATGATACCGTATCAAGTAGATATAAAAACGTATTAACAAACAAATTATGACGACCAACATTACAACAGCTGTTTCACTGTAAATCATGGTTTAACTTTTCAGACCATGCCTCTAGTACTGACAACCATCCCGGCTGCCACCCACTGACACCGACTCAGAGCAGCATGCAGGAGTCCGTGGGAATAATAAATTTCAAGAACTTGGCACTGGCATTCTCACGGATGCGGCACTCCCGGGGTACCGGGACCGGCCCGTCCCGCCGGGCCCAGCCCCTCAGCGCGTTCCCGCCGGGCCCAGCCCCTCAGCGCGTTCCCGCCGGGCCCAGCCCCTCAGCGCGTTCCCGCCGGGCCCAGCCCCTCAGCGCGTTCCCGCCGGGCCCAGCCCCTCAGCGCGTTTTCTGTTCGTCCCTGCCCCGAGCTCAGCCGCTGTCGAGCCCTGGCGCGGCCCCGTAGCCGGTCCTGTCCGGGGCACATGCGGCGGTGAGGGGCAGCCTCATCAGCGTCATCTGTGGAGCGGGGGCATGGGGGTCGCTCCCCTCGCCCCCCCCGCCCGGGCCCCCCCGCGGTCGGCGGGCGCCCGGGGTCCAGCGGGATCGGACCCGTCTATGTTAGGGGGGAGCAGGGGAGGGTCCTTCCATTGCTGAGGTGCCGGCCTCGCCTCTTGCAGCTGCCTGGAGGTTCTTCTCGTTGAGACGGGTTGTACCTGGGAGCGCAAAGGCGGCATAGACGGCTCCGAGCCGCAGGAGTGGGACAGAAGGGACTGTCAGGAAGATCTTCGTGCCTGCAGCGCTCCTGCCAGAGTTAGAGAGAAACCTGCCGCCTCTCCTCTCTCTTTCTTGTGATCACCTGGAGAGGAGAGGTGAGTTGTCTTCCCTCTTGTCGTGCTGTAGCAGTGGAGAAATAGGCTAGCTTGCAAGGTGCAGAACTTGTTCAGGACGGCTTCAAGCCCCAGCTGGCTGCTTGGTTTGTTTTACTTAAACCTCAGCCCTGTGAAAAGGCCCACTGATGGAGAAAGAGATTAGCACCGTGTTAACCGCGCGGTTCTCTCTCCTTTGCTGCAGTGCCCAATTTCACCGCTGCCTCCTGCTCTGCCTGCTCCTGCTTTCAGCATGGTAAAGAAGAATACTATCCCTGATGGGTAAGTATCCCTCACACTAAGCAAGAGGCAGGAGCGGGCATCCCACAGAGAAGGGGCACTGACTGCCCTAGGCGCTTTCTTGCCTCAAGCATCTTCACCACCTACAGACAGGTAAGGTAGGTATCTTCTCCAAGGCAGGAACAGCCCAGCCATTCATCCCCCAGGTGAGTATAACGCTCCAAGCTGTCTGTGAACACTTCTCCTTCATCGGCCACACACAGTTCCTTCTTCCTAATCTTTTTACCCCCAAGTGTATGTTTACTGGGGAAGTGGGAGAGTAGTCCATACTTCTGACTATTCACGTGTTGGCTACTAGGAACAGAGGAAGAATTGATAAGATGGGAGCAGGTGGTTGCATGCATAAGATCAAGGAATATTTTCGTGAATTCAGATCCAGAAACATCCCGTGGGTTTTTTTCTAACGAGAGGACAACAGAAATGCTGTATCAGCAAAAATAATCCCAAATTAGCCCAAACACACTATACAGGCTTTCTGATGACTTGATTGGGAGTGCATATGTGGATCACAGAATGACATCATTTAAGACAGATATAGCTCTATTCTTCAGCTCTAATAAAGCACAAAAAAAGTTAGGAGTTTTCACCCATGTGTTACTGATGACGTTAGTACAAACTTTTTGGATAGCAGGGTGGGCTGAGATATAAAGGCACACTATAATAGGCCAGTAACTTGCAGTTTATACATTATTTGAGGAAAGAATTACATTATGCTGGTTTCAGGAGGAGTATTAAGTAGGTTTATTAAGAGCATTCTTAGGAGGAGCAATAAGATACAAAAAACGTGTTGCTGTAATATTTGTTGGTCTAAAAGCAGTAAATAGAAAGAAAAGATGAACAGAATTTTAAAAATAAGCTGAAGTTTTTTTTCATAGCTGACAAGCCCAGGGATTAAAATTAGAATAAAATTTAAGAAAAGCTCTTTAAGCATGTCTTTCTCTGAAAATTTCAATGAAATTTCAGTTAAATGTTGGATAAAAGTGAGCTAAATTGGGTTAGTTTTGTAAGAAGTGATTCAGAAATCCAAAAACAATTAACTGTCCGTTTCCTCATCCTTTGAAATTGCTAATAAAAGTTTGAGAATCGGGTGCTCATTTGTCCGTTCTTATCCCCCCCTTGCGTTTGACCTAGAGAAGCTTTCAGGCTACATGGATTTCTTACGTATGGAAGAATCAGTGAACTGTACTTTTGACTTCTGTAATTGGAAAATAATACTTTCCAAGAAGAGAAACAGCTACTACCAAGTATTTGCTTATAAAGTTAGTATTGCCTTCTGACAAGGTGCCTGATACTGCTTTCAACTTCTCCAGATAGTTTTTATACTGCTAAGAAATCAAGCTAGACATCCACAGTAACGGGGGTTTGGCAGTAAAGACGTTTAGGGCCTTGTCAGTCTTTCAGTCTCATGCAACAGGATATGGATGTCACCCTTGTCCTAGCACAGCATGTTGTTCTTCACTGTCAGTTCAGGAAGCCAGGAAAACATAGAAATGAACCCTGGAAGGGACTTAAGGAAAACTAATTTGAATCTAGGTGATCCTGCACGTGCCATTTAGTGGCCCCAGAAACAGTTGTTGGCAGAAGTGAGATTGTGGTACACTGGAGCAGAAGGGCAAGTCCAGATGGTGCAGACCGTGCAAGTCCAACCTCAATGACCATGTTGTAATAGCAATATTCGAACAGTAACTCTTTTGGTTTAATGGTACTGTGAGAGATAAGGAAAGTGACACTACGTTTAAGCATCTTTTAAGATTGTCTTCCTGTTAGTTCCTCAATTCTTAACACTTTAATCCAAATTTCATTATGCTAATTCAAGCGATACAATAAATTGGAGGTTTCAGTTAAGGTAGTAGGTAGGAATAGGGCAGCTAAACAGGAAACTGTGAAATTTTTTTAGGACAAGGGGTAATGACTTTAAACTTGAAGAGGTTTACATTAGATGTAAGAAGAAATTTTTCACTATAAGGATGGTAATGCACAGGAATGGGTTGCCCAGAGAAGTTCTGGGTGCCCCTCCGTGCGAGCGTTTTCATGGCCAGTTGGATGGGTCTTTGAGCAACCTGCTCTAGTGGAAGGTGTCCTTGACTGTGGCTGGAGAGTTGGAACCAGATGATGTTTAAGGCTTATTCCAACCCAAGCCATTCTATGATAAAGAAAAGTATTTCTCTTTTTTCCCAGTAATGTCTTGGAGCGGAGCTACGGTGTAGTGTCCATTGCAGTCTCAAACCTACATAGTAGTGCTGATGAAGTAATTTTGTAGCAAAATGAGACATCAGTGTAAAAGAGGGATTCGAGTGACCCCTTGCACTGCAGTTTCCATATGGAGTCAAATTACAGTTCTTCCCAGTGTCTGGAGTGGTTTTACCCTTCAGTAGTTGTACACTATAGTGTTTGAGTGGAGAACCAGACAGTCCAAGCTGCATAACAAGTCATAAAATACTATGATGTTTTTACAGATTTATACACATCTGTGCTTCAGCGTCCAAAATCCTGCTGTGGGTATAATTACATAAACTCCAGTTCTGAAGAGCATCTGCAGAAATATCACCTTCTGGCATTTTCCCTTGAATAGTATAAAAAAATACTGAGTGGAATCTTTTTGTTAGAAGGGCAGAGCTGAATTATTTTTGCCTATGTACTATAAACATGCTTCTTTAACTGAATTTTTCCTGTCCAGACTTCAAGCATCAGCATTTTCATATTAAATACAGTGGTGTAATGGATTGTGCATGTTCAATGGTGAGTGGGAGGGAAGAGTGATATTTTATTTTTAAAAGTGTTTCTTATCAGTTTTGAATCTGGTGTCTAGAGAGGTATGGAAGTCACTTGGAAAATAAGGCTGCATGTATGTCATGCAGTATCAGTAGCCAAAAAAAAGGAGAAGAGGTTCCAAGTATATTTTCTAAATGATCTTGCTAGAGGTGAGAGTATTTCAGTAGTTGTTGAAGTAAATCTTACTATGAATGAGTTCTAAACAAGAAAATTTTACTGGAAATTAAAGCTTCCATATGACCTTAATAGTAATGTTAAACTAAATTATGGAAAAGATGTGTGTTCCACATCTGGTTCTATTAAAGGTTTTAACCAAAGCAGATAAAATATACAGCTGGATGTAATCCATAATTAGCTACTTCATGTCCAGCTTGTTTTTCATTCAAGCCTCTGTTAGCTCTTAGTCACTGGTACAGGGATGATGATGGTGCCAAGTCTTGTGAGAACACCTCTGACTCCTGCCTTTCTTCCTTCCACTTATGTTCAAGCAGGATACAAATCATGTGTCACAAGTCTCATTCATACTTGTTAAAATGCTTAGTTAAGTCTTTGCTCCTGTAATTCCTGTTTACATGACCACCCGCAGCTCGTCTTTGATCATTTCTGCCTTTATCTGTACTTATTCTGTAAGAGTTTGACTTTCTTTAGTCCAGGCCACTTTTAATTCCCAACCATGTTCCTTTGTTGACAACAGAACAAATCTGAATTTATTTCCTTAGGTAATCTTTAGTTAATTTCAATCTGCTGGTTTTATTTTTAGTTCTGCAGCAGTATGGTGAAATTTCCTTTTTAAATACCATTTTAAAGATAACATGGAACACATACCCTTTATACTTTTGATGAAAAGTGCCTTCTGCTCATTTTCTACCAAAGACCTGTCAGCAGCTTTTGAGTTTCTTGCTGATTGTGCAGATTTTTTTCTGAGAGGATTTAAATGGCTTTAAATACAAGAGAATAAAAACCCAAGTTTATTAAGGTCTGACAACAAACTGGGTAATCCTGGGGCATTGTTCTCTCAAGCTCCTAATATGAAAAAAAGTTCAGAATTTTTACAAAACCTTTTTTACATTGCTAATTAAAATAAGGTTTTAAAGCCCTTTTTTCATCATTTCTTTTTCGCTTCTAAATGCTCCTGTCTATGATAATTATGGTTAATTTCCACTCATAATTTTACAAGACAAAGCAGGTTAAAACGGCACTGAATTTCTGACCTTAATTGATTCAAGTACAATTTACATCTCTTAAATAGAAGTAAATGGAACATAGTCTTAGATTTTTGTTTTCATATTTTACAGCAAGCATAAAGCTACCAGACTCCAACGTTTACAAACTAGAAAATTCACTTAGGAAGACTTACCAAGTCATAACACTTATATAATACATATTATTTACTTGCAGAGAACTGTTTCTGTTCCTTCCTTGCAATTAGGAGATACAAAGTTCCTCTAAAAATGTAGAATTTAGTAAAAGGTTTTGTTGTGAACAGGTCTCAGTGATCTCATCTCTAGCTTGCCCTTACACTTCCTCACCTTGTATCTGTCTTCTACAGCCCAGCTGTTTGCAACAGCCTTCCTAATGATGAGTTCTTATTGCTCCTTTGTTGCTTCATTTGTTGTCCATTAAACTAAGCACCTGTATTTCTGCACTGTTGGCCTTGATCTGTTCTTTGCCTCATGATGAAGATTACAGAGATAAGTTAGTGCTGAAGACTGTAGTAGATTGTTACAAGATTGGTTAATATCAAATACACTTTGGTCACCATGCTTTGTGTTTCCTTTCTTACTGCCAAGAGTCTGTGAATGGTGATGTTGTTATTTGTATACTATGACAAACATAATTATAGATATTTCATTGAGAATTTTTCCAGCCAGCTTCCTAGGTTTTGTTATGGTCCAAAATGGGAATTGTGAACAAAGCAAAGTACTCAGTGGTTAGAATATTTTTAAATTAATTATTCAGTTTATTTCATAAATGGTGTAGTTTTATGAACATCAGAAAGGAATCTAGAAGCTGTCGGATGCTCCCTTCAAAGGGAGAGATTAATTCAAGCGTTAATTCAGAAAATTGTAAGGGAATGGATGCCAGTGTTAAAGAACCTAGTGGAAATGTTTTGTGTTTCAATAGTTGAGGTATTAGCCAAAAATGCAAAAAGCCTGTGTAGATTTTAAGTTATCAAGCTGCACCTTGTTGGGTCACAGAGATAATTTGTACTTGCAGAAGAAGAAAAAGTAGTTCTAAATTGAGTAAGTTACCTCTTTGAAGGTAAAATTGATCTGCTGATTGACTTGTTTTCCTCTTCAGATAATGCTTTTCATACTTTTTAAAAATTGAAATCTCTGAAATACTACATTTTAAGAGCTTTTGCAGTACAAAGTAGAACTTGTGCATACCAGTTCTTTGTGGTTTTGGAATTACAAGTGTTTTGAGTGTTGTAACAAGTCTTCATATTGGTGATTTGTGATAGGTTTTGGTGTGATGGAATATCCTCTGTATTTTTCCAAATGTTGAGACAAAGTGCAATCAAGAGTGTTTCTTTGAAAAAGAAGCATATTACAAAGAAAACATTTCGGGAAAATATAGATGATTTGTATTGTTAATGAAAGTAAACTTTGCATTTCGTTGTCAATTAAATGATTGATGTGTGCCTATGGCAACTTTTTTAAGGCATTTGATTCAGTCAGGTTGAAAAATGTCCTCCAGCTACAACGATACATTTTTACCTGTTGAACCTTACACATCTGTTTTGATTTATATTGGTGCTACTTGTTTGTGAATGTTATCCTGCCATTTTGAGGAGAGGAATTTCTTGGAAGTTGAAGAAGAACAAAGGAAAAAGAGTCCTTTCAAATGTCCTGTGATACTTTGAAACCTTCATGGAATAGTTGCAGATTTGGGGACCTAATTATACTGTATGATAACAGCAATTTTTATGTGCTTTGTGCTGCAAGTGTCTTCTGTTGAATCATGTAAGTTGGAAATATTTGAAAATTAATATTTCTTTCCTTACAGATGGCGGAGTTTGACACCAGTTGGACAGCCTATACCAGGAACGAGATTTATTGCATTCAAAGTGCCTTTAAAAGGGGTATGTATAAAAGTAACTGCAAATTGGCTGTATTAGATAAACTGCAAAAGTAATGAAGAATAGCATAACTATACATGCAAATTTCAAGAAAGTTTTTGAAAAAAATAATTTATTCAGATTTAGCTCTTTCAGCCATCTGGCTTTTCAAAATACTATCCTATATTTTTTCTTATTTTTCTTTGTATTTGATGTTACTCTTTTTTATTTATCTTTTAAAAATAATCAAGCTTCTAAATTAATCAGCAGAATTCATTTGATCACTATTAAGTGGCCTAAATTCATAATCTTATTTAACATCTTTTCGTGGCTGTTTTAAGAAAATCATATGGAAGGGGTTATGATATGAATAACAATCTAGGCAATGTAGGCCAAAGTGTAATTTTGTGGAAATTAAGCACTTACTGAAGGATACCAGCCACTGCAGAAGTTTTAAAATTATGGATCCAGATTGCCAATTTCATAAGCAAAAAGCTTTAGTGATCTGGTGGAACGTATTATAGCTAAAAAAAAAGTCGTCATAGATTTCTTCTATTAATTAAAAGTACTAATTAATTAATTTAAAAGTACTTTTATTAGTATTTCCTTTAGAGTCTTACTAACATAAAGTGCCATTCTAAGCTATTAAATACACTGAGTTAAATCTTTAAATTCTTTGAGTCTAAAATATGTGGAGGTTGTATTTTTGAGAGCGTTCACTTCTTTAGTGCCTATGCCTTTTTGGAGGCATAGGGCAAATTAGTGTTAATTTATACAGAAGGGCAAATAGGACAAGTGCTGCATAAATTAACTTTTACAAGTCCTTGCTTTAGATAAGAGGAAATTAAAGTTTCTAAGCACTTTTAAAGTACAGTGGCCTGACATAACCGTAGCAGTTAAAGGGAAATGTTCTGTCTAAGCTTTTGTCTACAAATTGCTCTCTAGTATTCATACACAAAAATTTTGGTTCTTTGGGTATATTAGTACCCATTATGTTTTCAGTCACCATTCAGTTCAGTTTTATTAGCAATGACTGAAGTGAAATGCAGGATTTGCTTCCTGCAGCTGGTTTTACAGCTTTAGGATGATGATTTGGTTCGTTGGACACCAAGGATCTCGTACTTAACATTGGTCAAGTTCTCCAAGATGTGGATGGATTGTACAGCAGTCGTGTGCCTTTCCGCCAAGACTGCCAGTCAACAAATCGAGCTGTGAATATAAAATCCAGTAGATTTATAATTGGCTTCTTTGCTCTTGTCACAAGGACCACTCCACATCAGCATGTTACTCGTTTCCTGTCCTACTGATCTCACTGGGGCATAGATCTCTGTTCTGGGAAGCTGTCTTGGCCAGTCATAAAGTCTGGTACCCAAGTGTCCAAAATCTGTGACATTTCTGTCCCTTCAGTTTGTTCAGTCTCAACTATGCAAGACAAAGAAATGACAAGTCTGCCAGGGACCGTGTGCTCGAAGGTCATGGAGTTTGTGGCAGAATACACATGAAATGTGTAACTGGCTAGACTGTGATGTCTTTGCAGAGGTGGTCAGTAAATGTGTCTGAAAATGCTGGAGACCTGATTGGTTATAGTTTGTCAGAAGTCCTGTTACTTATTAAATTGGTGGAACAGACCTCTTAAATATGCAGCAGTTTGCTTCTTTGCTATGTATTAGGAAATTGATGATTGGTGATTTCACCCAAATGGAGAAAACATATTTCCCGTATTTGAAGATACAAGGTTTATTGTCTTAGAAGATGTGCTCTTAGTAAAGATCATGTGTTTACTTGGAAGGATTTTCTGTCTTTCCTTTCAGATCATTATAATGCTAACAGTAACACTGTAGTGTAGTAAGAACTGGGCAAGTTCTTTCCTGTGCTGTTAGGAGGATTTTTAGAATTGGTTCAGATTTCTCACATTCTCAAAGCCCTATTAAACACTTAAACTACTGAATACTCAGCAGGAGTTTTTCAGAAAATTCCAACGAGCCTTTCAAAACATAGTGTTTCATAACATTTAACTGTCTATTCAATTGAACAATATGTCTGAAGATACCTTATTTTTGTAAATTACATTCCTCCTCAGTTCGTGTCATGTCACATAGTAAAAATTCTTTAATGTTCTACCATAGACCTTTTGCAGATTCACTTTTGTCACCTCAAAGTTGTTAAGTTCAGTTTCAGATTCAACTAAGAGTCACTGCTGAGTAGCAGTGACATAACTGACTCATGTTCATTTTGTTTAAACTTCTACAACCTCCACTTTTTTCAGCAGCGCACTGGTGTTTGAAATACATAGGACTTTATTACATGTCTTTTATCCTCCTCCTTTCAGCTCAAGCTTCCTAATCACATACCAGCTTTGATATGATTGCCCTGCTGTTTATTCTTTACTTCCATTTCCTGTCTCTGTTTCCAGACTCGAGACAAGTGCTTGCTAGCATTTTACATTATAATCTGTACAGTCAAAACAAGGAATGGTTAATTACCCTATAGCATCTGTGGTTCTAAGAAGTATGTGGTCTGTGGCTGCCTTCCTTTCCAATAGTTCTGAGTCCAGTCTGCTTGAATTTCTTGTTGACAAAGGAACTGACAGGTGGTTGAGGCTGCTGCATCTTTTGCCACTGTCTTTATTGGTTCTGGCTGAGCCTGTGTCAAAAGGCTCTCACAATGGACAAGTGCACTGTTCAGAGAAAATCCAGTCTTGAGTATATGAGGCATTTTCATACCTAAAGTGAAGGACACATTTCAAAAAACACAGCTACAATAGGGTGAGTAAACATTTTTCTCACTGTTTGTCAAACGAAATGAATTATTCATTATCCACCAACACACAGCTTTCTTAGTCACGATATTTAGTCTTATTTAATATTTCCCAGTGCTAAATGACATGCAAGTACAGTCTGTCAAGAGATGAAGCAGGGATAAAAATGTCTGCACAACATTTGTGGGAAGAAAGTTAAACCTTTAGAAATGAACTCTTGTATCACAACTTCTAATGTTTTATGTGAAGTACACTTTTAGTTTTGAGTTACTGTACAGGACAAAATTTGTTTGGGGGAAGTAGATCATAGTGTTTTGCTTTTTAGTGTGTTTAGTTACGTAAAAATCAATATGTACATGCTGCATTTTTCAGGATTTTTGTGTCTATCAAATTAGAGCTTATTTTAATAATGTTTGTTAACATTGTACAAGCAGAAATGCTGACATTGTCTTGCATTTTCATCTGAATAGGAATACTTAAATTTTTGTTTTCTTTTTGGTTCCTCTTACCTGTATAATACATGGATGTGGTTCTGATAATTAAACACTCCCTTTTAAATATTGATGTTTCCTAGTACTAATTAAAACAGCTGTATATTATATTGTCTTTGTTATTAGAATATGAAAAGAAAATATTTCTTTTCCATTTTCTTTGTAGGCAATTAACCAGAGGCTTACCCCAACCCAGAAATTTACACCAAAAGACTTAATTGCTGCAATGAAAGCCCTGAATGTGGAGCTTGGATTAATTATTGATTTAACATATACCACACGATACTATGAAGTTAAGGTAACAAAAGCCTAGTAAAAATGTAAAATAGTTACTGCAACTCTTGTTTTAAAATGTTTACGCATTTGCTTACCTTGAATTGGAATAGACAAGTAAGCCATCTAGACTAATTTTGTGTCTGCAATAGAAAATAAATGTTTTATCACAGAGGAAATAACTCCTTCTCCCAGCTGGTTGCATTTGTGGCTTATTTGTATTATGGTAATTCAGTAATGGGTAAAGACTTCAGTGCCAGGCACTGCACAAAAGGTACAGAAGAGTTACACTTTGTGTCCTGAAGATACTCTTATTTATTCCTAGGTGGTTCTTTTTACTGGTCCTCAGTGGAATCCACTAAGAAAGTGTACATTTTTAAACTACTTTAGTAATTTAAAAGTTTTTACCTGAATTGTCCAAACAATTGTGATTAACCAGCCTCCTGTTGAAAAGGAGAATAAATGGCAGTGTTATAACAGAATGCAAATCTTTGAATGCACATTGGCTCTAGGCATTAAGGGAGTGAATATGTGAGTATGTCCATGATTGTGGGTGGGAGGGACAAATACTGCTCATAATTGTAAAATGGGTTAGAATGGAATGCCAAGAATCTGCTCCCTTAGTTAATATGCAGCCTTATTAGCAGGGATAAATAAATCTTGTGTAGGAACTGTTCCTTGTCTGAGATAGTCTTTAATGTAGAAATGGTAATGGTAGTTTCTGAGAGCGTATCTCTATACAATTGTGTCAAGATTGTTTTCAGTTTCTGTTCAGGATTTGAAGAACTGGTTTACATTGTCATTATGTTAGATACTGCTTAAGGTTTCTCATTGTTGCAAGACGTCAGTAATTTTTACCATTGTTTTTTTCTTTTTGTTGTTAGGATTTACCTAAAAGTGTGCAGTATAAGAAACTTTATACTGTTGGACTTGAAGTCCCTGATAATGCTACTATCCTACAGTTCAAAAAGTGGGTCAGAAAATTCCTTTGGGAAAATGCAGGAAATGGTAAATATCAGCATCCTATGCTGTAAAAAAAAAAAGCTCACCAAAATTGTATTTCAGTACTAACTATGTCACTTACTAATTTCAATATTCAGTAAAATTTATGACACCAGGGATCTCAGACTTTCTACAGTACTTTCTACTTTATTATCATAATTAGATCCATTATGCGAACCACTATGTATCTTTTTTTCAATCAAAACCTTTTTTCCAAAAATGACTGGTAACTTAAATGCACTTCCTAATAGTGTTACATTTGTGTTATGTGTCAAAGTAACTGCAACAAGGCCTTCAATTGTCTGACCCAAATTTTTTACCATCAGCTGAGTGCTGTAGCTGCCAGCCCTTGATGGATGCTTTAAATAGCACTGGGTCTCTGATGGCACTGGGCACTGATTTGTGTGAGCAGCTTCAGTACATTTAGTCTGATGTAGTGTTTTTTTGACTTATGAGTCCATTATTGCCCTCAGATCTGAACGATTCTTGAAAATCTGATTACAGACCCAATGTCAGTGTTTCCACAGTATGGCTGTTCTGCTGTTTCAATGTCTATGCAACAGGACAGGTGTTGCTGAGATTGTATAGGGTGCTTTTTGTGAAAGTAAATTGGTGTGCATTTTGCCACAGTGTATTTGTAGCTTTTAACTTCTCACTTCTTTTGGTAGTGATTCTTTGTAGGCAGATTTTACCTGTTTGTTTATCCAATAACGGTGGACCATTCTTTCAGGCCTTTTCATGATATTTGCTGTGGTTCCTTTGGCATTCTCTTTGAGAAAGTAGAGATGTTAACTGCCAAAGTGCATACAGTTTTTACTGCAAGGCATAACCAGGGTCTTGCTGTGCATGGTCAACTGTTTTGTGAAAACGTTCTGACCTAAATTTCAGATATGAGAGCCTGAATTAGAACTACTGGGAAAATTTAAAAGTATAAGGCCTTTGTCCTTGCTCAGGAAGTTAGTTTGTAAATTCTTCCTTTGCTCCTTTTTGGCTTAAGGAAATTACCTGATGATTATTAGTTTTCTCCTGGTTTTGATCTATTGCTTTTTTGTGTGACAAAGAATAGTCCGTATCTGAATCTGATCTTGAGAGAATCAGGTCTTGATTTGTTACTGGATGTTGACCTGCAGTTATAGCTTGTAAGGGCATTTTGGCAGAGCTTATGTAACTTCTGACTTGGGAGAGCTTTACTTCTCATAATTTGGCCTCCATTTTAGATTATCCCTAAAATATCTCAGGATTCTTTTTACAAATACTTTTCGAGAAGGTGGAGCTTTTTTAGTGTTTGAGTTCTTAGGACATCACCTTTTAATGAACTTACGTGGCAATTTGATTATCCTGATCTGTGGCAAACAGTTATATTTCCTCTCATTTATATTTTATGTCATTCAAAAGTTTATCAATGTCCTGTTTCAAAGACCATCTGTCAGTACCATCTCTGCCAAAACTTTGTTCTTCTGATGATGATAATTTTTCTTCTAAAATCTAGCCTAAAACTCTTAATCAATTATACATTTATTCTTATACCAGCTTTGCCCTTTAAGTATCATTGTTTTGTGTACGCACTATTGCATTCAGTATCTCTGATTTGGTTTTACAGACTAAAAAAGACAAGCTGCCTTCTTTTATGACCATCATAGTAGCCCTTTCTGTACATATTGAAATTGATTGTTTTTCGTTACATTTCAATATGAATATAAATAGTCTGGATGGGGTTTTGCCAGTGCCTTGCATGATCGTATTAGAGTTTCCCTGTTTCTGTTGGAAATCTCTCATTTGAAACACCCTAGCAATAGTAAGTTATTCTGCTTTTTAGCCTTTGGCCGATTAGTATAATCTTTTTTAAAAATAAAAGATTTCTGTAGAGATTACTGGTCCTTTTTTTCTCCATGTATTTTGTACTCCTAGGCATTTCATTCTTCCAGGTGCATTATGTGTAAGTTAAGTTCCTCAGTTCTACATTTGCTTGTTGAGATTTGCTTTCAAACCCATATTTTATTCTTTTTCTCCTGTTACTGCAGAGGCTGAGGCCAGTTGCTTTACCTGCCATCACTCTTTCTTTTTTTCTACATTCTGCAGAGTCAATCTCAGCCTTCATAAGTTTGGAAGTAGTGAGCTAACAGCTGCTAGAGATCCAGCATGGAGAGGACATGTGTCCTGTCTGGATGTGTCTCTTGTTTTACAGGCATGACAGTAGAGTTTGTAAATAGCAAGCATTATTTATCATGACCTTGCTAGAAAAGCAGAGATTTTTTTTTTTTTTGTATTGTGCTAACTTTCTATTAATTTCACTTTCTGAACTATTAAAGACTCTTTCCTTTTTTGATAGAGAAGCTCATTGGCGTACACTGTACTAATGGAATTAATAGAACTGGCTACCTTATCTGTAGGTAAGGTTGTATGAAAACAGAAATCATTGTTCACGAAAAATAGCATCCTTCTATTACTCTGTATTCCCTTTGGGACAATAACACAGTCACGTTTTTCTTCAGGTATCTTATAGACGTTGAAGGCTGGGATCCAGAGGCAGCAATTCAAGGTATGTATATAGTTTGAGCTAAGGCACATGTCAGGTTGTACTTCACAATTAGTAAAAAGTCACAAATACTACAATTCTATTTTAGTATCTTTTTAGTAATTTCATGTGCTGGCTTATATAGATTTTTATCTGACTGTTGATTGTGTTCCAGGCAGGACTTGAGCAATAGCAAATTGACAGTATAGGAGGAGTATGTTTTAGCTGCTTAATATTTTTTTTTTAACTTGAAAGAGTTTTCAGTCATAGTTTGCTACCACTACTAGTTGCAGGGTTTTTTTTAAAAAATGCTGCAATGATGCCAGCTTGCTGAAATATTTAATACCAAGTTAGAATTGTTTCAAATTCAGCATTTCACGGGGAACAGAAACTTGCCTTTCACATTTTCATGGCTCAGTTTGAGCACATTTCATTAGACTGTGGTTTTTTTTTCTTTAGCTTTTGGTGATGCCAGAGGTCATCGCATGGATGGCCTCGTGTATCTCACAGATCTCAGGACACAGCCAATGCGAAGGTAAACAAACGCTTTTAGTTGCATTCTTAAGATTTGCCACTATGTCTCCTGGCGTTTTGAAAAGTTCACTTCCAGTCCTAAGCCAAAATTAATTCCTTCTTAAACCTTTAATATGAAGCTACACATGGATGTAAAAATCTATGTGTAGTTGTTTGTGTATTCTCAGATGAATAACATGACATGCAGTGTACTTTGTTCATCTTTTGAATGGATATGGTTTGAAAGATCATTTTTAATCTGACAACTACTAGTGAACATTGTTGTGCTTTTTTCATACTGCGACAAGTGGATTGAGTCTGTATTCTCTCAGAAGCTGAAAGGAGCCACTGCAAAGATGTCTTTGTAAGCTCTATGATCTGCCTGCTGTTGTTGGCACTGTAGAACAAGATACTAAAAAGAAATAGTAGAACCGTTTCAAGAATAAAAAAATACGGGATAGTGGAAGATTGTTCTCATCCCCTCTGCTCAATACATCATTTGTATTCCTGATATTTAAGAATGTCGTGCTTATCACCTTCTCCTACGAACATCTTCCTAAGGTATTTGTGTCAATGATGCCTTGTAGCAGTAAATTGATTTTAAAACTAATATCTGAGTGATTTGTTTCTTTTTAGATTAATTGAAGGCCCTTTGTTTTGCTCCTATCATTGTTTTGTAGTCTCTGCAGGACTAAGTTGGACTCATTTCAGATTTTTTAAAATAAATTTACAAGATTAATATTTTCTAAGTCGTCTGTTAGTTTTACTTAACATAAAATTTCTGTCATTCAGAACTGAAGAATTTTATGGAGGTGGCTTTTTTCTCTGTCAATAGTATGCTTTAAAAAAGGAAGCTTATGTGAGATTTCATTTTCCCTCAGTAACCTTGGAATGGATGTATGGGATGCAGATGAAGATATTGTCCCACCACCACATGCAATGGAAGGATCTGCAGAGCGGTTCCCAAATGAAGATTTTCAGGGGTAATAGGCTGAAACATGGAATTAAAAACAAAACAAAACAAAACAAAAAAACAAAATAACAAAAAAAACAAAAAAAACCAAAAAAAAACCACAAGGGAAAAAAACTGTTCCTTATTGAAAATACCATAGATACCCAAAAGAGATTTTATTAATATAGCCTACTCATGTAAAATGTATTTGCAGAATTTGACAAAACAGTGACAAGATAAGGGAAAGAAAGAGAGTGTATGCTGTTAGAAGTCTGCAAGTAATTAGTTCACTTAGGAAAATTCAGTTTTACTTTGCCTGTCCTTCTTCATTATTCTACAATAACCTGCAGTTAGTTTTAATTAATTTTGAATCACTGGTTTTGCCTGTTTAACAAGTACTATAGAATTACAATTGAATGTTTGTCACAGCTTCTGCTTTAATACTGAAGGTTTTATAATCTTACATATGGTTTGGATTATCAGTTTTGATACCTTCATATTTGCAATGACTTTCATATAAATTCTTGGTTAAAAAGGAATTGTTTTCATTAGTGACTTGTAGCACTTTTAAGTATGATATTCAATACTTCTTAACAGGTCTGGGAAAAGATTAAGAATTTATGATGACCACTCTCACAATGATTTGCAAGGACAGATGCAGTTGCGAGATTTTGACTTCATTAATAAGGGGCCTGGACAGAGACGAAGACCATTTCATGAGCATCAAACTCAGGATGAATTAAGAGCATCAGTGCAGATGAGAAATTGGGACTACAACAGGGGACCAGAACAAAGACAAAGAGCCTTTACTGATCACCAGTTTTATTATGATTATCAAGAAGACACACAGCTGAAGGACCTAGACTTCAGTAACAAGGGACATGGACAAAGTTTGAGACCTTTTCATGGACACCAGTTTCGTGATGATTTGCAAGCAGACAGACAGTCTTTCGACTTCAACAGAGGCCGTGAACAAAGGCAGAGATCTTTTCCTGACCATCCATCTCCTAATGATTTGCAGGAAGACAGGCAGTCAAAGGATTTTGATTTCAGTAGCAGGGGCCGTGGCCAGAGACGAAAACTGTTCCATGACCACCAATCTCGTGATGAATTTCAGACTCAAATGCAGTTAAAAGAATTGGATTCCGCCATTAGAGGTCCTGGCCAAAGACTAAGATCCTTCCATGACTACAAGTCACATGATGACTTGCAGGCACAGATGCAATTGGGAGATTTTGAATTTGTTAAGAGGGGTCATGAGCAGAGGTTGAGACCTTTTAATGATCACGAGCCTCGCAATGACTTAAAAACAGAGATGCAACTGAAAGATTATGATAATAAAGGTCCTGGACAAAGGTGCAGACCTTTTCATGACCCTCAGCCTTACGATGGCTTGCAGGAACAGACTCAATCAAAAGATTTTGATTATGGTAATAAAGGGCACGGACAAAGGCCACGACCTTTTCATGATCATCCAGGTCACAATGACTTGCCACGTGAATGGTGTTCAGACAGGTAAAGGATCCTTGAGCTGTAAGAACAGAATTAGAGAATAAAAGTGTAAACCTCAGCAGTTTTAACTTACATTTAAAATTAGGTATTTTTAAAAATAAATTATTTTAAAATCAATTAATCATCCTTTTAAAATATAAATGATCAGTTCATTAACTTTTCTTGTTTTGACTTACAAAAGGGTTTGATGTAAGCTGGAGTGTTGCAGCTTCGAAAGCCAGTTTTTCCTAAAGTCGAAGGGTGTGCTTCTTAAAAGTTTGTGTTTCTTTTAACTCAGCTTGAAACAAGACTCTTGTCTCACTTTGTTTTATATAGAAGCTCATACTTAAAAAGCAGTCCTCTGGACAGAAGAGGATATGATATGCCCTCAGCCAAACACAGATAAACAGGAATGCTACAAGGAAGTTTGATTTGCCTTTGTTTATTCCATGAGTTAATAATTTGTTAGCAATCGGTTTCCTTCAGAACTTGCATTATATTCTCACAAATACATATATTACTTACTAGTAAACCTATTGGGTTCTGACATATTTCAAAATATTTTTAATATTTCAGAATGTATTTCAGATTTATTGGACTAGTTAAGTTTGATTAATTTTCTTCCATTGTATGGCTAAAACAGGATATTATTACAATGAAGCATATGATTTTGAAGTATTAAATTAATACAGTTACTAAAGTTTTTACTTAAACTTTAAGTAATTTTTATTAAAAGCAGAAATATTGTTGTTTCATTTGATGTGGGGGTTTTTTTCAAATCTTAAAACTGTTGGCAGTCTTCTTAACGTGCATTCTTTTGATCATTTGCAGAAGTCAGTCCTTTTCTTCCCATGAAAATGTACCAGAACCTCACTTCTCCTCATCTCCTCCACTTCACAGAGATTACGGGTCTGATAATGATGACTTTAACAGAAATTACAGGTAAGTATCAATTATCATACATTGTTTTCTGACTTACCTTTGTAGTGTTACTCCCCCAGTTTCCCAGCTAAAAAATACAAATTAACTGCACCGTGCAAAAATTTATGTTAATATTTTTGCTTAAATGCAGTTTAACCCATTGGATCTGAGCACTGAGCAAATAATGTGACTAATTTGTGGTCCATTGATGCTGAGTTTTGAGTGCGATTATTGTGTGAATCCCTGACACAATCATTGACATGACAAGCACATTTCAAGCTAATGAACTACGTCATATGAATATCAAGTATCAGTAAGCAAAAAAGCAAAACACAGATGCTCTATTTAACTCTTAAGGGCTGTGTACAACAAGCTAAGGAGTTTTACTGTGAGAGATGGTCAGACACTGAAATGGGTTGCCCAGAGCCACAGTCCCATATCCTTTAAGAATAGACATAGCCCCTGTACAAACTCACCTAATGAGACTCAGTCTGAGGTACTTCTAGAGATCCTTTCCAGTCTAAGTGAATCTATGGTTCAGTAAGGGAGAAGATTTTAAAATTTTAAAGATTGTTTTGAATTGGCTTTATACACCACTTACTTTACCAAGTAAGGAAGGTATTTGAGAGTAAAGAGAACTTAAACCAATATATATATTGTATATGCATTTTTAGATCCTTCCATATGTATTTTGTAGGAGAGTGAGTCTTCTATTGCAGAAGAATAAATAATTAAAATATTTTCCTAAGTATATTATCTCCTGTTGAGACTATGTACTAGAGAGCTATTGTTACATATTATACACAAAATTGAAAACACGGACTTAAGAAAAAAACGTCCCCAGGGTAAAGATATCCTCAGTAAACAGGTAATTTTAATTGTAAACAGCACTTGAAACAAAACTTCCTTTAGTAGAATTACTTACTGTAAAGAGCTGTAATTTTAATCACTAGAATTGGAAAATTAATACAAACAAGTTTGCAACATCCATAGAGAGGATTTTAATTTCAGGGGGTAAAAACAAGAATGAAGGTTTGAATTGTTCTTTCGGTGTTAGACCCAGTTAATTTCTAGTGGTGGCCATCAACAATAAATCAACTGTTTTATTTCTAAGAATTCCACCGTTCATGTTTGTTCTTGCAGTAATCGACCAAATTGTCCTGAAGACAAGAGGAGAATGCATCCCTCAGAGGAATTTAATAGAGGAAAAAACAGATTTGCACCATACTCTTCACGAACAGTGCACCCATCTTCATCCATACACCAAGAAGATAGTTCAGTAGACTATGAAAGAAAGCCTTTTCAGGGTGAAACTACCAGAAACATGGAACAAAGTAAAAGATTACCAGTTGTAACAGTTGATTACAATTACGGTCTGCCACTAGATTGTGGACCTGAAGAGGAAGAGAGATCACATTATGATTTACCGCCAAGAGACCACTACAACTGGAACTGAATAAAAAGGACAATGTTTGCTCAGCTTACAATTACTTTTACCCATTTTATTTTGTATGTGGACCAATTTTTTTTTTTTTTTAGCAAATTAGTTACATGAAAATTTCAGTAGTAGAGAACAGGTCTCTATTGTAAGATTAGCTTCTACTGATGTTTGGTTCTTTAAATTTATTAGGCTGTATTTGTTAAGTGTCATTGGAGACAATGTCTCTGTACACATGGAATTAAAGTAGTCCTTCCTTTTAGTGAAATTGGAGCCCTGAAACAAATGACCCCTTAAACAAACAACTTTCTGAGTGATTGTGGTTGGCTTTTGTTTTACAGTTCTTTAAAATGTATGTGATTTCCAGATGCATAATAAAACACTGCACTATCAGGTAGACTAGCATTGAAATTATAGGGAAAATACTTAGAAATGAATGAAGCAAAGTTATGTCCAGTTCATCCTTTAAATTGAAAACAGAAGTTTGAATTATTGCCAGCAATCACTGCAGCATCACAGTTTACTTCCATATTATATGTACCATCCACTGAACTGACCTAGTTGCATTCTTTTTCATAGCAGAATTTTTCCCAGATTGCTAAGAACATGTAAGCAAGCAGAGTTTGAATATTCTAAATGTCAACCTTGCTTTTCAGTAATTGGAATATCTCATCCTGACTGTATATTTTTTTCCTGATCCCTTAGGTTATCTATGTTTCAGAATAGCCCACTGCAAGTAAATTTCACCAGTTTCTCAGCAACCAATCCTAAGGAAGGTAGGTCATGTATGTCACCTTACCTGTCTCAACTAGCCAAGGGCACTGGTGCCTATATACTTACACCTCCTTGTTTGTCAGGCATATCTGTCTTACTCCACAGTTCTGTTTTTCACTACTTTCTTCTTACAGCAGAGCAATGTAATCAGAATAACTTCTTCAGGTGAGCTCCTTTTAGTAGCCATGTATTGAACAGTCTCCTGAACTGCCCGTGGCTCTCACAAAGGTAGTGCAGCAAACAATAACTGAATTTATGCCAGCAGCTGCACAGTAGCACCAACAGCTCCTACCCTGGATAAAGAAATCATTCCATAGGATGGAAAACAGTATTACTATAATACTTAGATAAATTAAAATACCTACATTTTTCATTATTATTACATTTTAATAAGGTAATACTTTAAAAGGCATCATAATAAATAAGGATAAAGGTGTAGACCATTATATTAAAATAAACAATTGAATGCAAGCTACTTAAGTCATACAGTTAAGACACTGCCTCAAAAGCAAAGCTGTAAAGCATCAAGCAAGAGAGCAAGAGGGCATAGATATACAGTAGAAAACTGGAAAAAAAAAAGTGTTTGTAGCCAAAACCCACGAAGTTTTTTTGCCTTTTAGGGGCAGCATAAAACCCAGATTTCTGAATTCGTGGTTCTGTACTAAGTAAGAAAATAGATTTGAAAAGTTTGGAGTATCTTGTAACTCCTGTTGTTTTGTAACACATGCAAACAGTTCCCCTAGTCAAAGGACTCCATGGATATAAATTCATACTGCAAATGCTTCATTGCCTGTGCAACTGGTAGAACAACTTTGGCTTTGTTCATTGTACAAAGTAAATAGTTTTCTCATTTTCACAGCAGCTTTGTATTTCCCATTAAATTGTATTTGCCGTTAAATCTGATGGTGAGCTTCATTCATGTGGTCTCAGGAATGAAGCTCTGTCTATATAAACTGGTTATGCAACTGAACACTAAATGTTAAGAAAAGGCATTTGTTCCTTCACTTGCCTTTTTTTTTCTTTTTTAAATGAGCTGTAAGATGAGAATCTTTATCTAGATTTCTTTATTTGGAAGCAAGAAAGATCTGCAACGTGGGCTACTATAGTGCTAGACCCTTTAAAACATCAACAAAAAAACTACCCCTTCTGGTATTCTCCAGCAGGGAGCTAAGAATTACAAACTGATCTTTACAAGCGTTTGTTTGGGGTTTTTTCCCTACTATGTATTCATAAAGTGAATAAAGAGCGGCAAACATTTGCCCTTTGTATTTTGGTTTTGGGGTTTGTTATTTAGGATTTCAGTGACCCTACAGTCAATCCTTTGTTACTTCAGACTGGAGAGCTGAAAAGCTGGTGCACTGGAAAGCTCAGTGAAGAAGAAATGTGGCATAAGGAGTTAGGATCAGCAGCAGCTCTTACCAGCCGTTGTCAGTTCCTGCAGGACCCTTTGAGGGTTCAGGTGCAAACAAGCAGGTGGTGTAATTCCTGTTACCTGGCAAAATAAACATCACTTTCCTACCTATGTTGAATTTCTCTCTTCAGGGAATATTATTAGACATGATGTTTCCACAGGTGGTTTCGAGAGGACTATATGGAAATAGACGTGGTTTTGTTTGTTTGTTTGTTTGTTTGTTTAGAATTTAGGATAAGGCTTTCTACTCTATTGTTCCTAATGGAATTAGGCAGAACTAAGCCCACATGCTACATTACGAACTCCAGCTGACATTTATCTCAAATTCCACAGTTGATTCATCACTGTATATTCACATCTGTACTATTTAATTGCTAATGAACTCCACATGGTGGAAAATGAAATTAAATTAAATGTTTCTTGTTTTTTAAGGGAATATTATATTACAGCAGCACTCATAAATAAAACACAATACTTTTCTTTATTTCACAGTTCTACAAAAAGGTCATAAAATCTTGCTGGTCTCTTTTGTGTATGTTCTCAGCAAACCTAGAAATAGCTGTTGTTGTGTCACAGAGCATAAAAAGCCAGATAGTGTTGGTTTCCCACTACCCTGAATGTGAAATTTTGAAGAAAAACGCAAGAATACCGAAAACCCAGATTGAGCACAAAATTATTTAATGAAGTTGTAACAATTCTAATAGATACAACTGAATATATATAACTTCTTTTCTGTTGCTGTCCTGAAGTCTCGTTTTCATTGGATTTTTATCAGATGGTGAAGCCTTGGTGCCAGCTTGCCCTGAGGTATGATCATCCTGAGTTAGGAAATGTTCAGGTGATTCCTGGAAAACTCTCAAAGTTTGGATGAGCTCTCTGCAGAAGGCCGACTCCCAAGAATGGCTTGGGAAAAGGAGAGGTCAGCTCCAACAGAAAACCAGACCATATGGGTACAACTGAATTTATATTGAGAAATCTGTGATGTACAGCATTTAGTTTTCTGTGTGAAGAACAAACAGTTACCTATAAAACGGCAAGAAAGGTTTGCACGTGACTATTTTTTCTCTCAGCTGAGGCAAAAGGTAAATGACCTACAAGGAGCCACAAGTGTAATTCGGATCCTTCCGAATTTATTTGGAATTTGCCAAATTTATTTGTTTATTTGCCTCTGAAGTAACTGCTAGCAAGCTGCAGGCTTTCTCTTTGCACGTGCAAAAATGATGAGTGATGTGTTACACTTCAAATTTGAGGTGCACTACTACAACCAGTGTGCCAGGACTAGCAGTTCAATGACCTGAGCAGCATCTTCTCAAATAAGATCAGTTCTTTTTTAAAATGTCTTACGTGAAGCATCCAGAAATGCAGACACCCAAAGGTCATTTGTGGCCTAAGAACCTGCTCGGTGCTGAGAAAAGAAGGAAAGTATCACCCATCTGGGGTTTAGCAAGGGGATATGAATCCTTGGCCACTGTGAAGAGCAGTTTATTTAAAATGTGTGTGCAAACAAAAAGCAATAGCTTCCATGCTGTCTCCAACCACTAGAGCTTGTTTCCTCTCCAGGCTGACTCTTACTTGCTCCAGTTGTCAGTGGACTGTGCCTTACTGTCTCTAGAGGACAGCACTTAACAAACCAGCAGCTCCCTTTCTTCTTCTCGTGGGGAGCCAGAAAAACAGATGACAAAAAGGAACCAGGTGAGGAAGCAACTTGATTCTTCATCCTCCTGATACAAAAAGACAACACAGGGGTTGCAGGGTAAGGACAGGAAAAGAAGTGTTTTTAAAAAGAAAAATGAAGGAGGAGGGAAAATGAAAATTCAAGTGTCAGGGGGAGAGAGTTACCAGCGTGAGGGAAGAAGTGTGCAAAAGGTCCATGTGTAAAAAGCTGGTGAAAGATTACTGGGTATAAAAAGAGGGCACATGCTGGAGGAGGAGATCCTGGCAACTTCTTATCTGGGTCTTCTAAGCTGTGCCTGTGGATCTGTGTGAGCTGATGTAAATAACAGTTATCAAAAAAATACAGGAGCACTCAGACCTCTAATCCTACAATAAAGTCATGTGGGATCTTAAAACTAATTAAGGCTTCTCTCTAAGCTTTAAATCTAGTCTATGTGTAGTATAATATCCTGAAAATATTCCCTGTAGAATCCAACGAGAATTTCAGACAATCAGGTAAGAAACTACTCCACAAACCTATTCCACATTGAAAACAAGCTTGGTTTTTACTGGGTATCAGGAATCCCATCATTAACAGAATCTGAGAATAAAATTCAATTTGTCTATTACAGGTACATACCGTTCTTATGTCACACTTTCAGGACAGCATCGAAACTCAATATAATATTGCTATTACTGTATCCATCACACAAAACTTACAGTTATAAATTAGTTAAAGTGTAACAAACAAATCTGAAGTAACTGCCTCTCTAAGAAGTACAAAAAGCGAATCAATAGAGAGTCATACTGAAAGCAGGAGACATTTATTCCTTTATGAGGAACACTCAGGACTGAATGTTCCACAAAGGAAGATGAAAAAACCTTCAACATAGATAAACCTGATAAAGTTGTTACAGATGAGGATGTTCCCCATGTAGTTCTTCAAAGGGCCTCTTCTAACATAAACAGAAAGAAGTTTTTACTTTAAGAGTTATACTACCAAACAAAAGTCCATAAAACAAAATTAACTCTTTTAGGAGAAGACAACAGAATTCCAACTATTGTTAGTATCTGTTAATCTCAGTCCATCTTTGAGATGCACAAAGTAAATAAAAGAAAGTATATATCCAAATGCTAGAGCTGATTGATCCTTGTCTGCACACTTCAGATGAAAAATGGGATCATCACATCCTTGTATCTACATCGTTGTAGATACTCAGTAGCAATTCTGGTATACAGTAAATGGTAAATTCTGATATCCACACTACATGCTGGAAATCTCTCATAGGCCTAAAATATATTCTGAGAAACAGTATTTGCAAATTAAAGTAAAAGACAAACAGTAATTGCTTTCTATCACTTAAACATAGGAGTTAAAATATATAGAGAGCAAAGGGTACATGAACCAGACTTGTTTTTAAATCTAATTTAAATTCATTAACTGCTGCAGAACTTGTGATGATGGCCACAGATTAGCTTTCTTTTTTATCTTTGAAAAGCAACAGCTTTTGGAAAGAGCTGGACTAGATGTGAAACCTCTGGCCTTGTTTATTCAGCATTATAGTGTGTTTCTGAATCCTTATGTCCCTGATGACAGAGGTGCTTTTCTATTTATGCTCTTTGTATTCAGTTTGTGCACCCTGGAATTATATGCGCTTTTTTTTTTTTTTTTAACTGCACACACTAATATCCCTCTTGCATAAGCTCATGAAAAAAATAAAGAACAATCAGACTACTGAAATTAAATAAAGAAAAAAGCCCTTAAAACTACACAACTTTAGATAATAGAAAAACTTAATAAAAGGTCTCTAGTTGTTTCTCTCATGTTATTTCCATGTTGCATTTTTCCACAGGCCTATGTAGCAAGACCTGCAGATTTATAGGAAGAGTTTGACCTCATTATTTCCATTTCTCTTTGTCTCTAACTGGCTCCTTTGTGCCTGTTACCTTGATCCAAACAAGCCCAATTAGATACTTGAGCTTTTCTCCCCTTCAGTTTTCTTTCTGGATATGAAATACTAAATTCATTTTTATATATGTATGTATATCTATGTTTATATAAATGTAGGTATATGTGCATTATAAACATATATATATAAATTTCTTTATATAAATGGAGATCTCTGCTCTTCTAAATGTCAGTGAGAAAGCAGGTATAAAGATGCAATTGTCCATGGAAGTTACTTTTGTTAATCTCTTAATACTTCAGTATTAAGTTTATTTACTGAATGTAAATTTACTTTAGTTACTTTCTTGACATAGAAAGGGGTGTAGTTCCATGCACAGAGGTCAAAAGAGGGAGGCTTTAAATGTAAACATAACAGTTTGTTTGAAAAAAAGACCAACTGTATAAAATTGATAGATAAAAGCATTTCCTAAAAAACATGCCACAGGAGCGATAAACTACCCAAACTATAAAATATTTATTTAACTTAGGATAGCATGAATAACTGCTAGACAAAACTAAGAAACTTAAAATTTTTATACATAAAAGGTTTCCAAAGAATATCAGTAATTTATGTGTTCATGTGTTATAAGATAGGGTGTAAAGTAGAGCTGAGTTAGAAATGGGAAGTTCAAGATCATGGAACTAAATGCTGAAGAAATGAGAGACCATGGCTAACAAAAACAAGGTGGTCGTACAACCTTGTACAACAAGGTTGATCAGTTGTACAGAATATCTGCTTAAAATGGAGATGGGAGATGGGCAAGAAGCAACACTTCTGAACAAGTTCATGCCATCTCATGAGATAAAATCCCTGACAGCAGAAAATCACAAGTTTTTTCTCTTTATTTGTCATATCAGGAGCCTCTCATACAGGAAAATTGTCTCAAACTGACAATCTTAAATATGATCAGAGGTAATGAAATCTAATGAGATAATTACACATCTCTGGTGACATTTGGAATCTTTTAGATGCTGGTGATTTTCACTACCTAATGGTTATGGCAATCCTGTTTGATGTTGAGAAACTGAAGCCCATCAAACTTTTTTCAGAAATGTTGCTGCTGTGTGTTGTGGGTGGCAGTGCTTTGCCCTGATTTGTCTCTCAGAATCCAGCATTTCATTGGTATCTCTGAGGTGTTTTTAAACTACGAGAGCTATCAGTCAGCATCCAGCCTCCAGTCACCAGCACTTATTGTGAAGAACTTTAAAGGAAGGCCATGTACAAGTTGACTTTTTTTTAAGAGGCTTTCAAGAAGATTGTGCAGCTACTAAAAAACTTCCTTGGAGTAAAAATAAGACAATTAAAAGCCATGAGAGTTGGCATGGAAACTAGTGAAGCTTAGATGATAGAAAATAAATACACCTTTAAATAAAAATCAAGCAGAATAGCAACAGAAAGTAGAAGTTAGCAAGAAACAAGAGATTACTCAAGAAAAAAAAATCCTTCAGCCATCAGAACTCTGATTTTAACAACACTAGTAAAGAGGGGCCTAACCTACAGAGATAAAAGGTCAATTAAAAACAAGGAAGATTAAATAATACTTGAAGAAGAAACAGTTAAATATGTAAGAATAAATAAGAATTTTAAAGTTTAAATGTTAGAAATAGTCTATGAGATATCTAGTTAGTTTGCAGACCTCAGAACAGAGAGCATTATTAAGAAATACATGCAAAGAACCTGCACAGTTTACCTGTGTAAGTTCATACTGTGTAAATGTATCTTGGAGAAGTTTTTCCCCAGATTATCAAAATAATCATAGTGATTAAGACACCAGCAGAGAAGCTGTCTAAGCAAACTGCTAAGCAGGGCCAAGCTTCTAAGACCAGCTTGTCTTCAGACAAGATTTCCAAGGGAATTTAGAAATCAAATAACATAGACATTAAAATACATGCAAACTATTATGAGCATAATCTTTTTTTATCAGACTAGAAGGCAGCAAATGTTATACCTACCACTACAGAGAAGCTGGTGTGATCCTGCGCAATACAAACCTACAAACCTTCAGGACACAAAAAAACTAACTGGAAGTTACCCTTCTAAAAGTCCAGAACATGTAAAAGATTATGTTATGTCAGGTCTAATCAGGAGGGATTACACCTGAAAAACTGTGCCTCTGTCATCTGCTATTTGCACAGCTGGAGCACTTGGAGGCTGCACCACTTTTTGCCTGAGCTCTGGCAGCTGACAGGGCATGTACCCGAGCTGTAGACGCTGTGAGTCTGCAGCCCAAGCAATAAGGGTTCACAGGTGAACACAGCTGGCAGGAGGAAGAAAGCAAAATAAAAACAGTTGAGATTAATGCAGGAAGTACTGATTAAAACATACTAAAGGAGTGAAATTCCTGAATTTTATCTAATTTAGGAGCAGGTTAGAGAGACTATACTGGCACACAACAGATTTTCAGGCAGGATTCTTTTAACAGAAGAAGAAGGAAGAAAATGTATAGCTACTCCTCGAAAAATTGGTCAAAAGAAAATATATGCAAAAAAAACTTGGTGTGACTTTACAGACCTGCTGAACAGATGCATGGACAAAGAAGAATTAGTTTTCATAGGGTGTAGGGAAAGGATTGAGCAGGAGATACAAGTGAATAGTTAAATAATGATGTGCTTTACGTAAATGTCACATCAAAATACAAAAATATATGGTGTGATACTTAAATGAATTGTGGTTTAGTCCAGAATGCCTACTACAACAGATCGTTCTTTCTGTCTTTTGCAGATTGTTTTGCTGGAAGTTCAGTTTATCATAATTTCAGCAAGTACTCAGTGCATATGACCCATCACCACCATTTTCCCTGCACTTATTTTTACCAGGTGGGAGCTGTTCAAAACAAGTTTTATTTCATGTTTAATGTGCCTTCTGCCTTGACTGCTATTAAACCAATGCACAAACTATTTTTAAGGAACCAAAGAGGAAAAGGGATGTTAGAATTGGAAATATCACCTGAGGATCATTTCAGTAATGCCCACAGCAGGACAGGATGATTCCTGGCTAAACAAACACGGAACTACTGTCAGGGATGTTTGCTATACATCCATGTCAATAGCATCAAACATACAAGAAAAATATCTCCGCCCTCAGTCTGTTCCTTGCTGCTCCCTACCCCAGTTCCCTGCTGTCCCTGCCCATCACACAGCCAAGTGCAAACACATGCACACATGGGACAGGAGCGAGCACACACCTGGGATCATGGTCAGGGACCCAGGCAGGTGCACCTGCAACACGAGGGCATGGGATGGCAGAAAGGAAGGTGTGCGGAGTTTTTGGAGTACTTTGGTAAGAGGCTCTTGGCCTCTAGCTAAACTCACTGAACTTTTTGCGTGTATTCTGCTACAGAAGGTATATTGAGCTATTTAAAGGTAGTTACTGCATCAGAGCCATGACAAGCAAAAGGCATTACCTGGGTCGTTGAGTGTAGCACTGTGACAAAAGCCACGTCTGCCACTGAAAAACAGGTCTGTGGTTTGCTCTGGCCACCCTCTGTGCTCAGAGGCCTCAGGCTGACTCACGTTGCCAGTGTTTGGGGCCACTTTAATGCCAGTTTCCAGTTGCCACAATGCTCCCACCAAAGGACAGGAGAAGAGACAGGCAGGAAAGCAGCACCCCGGGCAAACTTTATGGAAGACTGAAGTGTAGGCTGGACCTGCATGGATAAGGATAGATTGAAGCATTATATCCCAGTGTCTTGTTTATAGAACTGTCAAAAGACAGTGACATGCAGACAGCATTAGAATGTTTGTTTGGAATATGTGCTCGTGGGGAAGGAATGAGTGAGCCCGTACACGAAGAGTTAACTCTCCAGGGAAAGGGAGACCAACCAGGAAGGCTGGGGCGAGCAGAAATCCCTTTAGAAGGGTTGGGTATGAAACACACACTCCACAACGGGCTTCGGAGGAAAGCTTTATCATACAGCGTTATGCAAATTCATGTGTTTATCCAACTTCATGCCATCGCAGGAAAGAAAAACCTATTATTTTGTTTCCAATTTATCACATGAAAGGTTACGTACGTCAGCTAACTTAATGTACCAGTCTGGGACCATTAATTTAAATGATTAATCGAAGGCTAATTTCTTAATCTGGATCTGATGGAAGCTGATAGCGCGCACTTGGGAGCCTGGTGTGCTTGCCCAGAACAAGGGCCACTGCCGGGCTGAATCCCAGCGATCTTTCAGCATCGCCTAGGGCCCGCCGGGCTGGGAGGACGGGCCGCTGTCCCAGGCGGGGCGACGGCAGAGAGCGGGAAAGAACGTGGCCCCTCACGGAGGCGCCGTGACAGGGCCGGACCAGCCACGCCGTGGCCGCCCGGCATGGCTGGCGATGGTTACAATTTACAAACCCTTGCGCGTTACTCGTGTGCTATAACCCCTCCGCGGTACCATCCCGGTGTGTTACAGCCACCCCTCGCTGCGACGGCTCCAGAGCTGCCTGCGCCCGCTCGCAAGGACGCCCGGCCTGCCCCACCGGACCCGCCGGCGCGGGGCATGCCGGGGTTCGTAGTCTCACGGGCCGCAGCTTCGCGCCGCAGCACCGGGCATGGGCGATGGGCGGCGGACCTCGGCAAGAGGGGGGTGCGGCTTTGGTTCGGAGAGTACCGACCGCCCTCTCCCGCCGTGTTGGCGGAGCAGAAGTGCCACCACCCAGTGGACATAGACGGAAAGGCACTTGCTCCGCATTCTCGTGCCCCTCTTCTCCCCTCGGGGTGCGGGACTGGGGCGCTCTCCTTTAAGTCCGCCCCCTCATCGCCCTGCAGATAGAACGCCCCGGCGGAGGCCAGCGCCCCCCCCAGCCGGCCCAGTGGGCTCCATGGCCGATCCTGCTCAGTGCGGGCGCTGCGCGCTCCCGCCCTCCTTGCTCTTAGAAGCGCTCCCGCCATTGGCTGCGGCCGGGCGCTCTTGCCAATCAGGAAGCGGCTCTCATGGAGGAAGGGAATAAATACAAGATGGCTGCTCATATAAAACCAGGCATTGGGCTTCGCCCCGGCCATGGGGGAATCGAGGCTTTAACCCGCGCTCCGAGGGTCCTTCGCCGCTCCCGCCCACGCCGCCGCCGCCCCGCCTGGGGGAGCGACACTCCGACCGCCGCCGGCCTTTGCCGCGCTCAGCCGCTGCCCGCGGACCGCCGGCGGGGCCGAGGCCGGGTGCGGCCCCCCAGGCCCG
>VZTF01002606.1:1203529-1254057 GCA_013397755.1 Cnemophilus loriae | reverse complement strand
GGCCGAGGCCGGGTGCGGCGCCCCAGGCCCGAGCGAGGCCCAGCGCCCTCCGCCCGGGCAGCACCCCGGTCCCGCCGCCCGCCGTCAGCCAGGCCCGGCTCCGGGCGGCCATGGCCGTCTCCAGGTCGGTGGGAGCTGGTAGGAATGGGGGAAGGAGAGCCGACAGCGGCGACCCGGCGCTCCCGGCTCCCCGTGTGGCCTGGGTGCGGGGCGGGGGGAGGAGGAGGGGTGCCCTCTTTCCATCTGCTTTTACTCCGGGAGCCTGCGGAGGCCTCGCCGGGGCCGCCCCACTGGGGTCTGGGGGTGGCTGCGTGCTCCGGCTCCTGGGTTTGCTTCCTGGCCTGGAGTGACTCCCATGCCCCCTCCCTTCCTCGGGCCGCCGGGGCTCTGCCTGGGGCGTCTCGGGCTTCCTCCTGAATTCATCACCTTCGTTTTGTTGGCCAGTCTTTCCTAGGGTGGTTAAACTGCTAGGGAGTAGGAAGTTGTGGTATTGAGTCTCAAAAACTGGAGAGAAACCGTTTTTGCCATTCAGAGCCCTTAGTTGTAAAGTAACCAAAATAAAACAGGCTTCCATGGAGAAAAGTGATCAGTGTATTCTGGCTCTCCCTCAAAATGTTGGGCAGTATCTGCTTGCACACATGTGCTCTGGGGTGTGCCAGCGTTTAAAGCATTCACAGATACAGAGGTGTGTCTTAACAGAGCTGTTTTATAAAAAATGCTGAGCACAAATTGCTGCCTTTTTTCTTTTTTTTTTGTGTGTGTGTGTGTGTGAAATGGGCGCGTTAAGCTTCCTAACAGGATAGTTGAAAGGAAACCATAAATCCAAATTAAGCTTGTGATAGATTAGCTCCCAGTCACGTGTTGGTAGTATCTCTACTTCCAAAATGCTATCACAAAAGTAAATTCTGTTTCAGTAGCTGTGTGTGAATAAGTTTACAGTTCTGCGTAGCAAAGTAAAGGTGTTCACATTTATAATGGAAATCCATTCTTCATCAAAATTAATGGCAGCAATGCACCTTTTAAGACTTTTAGTAGCAGATGTTTTATTTTGAGCTTTGTAGTTTCTACAAAGTATCCCTTTGTTTTATTCTACTCTTACGTTTTTTATCAACTTGTTATGTGTTTGTTGTGGCTTTTTCTCATCCCCCAAATCTGTCCAGAAGAATGTGGAAGTAGTAAGGATTGCTGTAACAAGATTACCGTGTACATTAAAATAAGTCATCATGTAAAGTAGAGGAGTTGTCTAATTACATTAGGTCTGGTCAGTCTGCTTAACCAACTTTGCTAATGTACATGTGATATGGGGGCTAACTGGAATATCAAGATAGAGCTTTTCAGCTGTATGCTGAGGCTGTGTCTGCTGTAAAGGCTGGTTTCCATTTCAGTTACCAAGGTTGCTTTAGTGGAAAGCAGCACTACAATTTAGTTAACACCTTTTGGGAACTAAGAGGAAAACTAGATATGGCTCATTCTAAGATGTGGTGTGAAGCACTGAAAAAGATGTGTTATTAATAGTGTTATATTATATTGCTTGAGATTATAGATTTTAGTATCCAAACGTTACACAATTGAACACAAGGTATAGAACTTCAGTAAAGGTGCTGTAATACTGGTGAGTTGGTACAGAGTTGTTTCAGCTTCACATGTAACTGAGGTAAAAGAATACACATTTTGGAGTGCAGTAACATTTTGACTATTCCTGGTGAACACCAATATTCCTATGTTTATAAGAAGTGGTAATGTGTAAATTTGGCTTTGTGCTTGTTTTTAATAGAGCAAAGCCTGTCTATGTCCCTTTGAAGTTAGACAGCAGCTCCTGATAAATGGGCCTTTCTGCTGCTGGACCATAGGAACACTGATATGGTGTCAGTGCTGCTTTTGTACATAAAGACATCTTGTCTTCACCTTTTACTTCAGAACACTGAACTTCAAGATTCCTTTCCTTTCAGACATAGCAAATAATTGTTTATGCACTTGTGTATATAACCACATAACTATTTTTTGTAAAGGTTTAGTTGGTCCAGCTTCTAATTCCACTTTTCCTCTACATAGTTACTTTTTTTATGGACTAACATAATATGTCAGTGTTGAATGCCTCTTACCTATACAAGTTTGGAGAGTGAGG
The DNA here is from genome assembly GCA_013397755.1 of Cnemophilus loriae. Lineage (NCBI taxonomy): Eukaryota > Metazoa > Chordata > Aves > Passeriformes > Corvidae > Cnemophilus > Cnemophilus loriae. The sequence goes on along the minus strand of VZTF01002606.1, from coordinate 1,251,932 downwards.
AAGAGGCTGACTTGAATTAATCTTTCTCCAAAGCCCACAGTCCTTGTGCAGTGCATACCAAGAATTGTTATTAACAATAATTTCATTAGGGGTAGTTCTATATTGGAATAATTCTTTTAAAAATAACTTTTTTTGGAAATGAGGGTTGGGGTAGTTTTACATTCTCAAAACAGTAAATTATCAGGTGGTCGTTTTCCCAGGAAAGTTTAGTTTCTGCGATTGGGCCAATTGAAAACCTTTCTCAAAACCATAGTCTGTTCAGAGCGATCCAAACAAACATAGGGAATGCTTTGAAATACTTCCAAATTAGATGGAGAATTTGCAGCTTTGCTACTAGGTCATCTTAAAAGTAATTGTGTAACTAGTTGTAACCTATTGACAAAAAAAGTCTGATATTTAATTCTGCATTTTATATGTATGTGCTTGTTTGACCAGATCCTGCTGTTACATGGATTGAAGACCTCCTTCTGTATAACGTTTCTGTGTTGATGCTCTAGAAAACAGACATAAAGCAAAACAGTAGATACCTCATACCAAAAGATGTTGCAGAATATTTGCATTGTATATGTTCATCTCTTTGGTAGTTTTATGCTGAAGAGACTAATGAATGCCATCCTCCAGGAGTAGGGATAGGTGGGTGGGAAGGTTGATATTCCTTCTGTGAATGTGCAAACTAATTTGGTAGGCCTTAGCTTCCGTCACCAGTCCTAGAAGTATAGATGAAGCAGTATAATGTTTGCATAGCTAATAAAAAAACCCCAATGTTCTTGATAGTGGAACTGAGAAGGAAAAAAGGAAGTGAAAAGTTTTGCTTCAGCTTCATTCCTACAAAGTGCATGATCCAAGTGAACAATTGCAGTGGCTCACTAATGATCTTTTGAGATACTTCAGAAGGAAAAGTAATACTTCCAAGAGAATGACAACTCATAGATTACTCAGGATGGTAGAGTTTCAGTAGGTAATAAAATGATGATAGTCCTTCAGTATCTAATAAAACTTTCTTCCAGTTTCTTTAATATGTTCAAAGGAACCTCGTGTTATTCTAACACTGAGGTGTTAATGGCTTTCTCCTGTTTCTGAGTGCCCTTGCAGTATGAAGGAGAACCAGTGAACTTTTAAAATGTAACAAAATTAAGAAGCTGGTAAGGTGCATTAAGAGTAAACAATTTGATTTTAGTCGGTATATCCTTTAAGTTCTCCCTGAAATACCTTGAAGACAACCTCTTCAGGGTATGTTCAAGACAGTTCCTTACAGAAATATAGAGAGCATAACTTGCTGCTCTTGCAAGCCATTCTTGAGTTGATCTGTGTAAGATTAATACTGTTTTCTAGAGTTTTCAGTGGTTTTGTTTACTTGAATTTGTGTATGACTGGTAATATGTAGATTAGGAACCTAGTTTTTATTTTAAAATAAATCATGTCAAAAGGCTGTGAGACTAAAGCTCCTGTGAACTAAGCAGGCCTCATGTATTGCTCTCAGCTTTTGAAGTGTAGGGCTGTGACTTCACAAGAACAAGTGGCTTCACTGGCTGGCATCATTACTTCTGTAGCATTTCAAATTGAATAAAAATCTGAAATGTCAAAAATCTCTTATGTGCACTGAATACCTTTTAGAAATGTGTTTTTTTGCTCTGTAAAGAATTCAGCTTTTAGCTTCTGTGGAAGCTATTACTTCATGGCTGCTCTTGCATAAAAGGCAGGAGTTAACCTGAGCGAGTATGTGTTCACTACTGCTTAAAGGCCTATGCCCAAAGCATTAGAATAGATGTTGTATAACCAATGTGGTTGTGGGAGTTCAAACTCAAAAGGGGGGAAGAATAGTGTAACTCTTCCCTTGTTGGTGGACATTAACTTGAAGACCAGAACAGTGGACTGCCTTCTGTGCTGCTCTTTGTGGGAGGGCTGATACACTCATGGGAAGGGGAGAAGCAGAAGTAAAATGTGTGCTGCTGCCCAAATGAGATAGAGCTCTCAGTTTCTCAGACACTTTTCTGATGGACTGAAGTGAAAGTTGAAAGTCAGGATTGCATGCTGATAAGAATGTCACTCTGCTCCAGCACATGGAATTTGAATTGTCACCGAGGTGCTTACTTTGTAACTTAATGATACACATCTTCTTTTAGTCTATGGTGACAGCTGCTTCAACTTCTGATTCTTTCTCACGGGTTTTGTAATGTAATTGGTCACGTTTTTGGATGCACTGTTAGTTGTAGATACGTATGTAATAGTTTACAAGTAAAACTTGTACAGCATAAAGTTGTAGATCATACATTAAATATACCATCCATATGGAATTAATTATACTAATTTTAGCATTTGTCGGCTTCCATATGCAGTGTATAATACTGTGACCCGGTGTGGTCATGGAGCTGTTGTTTCATTCCAGATGTTCCTTCAACTGCTGTGTAGGAAACAAGATTTCTTCATTGTCCACAGTCCCACCTTCGTTAACTGTTCACATACCTAGGAGAAGTAAAATCACGATCCATTCTTTGTGTATCATCGCACTTCTGGGTTTTGTTGTGAATTCTATTGAGTGGTTTTTTCTTTTACTGGGTGATTGTGTATTTGAAAGTTGTTTATTTGATTACTTAACCATTCACGTGAGTGAGTGTTCAGACCTGATCAAACTGGGATTTGACCAAATGGTGAAGCAACAGCAGAGGACTGTCAGGTCAGCAAGAAAAGCTCAGACTCCATTAGAACTTTGGTTGAATTTCACCCTTGTCAAGTCTAAAGTTTGATTTAGAGATGTTTTCAAGGTGTCTGGGCTATTTCTGTACTAAGAAATAGTGCCTGGGAGGAAGTTTTCAGGATGTTGAAAATATCAGCTCCTAAGAGGATTCCCTTGCCTTCCGATGGGTGCTAGCTAGCAGCTTTTCGAAGAGCTCTAGGCAGAGCTTGACATTATTGTTCCAGGGACTGTGCCACTAAGGATTTTTTGTACAGTCACACAATTTTAATGGATTGGAGGATATGCTAAGGTAGTTACAAGGCATTCGTACCAGATGGCCTTTACTATTAGAGATTGCTCTCAGGACAGTTTAACATGCTGGGGCACAGAGATGTAAAGTCCAAACAGATTATTCCATGGGCAGCAGTGATCAGTTCCCTATCCCTTTTAAGCCTCCACTCACTGAAAGCAACAAATTGGAAGTTTCATCATCTGAAGCCTTGTGGGAACCCAATCCAGTCAGAACACTTCAACTGGGACAGTTGGGATCTTTATACAATTCAGCAGCACATGTGTCATGTTGCAAAATTCTGAAGATACTGTTGCTTATGCCTGTATCTTGGTGTTAATTATCCAGCTCCTAGCTTTCTAATGCCTCTGGAGCTGAAGGGCTTTCAAATCCAGGTCATCCAGTTTCCACAGGAGTGCCATAAGGTTCACTTTAAATAGTATGACAACTGTCCCTTCAAATGGAGATCAGCCCTCTGTTTGGGGGCAGCAGCAAAGAACTGCAGGTTAGCATGAAGAACAGAACAGGTCATTTGTTTCAGCATTTGCCTCCTGTGCCTAGGTGACGGTTATGTCTAACTTGGTTTAATGCTGAGTGTGCAAAACTGGTGACCAGAAGGTGGAATGAATCACTGTGGTACTGGAGAGTGCCACCACTTAGCTGTGGTGGCTCTTTTATAGGTGAAGCATCTCAAATGCTATTAGATGCCTGTTGTTAAGCACCTGCATTGATATCTGTGTCAGAAACATTTCTGATGGACTCTGTGTCAGTGTAAAAGGTGTTTCTCAGAAGAAAAAATGGTTAATTTGAGAGGAGTGCTGATCATAAGAACTTTGAATTATTGCTTCCAGTTGTGTCTTGCTGACACACTTCAAGAGGGACTAGAAAAACCTCGAATTTCTAAAGTGAGAGGAAGAAATTATTTACCTCTATGAACAAGGTAGTGCTTTGTACTGAGCTCCTATGGCATGAGTTCACATCAAAGTCATGTATGGTTGCTGTCTTGTTGATGAGATGTAGTTGACATGGGACTGGAAGATGACAGAAGGATCTAAACCGTTGTTTATTAGTTAAAAGTGAAGAACTTATTCGTATTTTTAAGTTCTGGTTGCAGCAGTTAAGCGCAGAAGAAGTAGGTTTAGATACATTTAATTTTTAACATGCATTGGTATTTAAATTTTCATAATAATTTACAATTATTTTTCATAATAATTTATAAGTATCTTTTTGTTTTTAATCTTTTTCTTCTGCAAAGTATTCCTTGTGTTTCTGTTGTTTGCTTGTGTCTTCTATAGGCTTAGAACAATTTTTTTGACAGAGTTGAAGTATTTCTTAATTAAAAATTTTATCTGCATTGTTGAGCGTCTCATTCTACCATACTGCTTCAAACTCTGGGAATGATGTGAGGCACATGGTGCCCTGCTTACAGCACTGTCTAGCATGCGAAGCAGAGAGCCACATGCCACTAGAAAACTTAGTTCTCTTTGGTTTTAATAACTTTAGAGACTGTTAGTTTGTTCTGAGAATGAAAGCCTTGTCAGAACTTAGGAAACTTCTTTTCAAACTGCAAGTACTCAAAACAAATTTGTTCAGGATTTTTAGCGGGTTTTTTTTCATTCTTAGTGAAACTCAGACTGAAAGCTTTAATTTAAAAAAAAAAACCAAGTAGCACTGCTGTTCATAGACAACTTTTTCAGTGCTATCCTTCCAATTCATGCAGAATTCAGGCTCTGAGGTACTCTGCTACAGCAACACTTCATTTGAAAATCTTAATAGCTCCAAAATACTATCAGTTTGGGAATTTTACATCTTCCTGCAGGAGGAAAAGAGAATGATTAGTGTGATCAGGACAATTAGTCAGATGTTGTTGAGTGTATTTGCTAATCCTGTTTCCATGTATTGCTGGAGTTGAAAGCTGAAACCTTCCTGTAGTGATGGCAGACAAGTGGAAGATTTTTTTGTTTGTTTGATTTGCATTTGTGTATAAGTTTAAGCATACTACAATTTAAAATTACAAACCAAGCACATTGTAGGTTAAAAAAAAAACCAACCAAAACAAACTGTATTTTGTAGGTAACAGCTTCAGAAAGTTGTGGGTTTTAGTGAAGATGTAGTGTTGTAAATAAGTCTGGAATTCAAGTTGAGTTTTTGAGAGTAGGCTGACTTGGTGGTTTCCTCCTGTTTTGACGTGTGAAGAGTTCTAGGTGGGGAAGTGGTCAAAGTTACACATTGTGCTTGACTTTGAGATGAAAAAAGATAATTTGATAGTTAAAAGAGCATGCGGTACTGTATGGCAGACTTGAGTATGGAACAATGAAGTTTCACGGAGAGCTGAAGAATGAAAGGGGTGAGAAGCAAGTCGGAGCAGACAGTGGTTCTTCTGACAGCTGCCATGTTTTGTATTGAATAATAGTCACTGCTGCAAATCAGGTTGGGTTATTACTGTCAAAAGTACTGAAGAAAAACTGGCAACTAATGAGGTATCTGGTATGTTTCTTGTGACTAGTCCACTGTCAGTGATTCAGAAGAGTTGGATCTGTAAAGCTTTTTTCTCCTTGACTGTCTGATCACACAAAACTGCTGGATTGGATACATCTGGGGTTTAATTTTTGGGACTTTAAAACAACTTACTAACTAGTAAATCATAGCAATTGAAACTCTAGTTTTATCTACAGAAATTGAAATAAGCTCACTTATTTTAGTAGTAGGAATAGAATTATTTCTAAGATAGCAAATAGCAGAATTGTGTCTAAAAAAATTAAAAATATTTTGAATACTTTGAGTTAGAATTTTTTTAATCTAATGAGTACTTAATCTAATACCTCCAGTTGTGAGGGTATTTGGGTTTTGGTATTGCCTTGGCCCTGCACTGCAATTCCTATTGTGTTGTGACACATTGTAAGATGTCCTCGGGATTAAGTGCAGTTTAAGCATGCCAAAGAATATACAAAATCCAGTGATGCTGGAAAGAAGTTTTGGTGGTTTTTTCTTTTTAAATTATCAAAACTAATGTCAAGGGCAATTTACGTGAAATGTAATTAGTAGCAACAGACTAACAGGGGCAAGGCATTTGTCCTTTCCTCTGTGTGCTCAAACCAAGGATGTGTGTTTATGAAGATAAGTTGTTCAGGATACCTATATCTTTATTTCGGCAGGCTGGTCTAGGTGAGCTTCACTGCTATGTAAGGTCTGGTTTTGTATTGTTGCAGTTCTTGGAGGAGTATTTTTATGATAGCACTGGAAGGGACCATTTTGATTGCACTGTGCGGACAGGTTCTAGATTCATATTCAGTAATAACCTTATACTGCCCAATAACTAAGGATAAACTTGGCACTCATTAGAGAGCTCTAATCAACCCACTGATAGTGGAGGGAATAATGAAAACTTGTAACTTCCGTCATAGATTTGAGTATCTAGGTAGTTATGTAAATGCATACGTAAAGACAGACTTTATTTCTTATTCAGTAACTCTAAACAAGAAAGAAATGAACTGTTCTACAAATAGATGATTGGAGCCTTTCACTAAATACAGAGTTACTGTGGAAACAGATCTGCTGGTTAAATCCCTGTGTTTTGTGGGAAGGGCAGAAGCATCAGATGATTTCCAAGCTGTAAATACAACAAGAGGTTTGGTTTTATGTATTCCAGGTAATTAGGGGGCAAAGATGTGAAAAGTAAAAATTTATGATCCTGGAGAAGCAGAGTTTGGTGTTATAGATAACAGGCTATGTTGTCAATAGAAGTGATAATGCACAAAGGAGCAGCTGAGCCCTCTGCTTTTCCTATCAAACAGAATTTGATGATCACTTACAACATATTTATGTTTCAAGATTGAAACCTTTCTAACACGGAACAAAGACAGGAACAATTAATTTTTTCTTGTAACTGTAGATTTTTAAAATGAACATTTCTTATAGTTACTGTGGGATTTTTTAGTTTTGGGGGTTTTTTTGTTCCCAAATTAAATGTGCTTTTAGAACAACTATGCTTACTATTAGAAAAATAATACATTATTCACCCTGCCAATTGACAGTCTTCAGGCAGACATCTCTTCTCTTTGAGTTACATAAACTGAAAAATGTGGGGGAATATTAATAGAAATGGGCAACTGAACTATGAATAGCCTAATGTTTCAGTTTTTGTCAATCACATTTAGGCTTGATCGTCTCTTTATTTTACTGGACACCGGTACAACACCAGTAACAAGAAAAGCAGCTGCACAGCAACTTGGGGAAGTAGTGAAACTGCATCCTCATGAACTGAATAACCTCTTATCTAAGGTAAGCATATTTTTTTTCCCTAGTACTTTAGTGGTAAGAATAAAGCTAGTTTAAAGGTGTGTGCTTCTGTGGGAAGAAGAAAAAGCATTATGGTCTTGTGTTCTTCAAAAGTACAAGACTGAAGAAAATTAGGGGCTGCTTTTGTTAAAGGTGCTGTTCTGTCAGCTTCTGAAATGGTTACATAAATGGGGTTTCACTTTGCATTCAGTATTGATATTCAGCATTTGCTGTAAGTTCAGATATTCTTCTATAAAGAGAAGCTCTACTGTTACAAAGATTTCTGCTCTTGCCTATAAAGATTATTACTTGTGTGATAAAGCATTAAAAATATCGGAGGCTGCATACCTTTAAAAGGGCTGGAAAGTGGGAAGAGTTTTCTGTTAGTTTGAGGCTTCAAACTGGCCAAGTCTAGTAAAACCACCAAAAATAGTCCATATCTGACAGGTGGAGATGGCTCAGTGACCTCAGTTCTGTTCTTATTGAACAGGTGCTCTCACCACAATTGATGTTATCAACAGAGTGGCCAAGGAATCACAAATATCAAACTGCTTTCAGAGAAAGAAATAGTTTTTCCAGATGTGTGACATAGTGATAAATTATTTTAGAAGAGCAAATATTGCTTCAAGTGACCCATATTGTATCTCTTCTTGGGTTAAATGACTTCACGGTTTTAAGGTCTGTTAATCAATTTTGAACGCTTCCTTGTAGAAAAAAAGCCAGAAACAAACCAACCAACCGAAAAAATGAAAACAGGTCTCAAGCCTTGTTCAGTACCTGAAGGAAATCAAGCTTCAGTTTAACTGATTGGACTAAATATATCTAATAAAGTCTTAAGGTCTGGCTCTGGCAAGTGTTCTGCTAAGCAGTGAGCAATATAGGGGAGGCTGCTGGCATTTCTTGTTTTGCTTTCTTGTCGTTTGGTGGGGTGTTTTTGTTTCGAATGTTGTATTAATCCATACCATTAAAGTAATTGTGTTTTAATAGAGCATAACAGCTGATGGATTTTTTTGGAAGTACATTTTAAGCAAATACTTATTTACCTGTTAATCTCTCCTTAAAGGTGTTAGTGTATTTAAGAAGTACGAATTGGGATACTCGCATTGCAGCTGGCCAGGCTGTCGAAGCAATAGTGAAAAATGTACCTGAGTGGAACCCAACTCCAAGATCAAAACAAGGTGCTCCTTAAATTAATTGTGCATTAACTCATTGTTTGTCTTATGCAAACTGTCTATGAGATGAGACTTTTCAAGGCAACTGTGTCATTCTGGTTTTTTATGAGCATAGACTTTTATTTGCATCTAAGTTGTTTGGAGCAGGGTGCTAATAATGCCAGGGTCATGGATTCAGTCTCTATGTGGGCCACTCACTTAAGAGCTGCACTTGATGATCCTTTTGGGTCCCTTCCAACTCAGACTAGTCTGTGATTCTGTGAAGTAGGACTGTAAGTAAATGTTTTTGGCTTTAGATGTTCCTGCTCAGTTGTACCTGACCTTTGTTTCTTCCAGAATTCCTGTGCTTGGTCTTTGTACCCTCATAAAGCTTTTATAAATAAAAGAAATAACTAGTAAAATGGTAAAATGTTTAACCAATCAACTTTGTTGTGATAGCTTGCAGAAACTCTTTTCTTTGCTGTTCCCCTAATCAGAGCACCTTTCTGAGGGAGGTGAAATGGCAGCTTGCTGAAGTCTGTTCTGTTTCTTTTCATCTGAAATCATCATGTTAGGGATGTTAGTTTCCTTAATTGTTGAGTTATGGACTAAGTGATTTTGTCCAAACCCACTGGTACTGTCTGTGTTCACAACTTTGCGGCACAGGTTCCAGAAATTCACTGACTTGTTTAAAAACACACACACACTCCCTAAAGCAGCGACAATGAAACTCACATCTGTTTGAGATGATCTCATATTTGTTTCACTTAGTGCCTCCCAGTTCTGTTGGTTTTGAATTTGATGAGCAAGTTCTGCATTTTCCTTGTCATTGTCTTTATTTTTGTAAACCGTCATGTTTGGTCTCCTACAGCAACTTCTCTTCATGTTGAAGAGGTGCAGTCTCTTCAGACTTTCCTCACAAGACAGCTGCTTCTCTGTGCTTTCCCTTACTTGTTTCCTCCTTGCGATGCACTGAACTCCCTCCACACAGTCTGCCTACATCTCTAGAGTACTGAAATTTACACAGAGTGACAAAATGATGTGCTTTGTCCTGTCATCGGTGTCCTTCCTGGTGATACCCACTACTTTGTTGTCTGCTCTGGCTTTCGCTGCTCAATAAACAGAATGAATACAGAAAACTGTCAGAAATGCCTCCAAGATTTTTATTGAATGCAGTGTTGTTTGTGTAGGCATGGTTTAGATTATTCATTTTACACCTTATGTACTTCTTTCCCCATTAGTCTGTTCTGAGAGTCCTCCTTGGATTCCTTAGTGCCGTTGTGACTTTGCGCTACCCAAAGGAGCTTAGTGTCACCTGCGTGCTTGGAGAAGAGTGCATTAGTGAATGTCTTTTCTGCTGGTTAACAGAATTGGCGCCAGCACTGATCCCCAAAGGGCTCCAGAGCTAACTTATCTTTCAGTTTGTAAAAGGATGTTCTCCCCAGTTCTGTGCTAACCTGGTTCTTTCGATTTATTTTTTCATATGAATCCTTGCCAAAAGCTTTTAAATTTATTATGTTCACTGGATGCCCTCTATCCACTTGTTGCAGCTCATTGAGGACATTGATAATCAGGTTATTCAAAGGTGTTTTTTTCCAGAGCAATTCTGACTCTTTCCCAGTAAATCATATTTATCCATATACTTAATAATTTAGTTATAGAATTATAGAATAGTTTAGATTGGAAAGAACCTTAAAGATCATCTAGTTCCAACCCCCTCTACCACAGGTAGGGACTCTACTATTGTATACTCTATCTCACCAAGGACAGAAGTTCATTTCACTTGTCTAGTTTCAAGGATTGCTTCTAGCATGCCTTTTGTACATGGAAATTGAGCAACCTATTAGTCTTAGAGTACAGCACTCCTTTTAAATGTGTTGTCCAGTTCTTGCACATCTGCCTATCAGATTATTAATGAACTTGAAAAGATTGTGTGTTTGAGAAAAAGACACTGTTTGAGAAGAGCTCACAGCCAGGCTTCAGCAGCCCTTGGTAGCTGATTCTCCCATACCTGTTTAGACCACTCTCCAGCTTCCCTACTTTCAATGCTTGGCTGGTAGGGATACCTAGCAGTGTTGGTGTGCTACTTGTGATACTGTTTGTGAACCATATGCAGTTCAAAACTGTAGGCGGGCTGTATGTGTACAGAGAAGGCCTGGTGATAGGTCAGTGTCCAAGATTTTAAAAAGCTAAATTAATCAAGGGAAAAACATTAATTTTTTTTTTTTCTACTCAGGTACATTTAGTGACCTATTTCAGTCTGTCTTTGTGAAAATGGAGCCTTTAATACTTTGTGAATCAGAATGCTGTATGTCTGATGATTTTTTGGAGGACAGAAATTATTTCTTGCTTTTCCTTAATCTACTGCCATAGTTTTGAACAAAAATTTCGTCACATTGTGCTTAATGTTATTTTTATTTCCTACCTAGAACCAGGCTCAGAAAGTCCTAATGAAGATTCACCTTCAACAGATCGGTTGCGTTTTGACAGATTTGATATATGTCGGTTGTTAAAACATGGTGCGTCTCTTCTTGGATCTGCTGGTGCAGAATTTGAAGTCCAAGATGATAAATCAGGTAAAATCTATATTTTACTTGCACACAAGAAAACTCACTGGTTCGAAAAAGTGTGTTGTGGCAGCATTATGAGGCTAGCCGTCCATGGATTCTCAGAATGCTAGAAAATAATGACAGAAAATATTCCTCAACATTAGTGTTTTGTATTTTCTTTCTCAAGTTACACAATTTTTTAGGGGGGTGTATTGTTTGTTTAGGATTTTGCCTTAACAGGATTGCTATTTGTAGAATGGGGAAGAAGGGGTGGAAACCTGAAAAAGCAGTATCAAAGATTTCTGTAGACTTTTTAAAAAGGGGCAGGCATTATCACCACTTGTTCTTCACCTAAACAGTGTTCTCACATAGAGAGGTAGGATATGGCTTATTTAAAAGCTTGAAGGTTTCAAGTACAGAAAGATTGTATGAAAAATACTGTGATAAGACTGCCAAAGTTGGAAGATCAAATACCAGTGACTGTGTGATGTTTTTTGTTTTGAGTGACTTGTCTAATATTCTTCTGTAATTTTTTAGCTGAGAGTTAGTTTATCAGTGTAATGGCACTGAATTGTTTTAATCTAAGCTATTTTTTTGCTATTGCTGTACTTCCCTGCTCTTAATTCAAGGCCATCTACCAGTTTCTGCACCAAATTAAGTGATGCTATTGATAAAAATCTGACTGTGTAGCCGTGATTCCTTTGTTCCCTGTGTGTGATGGGTTCTTTGCGGGGTACACAGATCAGTTGCTCAGCAAGAAGCAGAACCTGTGGCTGCTGAAACTTGAGCAGTGTTCTGTCTCTTCAGCCTGGCTGCTAATTTATTGCTTGCCATCTTTTAAGCTAGATTAATAAAGTGGTATACAACTTTCACCTCGCCTAAGGAAACCCCACACTTCAGTTCATAGAAGCCTGATATTTATCCCAGTGTTGTATGATTTCACATAAAAAACTTAAAGAATGAAAATAAGTAAGAAATACAATATCAAAAGATAAGAAAATGAAACAAAAAACTTCAGTTGCTGCTTTTTTTAACTCATGGGAAAATGTACAGTCTGGTTTCTCTTCTGTGTTTTATAGCAGCTTCTCTTTTCAAGTAAGTAGACAAAGTGAGTGGACATAATGTAACTTAAATAATCTTTAGAATTAGCAGTCTTTGACAATTTTTCCTAAGATGATGCTATGAAAGGAAAAATATTTTATAAAGAATGGAAGGTGCTTGTATTTGCTTGTCAGTTAAATGCAGTTTAAAAAACTTAACTGGTACAGATAATATTAACTACTAGTTACTACTCAACCTGGTGTAAACCCCAAAACTGTGCCTGTATTGGTCATCTGCTTAAAAGTTTGTGCTGATAATTGAAAAAAAAAACCAAACAAACAAAACACCACAACACCAACAAACCAAAACAACAAAAAACCAACTCTTCTTGAGTGGTTTCTGTATGGTGCATATAAAGAGCGAAGTCTGGCAGCTACAAGTTTTGGGTTGTTTGGAGGTGTACTTGGGTGTTAAAATCTTGTATTTTTTATGTAAATGTAGGTGGTCCCAAAGTCTAGGTGTTCTATAGTTAGTATTGAAACTTCACGCATTCTTGAGGTGGCATCTGTTAATTTGCAAAATAAATCTTGCTTTATCACAGTTGAAGTACTTGTGTAGTTACGGTAGCAGAAAAGTTCTTCCTGGGTATCAGTGTGATTTGTTTTAGAAGATTGTCTTAGCCAAATACAACTTAATCCGGTAAATTTTGGCTTTGTTATGTACATTGAGCAAGTCATCAGTAAAATATCTGGTTGGAAATCTGACATATCATCTTTTAAAACCTTTTTTTAAGGTGAAATAGATCCTAAAGAGAGGATAGCTCGACAGAGGAAACTGCTGCAGAAGAAACTTGGCTTAGATATGGGTGCTGCAATTGGAATGAACACTGAGGATCTGTTCAATGATGAAGATTTGGACTATTCTCCTTCTTCAGTTTTACTAGTAAACAAACAACCTGTAGGTAAAACCTTGGGCTATTTGACTGCAAGGAATAACACAGTGGGTTTGCTTGATTTGAGCTTCTGTGGTTATAATATTTATATTTTAAATAAGATGGTTGGCATCTAATGTGATATGCTTTGGCCTCCTGAGTTCTTACATCCCATAGTTGCTTGTTAGTATTATTTGATGTCAAACTGCTGAAATGTTTGAAATGGAGGGTTGGGGAAGTTGAGAGCATTGTGGGTTTGAGAATTTTTCAGGACTTTCATCGTAAGAAGAATTGACAATGAGTGACTTTTCTTTCAGACTCTTCAGGCTGCTGAGTTAATTGACTCAGAATTTCGAGCTGGTATGAGCAGTAGACAAAAGAATAAAGCCAAAAGAATGGCTAAGCTATTTGCAAAGCAAAGATCCAGAGATGCAGTGGAAGCTAATGAGAAGAGGTATAATAGTGAACTGGTTTCCTTTTATTTCAGTTAAACTGGGATTGTGATTTAATTTATCTGTTGAGAAACTTCCTACAGTCTTTGCACCTTAAATCTGTTATGTGCTAATTGTGCTGATGGTGGAAAGCTTGCGTGCAGTGCTTGTTCCCTGCAGAGCTTTGTTGAGAACCCAGTTTCAGAGGCATCTTGACATAATGGGATGCTACAGCTGAAATGTGTGGTTTGTCCCTGTTATTAAATATGGCTTGAGAATAATGCATGAAAATGGGGGATTTTAAGAAGATAAACTACTAAAAATTTAGGATACAGTTTTCTGATGTGCGCTGTGTTTTTCACTGTAGTTTATAGTGGCATATTATTGTATCTACTGTGTTTATAGTAAATGGTGAACAAAATTTTGATCTTATTTAGGAATTGATGGGTTTCTTGGAAAAATCTGAGACAGATTGTGAAGTTGGCACAGCATTCTTCTGTCTCCTCAATGCATTTTGTTTTTACGTGTAAACTTACCTATCTTGCATATTTCACAGTGTTAAACCTCTTTGTTTTGTATTCTTGCCATACTTTATTGTATCTGAAGACTTCAACTGTAGATGTAATTACTTCCCTTAAAGCATACCTCCAGTTCACAAACATGTACTTGCTCCTTCTCAGCAATGATAGCACTGATGGGGAACCAGAAGAAAAGAGAAGAAAAGTTGCGAATGTTGTCATCAACCAGCCTGCCACAGACTCAAAAACATTGGTAGAAAATGCTCAGGAAGAGGTATGATGTATTGTTCTGCTGTTAGCCGGAATGATCATTTAGCTTTTTAGCAGAGTAATTTGAAAAAAAATTCCTTCATGCCCCCAAATTCTTTAGTCGTTTTAGCATTCAGGGAAATGGGGTGAAGAATGTCGTTGCCAGCTTACTTTTACACATAATGAAGCAAACGAGCTTCTAACTGTGTTACACCGTTGAGGAAGAAAACACATTTAATCCTTTGGTAGCAGTTTGTGACCCAAATGAACATGAGTAGGTGGCTACAGGTGTCAGACCTGGGTATTAAACTGGAAAACTGTGCTAAACACTTATGTGGTAGGATTACAGCGAGCCACAAATAATTTGATCTAAATGCTTATTTAATCTTCATTTAATCTTTGCTGTACTTTAATTAGGCTTAATTTAGAATTAAGTTCTGTCTTTAATAGTTGAAGATTAAAACAATTACCTTAGTCTTGGAAAAAACTGCATTTGGTTCAATAGACTGAAAAGTGAAATGTTAAGAAATGCTAAACCAGAATATAAATGGTGCATAGAAGTTTATTTGAGAAGACTTTATCTAGATAAGTCTGTATTCTACAAAAATAGTTTTCCAGACATAGTTCAGTAATTAAATTTTTATTTGCATAAAAATGATTGGAAAACTAATTTGAAATATTAGTGATAACTACAGGCTGAATAGCTGCTGGTTGCTAGCTGCCTTTCAGTTGCTTTATGTATGTGATGATGTGACCTTACTAATGGTAGTAAGAATTCCTTTCCACAGCCGTATCAGTTTCCTTGTAGGAAATTTTGGGGCAGTGGATATGCTTTGGTTTTCAAAAAGTGGAATGTATTTTGAAAAGGGTGCTGTTTATTACTGAATTCGTTGACCCAATTTCATTATGTAGTGTGTTTTCAAACTGAGACTTGTCTATTAGGTTCTTTAAAGGCAGAGTTCATGAATTTAAAGGATCACTGGGTAGAATAAGAAACTTTGCTTAATTTTCTGCCTTAGCATGGTTTCTAAAGGAAAGGGGAATTCCAGAACATGGAAATTAATTCGCATACAGAAGAGGTTCCACTGTTAACAGAAACTTCATAAACTTCTTAAGAGATCCAGTGCCAATCAGCAAAGTTTCTGTGCTGGGGAAGAAGGTGGTTTTTTTCAATTCTGTCCAGTAATGAAGAAAAGTACTTAAGCTTTTGGAGTTTTTTGTATGCTATTTAAATATGTGAAGACAATAATATAAGAATTGTTCATGATTCCTTTCTCTTTTAGTCTCATACTTAATAATTTTTTATGGATTTAGGCAAATGAATGGCCTCTGGAAAGCTTTTGTGAAGAGGTGTGCAATGATCTCTTTAACCCTTCTTGGGAGGTAAGACATATGCTGCAGTATTTAAGTTTTTAAAAAAGTGCTTCAATAGAAATGCAAACATTGTACATGTGGAACTTAAGAGAATTTTGCTAGATATCAAGACTTAAATCATTTGCGCATACAGATTACATAGCCAAGACAAATTTGCTTTTAGCAAACTTAAATGTTTTTAAAGACTCATTTAAAGGGGAATGAAAAACAGATGTGCAATGTATACTTGTGGAGAGTGGGAAAGATATGGAAAGCAGTCATTATATAAGTGAGAATTATGGGAGTATTGAAATTCAAGCAAAATAAAATCACATCAATCTATGGTTAAAAAGATTAAGCAATTAAAACAGACTTGGATTCATCAAGACTTTGAGGAATATTATATGAATCTGTTGCTGGCAACAGTGGCATGTTTGTCTAATGCCAAGCTAGTAGAAAAGGGAGGAGAATCAGTCCTTTAGTAACTATAAAAGTTAAATGTTCGGTTGTGTAGACCACTTATTTTCAAGATTGAAAACGGTTCTACTCACCTTTTTATTCAGTCCTTATACAATTTTCAACAAACATTGGTAGAAATTTCAGGTAAAAGCATGAAGTAGCTGATAATGATTTAACTTCCTCGCACAGAAGATAGAAATAACTGTTGTCAACTAACTTCATTTTCTTAAGTTGGCCTTTTGAAAGGTTAAATATTAACAGCAACTCTAACATCCTTACGTGTATCTGTAGCACAGTCTCGGTCAGTATGGCAGAGCCAACTTGCTCTCAAGCTTGGAAACACAGAGATAGATCGTATGCAGCCAGCACAATTATTTTGGTCCCAGAAAAAGAATAATTATATTTGTGTGGCACATCACTGCATCTGAGCTAAAAAGCCTCTCCTTATTTGAAAGCAGGCTGTTTGCAGTTTGCAGAAGGCCAGGTCCACTTGTCTTCTGGTATGTAGACATTCTCATAGCTTTCTTAGTACACTTGATATAAGGCACATACATCTTAATAAGGGAAGTAGATCAATACTGAATCATTATTGCAGTGTGTTCTGGGTGAAAAACAGGTTAACCTGCGTCAAAATGCATCTTTAAAATGGCTCTCTGGCAGCAGCTTGCAATGTCTGGAGGTCGCCTGGGTGACCGCTTCAGACTGCTTGCCAAGCTTACAGGCAGCTGAAGTCAGGCAGGACAAATCCTACTACTGGTATTTCCTTTATACATCTATGTCTTGCTGGTTTGTGTTTGCAGAAGCTGAGACATTAACTAGCGAAGTCTCCTTCTTTTGACTTGTAAAATCTAGCTCATCGGCCATCGTGGACCAAATAAATTGTTGTATGAACAATTAGGATTTTAAGACTAGACTCTCTGGCTCTGTTTTATTGGTTTGCTTATAGCTTTAACCAACAGCCATGGAGCTGTACGCAGGGGACATGTATGTTTGCATTTCATATAAGATATTCTGATGAAGGGAGGAGCTACCAAGTACTCAGTTCTAGTTGTTACTGCCATGAAATAAAATGCAACGATTTCCTGCTAGCAACAAGCATGTATATCAACTGTTCTTAAAAAAAAAAAAAAGTTAGCTCTTTTCTAACTTACGTAAAGGCCTCTCAATGAGAACCCAGTTCAAAACTCTGCTTTTGCAACTTTGCCTATCTGTTGAGTGAGCTTTTCTTGAGAAGCTGATTACTAGTCCAGTTAGGTATCAAAAACACCAGAAACAGGTGTCTGTAGCACACCTTTCTACTGGTCTTCTGTTATTTCCAAAACTCTTCCTAGTGTGTTCAGCTGTTCGTGTTTGGTGAGAACATGCAAGTGCCTATAATTTGCTTTCTCATATCACTTGTTCACTTATTTCTAAAGTCCAGTCAAGCAAAGCAGGCTTGTAAGCTATGCAGAATAGTAATTCCCAGAAATCTGTTTTGCAGACTCCAGAATACTGAGGATCTACATTCTGTTTAAGAAATATGTAGCTATAGAGAAATATTAAACATGAAGTGTTTGAAACTATAATAATGTTGATTTGCTTTAGCTTATAAACTTAATAAAAACAGTGATATCTTCACATTTCTCTTTGACAACTAGTGCCATAGAGCATAGTGAAGTAAAAGTAAATGAATATTGGCTGCATTACTGCAAATATCATAACTTGTTAGAAAATAGAAGTAGTTCTTAATTGCATCTGTTCATAAGCTGTCAAATACGTGGGAAAAAGGAGGTTGATTTTTGGACAGGTGAATATTTTAATATGTGATTTGGTCTAATAATTCCCACAAGTCTAAGTAGTACTAATTCTGCAGCTCTTGAAACATTTCTGTTAAGACTACAGTAGTATTATTTCAGTTTTCCAACATGGGTTTTGTCTTCTGTTCCTTAGTATTTTAAAACTGACTTTTTATTTCACTTTCCTAGGTTCGACATGGTGCAGGTACTGGACTGAGAGAGATACTTAAAGCTCATGGTAAAAGTGGTGGTAAAATGGGAGATAGCTCTTTAGAGGAGGTAGGTTTCCATTTATGTAGATTTAATATGTTGGTTAAGTGAAGTTTAGAAAAGAGACTTCTTAAAACGTTTAAACTTTGCAGCAGGTGTATGAAGTGGGGGAATATAAAGACTTTTTTGCTCGCAATCATCTGGATGACATCAGTGTATGCACTGACAAAATATTCTTTTAAAAAGGCTTGTGCAGAACCCAGTACTACTGTATAATTAGCCATTAATATGTTAGTTGTGTATGAAGTTATTAAACAGTAGCTTCCACATTAGAATACACTATCTTCAAGTCCTGGTAAGGCTGAAACAAAACTGACAAGTTGATTATGTAACTTCGGTAGTGTCTCAGACCATCTAATTCTACTTGCCTAAGTAGTAGGAGGACTTTCTCAAACTGCCCCTCTTTATTACAAGAAAAGGAGTTAAAATAGTCATTTTAAAAGGAGAACGTATTTTTAAAAATATCCTGACAGTAATAGCTTGTTTGCTAATAGTGAATTTCATCCAGATTCCTACTGTCTGTGCAAGAGGACTGTATTGAGTCAATGTGAACATTTGTTGTCATGTCTTTTACAGATTTTAGCTAAAGTAAGCATATCAGAAATGCTTTATGAATAAATATAGTCAAGGTGTTCAACTTTTCTCTTCTTACAGATGATTCAGCAGCATCAGGAGTGGCTAGAAGACTTGGTTATTCGACTTCTTTGTGTGTTTGCACTAGACAGATTTGGAGACTTTGTTTCAGATGAAGTAAGTTTGTTGCCTTTGCATGAACCATCAGCAGGTAGATCAGCAGGTTGCTGCAGGAGGTAATATTGCAGCAGTTTGGCTGTGCCTTGTATAGTGCTGCTGCATGTGCCTGTTACAACTGCTCACAGATGCTTATTAAAAAGCAGCTGATACATAAACTTCACTTTTTTTGTATAGCAGTTTGGTCATCTGACTCTTAAGTCAAATTTCATACAGAAGTATCTGTTTTATCATTTACTTTTTCCTAGGTAGTAGCACCAGTACGTGAAACTTGTGCTCAGACTTTGGGAGTAGTATTGAAACACATGAATGAAACTGGTGTTCATAAAACTGTGGATGTTCTCCTGAAGCTGCTTACACAGGAACAGTGGGAAGTGAGACATGGTGGTCTCCTAGGAATAAAGTATGCTTTGGCAGTACGTCAGGTAAGAACTCTCATGACAAATTGTAGAGAACTTTGGATCAAAAATCCCTGCTCAAAGTAGAGGATGTGGCTGAACAGTAGATAGGCATGATAAACAAGCTTGCTTGCACTGCAGTCCTGTGGGTTGAGATGTGTGACTGCACTTTTATATCCATGCTGCAAGTATATAGTGAAGCTGTGCTGTTGTAACGTGATGGGTTACTTGCAGAAAACATTATAAATAGAGGATATGCCTGCCTGCTCTTGGTGATACTCTCATATGTGAGGTAGCAGAGCAGAATGTTACAAGAAATTTCGGCTATCTGTGGTGGTATTCTGCAGACACTGGGCTTTGTTTATACCAAAACTGAGCTGACTTACAGTGCATTAAATTTATGGCCTATGTTTAATTTCATGAATGGTAACTTAAAATATTTAGATTAGTCTTGGACCTGTACCATCCCTTTGAAACAATCAGGTTCATTCACATACACAGAGTACACCTTAGTTGATTGGATCTTTATAAGCTTTTTAGGTTTAAAAACACTTTTGATCTTTTTGGCAGGACATGATCAACACTTTGTTGCCTAAAGTGTTGCCTGCAATAATTGAAGGTCTGCAAGATCTGGATGATGATGTCCGAGCTGTTGCTGCAGCATCTTTAGTACCAGTAGTGGAAAGCCTGGTCCAACTTCAATCTCAGAAGGTGACTGAACTAAGTTCAGTTAAGTTCACTTTTGGTCAAAGTGAAGAAATTAATGCTTAGAGGCAGCACTGGTTTGGTTGGTTTTTTTTTAATGATAACCTCTTCTGCTTGTTTGTGTAGGTGCCTTTTATTCTTAATACCTTGTGGGATGCACTTCTGGAGTTGGATGACTTGACAGCTTCCACAAACAGTATCATGATCCTTCTTTCATCCCTTCTAACTTACCCTCAGGTCCGCAAATGCAGGTAACTTTTCAGTTAGTATTGCTTCAGTGTTACAGGTTTGAATGTCCACTTATTTTCAGATTGGATTTACTAATTTCTTTCAAATCGCTTATCAAGGAGATGATTAATTTAACTCAGTATTTTAGTTCTGCTCTGGTTTTTTCCTTAAAGTGAAGGTTAGGGCAGTGCTTCTATTTTCATTACATTAGTGAAATGCAACAAAGGAATTAAGAAGTGTGCTAGACATGGTTTGTGTGACTTTTTTTCCCGCTTCTCTCTCTTCATTCATCTTGGATGTTTTAGTAAAGGAATTTGCTCCTCTCACATGGTGGTCCTGCCCACAAACATCTTGTTTGTTAACAAGGAGCAGACAAACTCCAAATGAGAGCAAACTTTGTACATTAAAACACATTCATGAACCTGTAGAGCTTTGCTATTGGAACAGTTCTGAAGAAAGCTACAAACATAAATTCACATCAGTAGTACAGCCAGCAATTCTGTGACTGGCTGATAACGCTGCCTAGTTGCTATCTCTTTGGGACTCTGACACATTAAAGGAACTGCATCTTAGTATGTTAAATTTTTCATAATACACATGGTAAACTTACAGTATCTGCATTTAAGGAAGATGCTGTACACATTTGATTTTTCTCATCCTGTATTACTGGCACTGCTGAAGCTGATGGTTGCCCAAATCCAAAATAAAGAATGAAGATTTGTTACTAATGCAGTCTTTAATTCAGCATGTACTACTTGCATCAGTTGATATGCCAGTTCATGCAAAAAAGATGCAAGCTTGTTTTTAAATATTTGTAAAGTCGTAACTGCATAATAGCAACTTCAGAACAGAAACAGCCCCCTCTTTTTTCTAAACAGTTGAGCAAAGCCTAAAGTATAATCTGGGAATAAACGTGATAGAAATACATGCTTAAATTGACTAATTCTCTGTACCAGTTAAAAAACCCCAAACTGGTATTTTCCTGAAAAACAGATACCAACTCAAACTATTTTAAATGTATAAGCTGTAGTAACTTGATCCTTCACTTAAAATCACCAAGTATATGCAGTAATATTTTTCTTTCTTAAAGCTTTCTTTTGGATAAAACAAGAATAAACAAAATTAACTTAGCTTTCTGTGTGTATGTGTGTTTTTATCCCTGTCACTGCCTCTACATCTCCCTTTCCTGTAGTATTCAGCAATCCCTGACAGTTTTGGTCCCACGTGTGTGGCCATTCTTGCATCACACAATATCTTCTGTGCGAAAAGCAGCACTGGAAACATTATTCACACTGTTGTCTACCCAAGACCAGGTAAGAATTAGTTATTAGTGTCTTACTGTGATGCATATTGGAATATGCTTGGTTATATGATATCCTTGTTTCAGAGTTCTTCAGCATGGCTGACTCCAATTCTGCAGGACATGTTGAGGCACATATTTCAGTTTTGTATCTTAGAAAGCAACCAAGAAATTCTGGATCTTATTCACAAGGTATTTGCATGACTTACCACCTAGATACAGTGCTTGTGTATCCTGCTCTTTCAAATCCTCTGTACTTTCGTGCAGATGAAGAATAGTGTGCTCATGTTAAATACTTTGCAATTGCCCTGTGTGATGCTTTACTATAGAGCGAATGAGAGTTCTTGCAGTTTCTCAGCATGTGCATGATCTTATGTAGACCATGTACAAATTTGTCATGATTTCTACTGTGGTTCTTTCCCAAGGTGTGGCTGGAACTGTTAAACAAGGCATCTGTACAGTATGTTGTTGCGGCTGCTTGTCCATGGATGGGAGCCTGGCTCTGCTTAATGATGCAGCCATCTCATTTGCCCATTGACTTAAACATGTTGCTAGAAGTAAAAACCAGGTCAAAAGTAAGTGAAATGTGACCTCACTGACTGTTCTGAGGAAAGTAGGAAATTGCTTAGCTGTATATAAAACACATTCTAAGAGTGTTAGAGGGGAGTGGCGGTGCCTTTCTACAGTTACAACTGTAAGCTGTCTTACAAGCCTCATGTCTGTAGAGCAAAAGGGTTCTTGTCAGGTTATCCAGGAGAATTAAGTTCTGCTGTGTAGCGTTCTCTACGTGGATATTTTATAAAGTCTTTATTTACATGATTCCAAAGCCATCTGTTTGCAGGACTGAGTTAAATCCAAAAGCATTGTGTTATTTCTGAAAACATGCTGAGAGAGATTTCCTTTTTCCTCTGTATTGTTTATCAGCTGTATGTCGAGTATTAACCTTAATATTATAGTGAAGGAATATAGCATACGTTTAATTGGTCTAGAGAATGCTATTAGTGGAGAGATGATTTACAAGTATGGACTACTTTAAGAAGTCTGTTACCCAAGAAGTGTTCTGTCTTAGTCCAGCTTTTGCATGGGGTGATGGTTATTTGGAATGTTATGGAATATGAATTCATATTTTCATTACAAACACACTTGCAACCTCTTTTTTATTCCGTAGGAAAAGGCAGGTGCTAAACTGCGCCAAGGTCAAACCCAGAATAAGGAAGTGATTCAGGAATATATTGCTGGGGCAGACAGCATTGCAGAAGATCCAGCAACCAGGGATTACGTTGTCATGCGTGCTCGGATGATGGCAGCAAAGTCAGTTTACTGGAAATACGAAAAAAATACTTAAAAGCAGTGTATTTTTTTCATAATATATAGTGGTTTTGCCAAAATCTAATTACTATTTTGGCATCTTCATTTTGAACCATGAATTGCAGAGTAATTGTAATATTGAAGTGACTGTTCTTTTTCCTCTTGTCAGGTTGCTGGGAGCACTTTGTTGCTGCATTTGTGACCCAGGTGTAAATACTGTTACTCAAGAAATAAAGCCAGCTGAATCATTAGCTCAGCTACTGCTCTTCCACTTGAATTCTAAATCTGCCTTGCAGAGGATTAGTGTTGCATTAGTAATCTGTGAGTGGGCAGCCTTGCAAAAGGTAGGATGTTTCTGCAGCAAAAATAAATTTTACTTACTATCTCAATCTACTCCTTGTTGTGTGGTACTTAGCTTGAAATAAGATTTCAGTAGGTAAGCTAAAATGGTGTTTATACTTCTGAATACCAAAATCTTGATTGTTAGACAGTGGAGGAATACAGTACTCAGTAGATAAATGCCAGCTGTCAGAACTATGAATCAGTAAATATGCTCACATTTTTTCTAAAAATAAATAAATTATTCTCAAGATGCCTTTTATCTAAGGTCAGTGATTCTTTTTAAGATGACTGTCTTTTCTCTACTCACTACCATTTCTAGTGGCAGACTTTTTGTTCCTAATCCTTTATCTTTAATATTCTAGGTTATGAATGTTAATAGTCCCTCTGGAAACTGGATTTCTGTAGCTAGACTGAGCTGCCCAAAACTGAAGAAAAGAAATTATGATTATTCAGAAATGCAAATTGTGTTTTTCTGTTACAGGAGTGTACAACTGTGGCTATTTGTGTTCAACCTCGTTTACTTGGGGTCCTTTCTGAACATCTCTATTACGATGAAATTGCTGTTCCTTTTACACGAATGCAAAATGAATGTAAACAACTCATCTCATTGTTAGCTGATGCACACATTGACATTGGAAACAGAGTAAACTGCAGCGTTTTTACAATAGATCAAGCTAATGAGCTGGTAAGTAGAAGCACGCCTGCCTTTCCTCCAAATCTGTTCTTGTCTTGAAATACACCTTCAGCATAATTATTACATAGATAGTAACTTGCAGAAATAATGTGGTGATCTTTGCATATCTCATGAAAAAGAATGTGTAAAAGATTCATGCTGTTTACCCTGAGGTGTGTTTACAGTCTGACACAAATCAAGTGCAGTGCAAGGTAGATACCTAATAGGAGAATAAAACTGAGTGTTCTGATCCCAGGTGTATATTCACTATTGAAATCTATGCACAAGAAATCAAAGCAGACTTCTAAACCATTGTCAAAAGACTTGTAAAAAGACTATGTAAATCCTAGACCTTCTCCCACCTTGGCCCTGACCTTTTAATCTGTTTTTAATCTTTTTCCAGTGAAATATTTAAGCAGCAATAGTCAACCAGTTGTGAGTGGGGAAGGATATGGAAGGTTCTGCAACTACTTTGTTGTGCTTTTTTCTTAGATTTTTATCCCAGTCTCTTTCGTCAAAAGAAAATCAGCTCAGAAACAACTTGTTTGTGCACAGAACCATGCACATCCTTTCTGGATTCTTGTATTCACATTCTGCTTTGCTAATCTGTTACATGCTTATGTATTTCCAGAATATTTGGGTAGAACCGACAAATATGAGACAATCTAAATTTGCAGGAGTACACAAACTGGTCTTGTAGCGTTGGGAATCTAAACTTTAAATGTCTGTGATATGCCTGGTTTTCTCTTTGATCTGCAGTTCAGGATTCTCAGAAGATACACTTTGGAGCATTTCCTGTTATTTACTGGGAAAATGGAGATGGTGATATGTGGTCAAGTGACTCATGTTGTGCCATGAGGATATCCTGTTTTACAGTAAATGAAACAGATTTGTAATTCTTTTTTTCCTTTCTCTTAGGTTACTTCTGTTTTCAATGAGGTGACATCATCCTTTACTTTGAATCCTAAAGTTCTGCAGCAGTTGGACCGTAAACGGCAACAAGTCCAAATGACTGTTACAGAAACAAATCAAGAATGGCAAGTGTTGCATCTGCGAGTCCATACCTTTGCTGCATGTGCAGTTGTGAACTTGCAGCAACTTCCAGAAAAACTAAATCCTGTTATAAAACCCTTAATGGAAGCTATCAAAAAAGAAGAGAATACACTTGTACAAAACTATGTAGCTTTATGTATAGCAAAGTTACTTCAGCAGTGTACAACAAGGTCTCCTTGTCCCAACTCGAAGATTATAAAAAATCTCTGCAACTCCCTGTGTGTTGATCCACATCTTACCCCCCTAGCAGCATGTCCTGCACAGCCTCAGAGTAGCCATGAAAACTCAAAAGGTATGACATCTAAGACTGCCAGGATCCTTAATATATCTTTGCTTATTTCTGAACTGTTGAAATGAGTATTTGACTGAGACTTGTTTTCAGTTTTTTTTAAAATGCCAGCATCTGAGTATTTATTTGTTAATAATGATTTCATTTAGGTATTTTAAACTGTGTGCAACTAATGTGTATAGTTTTCAGAAAATCTATGTATAAAATACTTTAATCCCAGTTTCCAAGTACTGACTCTTGTTCAGTTATTACCCAGTTACGATCACATTTCACTTACAGATGTTAAGCTTTTCTTTGAAATTGAGTAAAAATGGAAATTAAAGTAGCCTGTCAAAAATGTATGACTTCTGTTACATTCCATAGGCTAATCATAAGACAAAAAGATGACGACAGTGTTCAAAATGAATAAAATAATCCTATGCATGCAATGGTCATGGATTCTTTAAGTGGCTATCTATTATTGAAAATGTATGGATTGAATGAACAACTCAGATTAACCCAATTAAGATCTTAATACTCTAAGATTCTAACCTGCTTTAAGGTTTGAATATTGTACTTTCTACTCTTTCTTAATGAACGTGTCCTCCTTTGTCTCAGAGTAGAATAACATTCCTATCTAACTGAAAATGAAGCTCTTTAGTATAAATAGAAACATCTACAAGTCCAAAGGCACTGATGGCATCTTTTATTGTATCATGACGGAAGTATTGAATTGTTTGTAAAGGACACAGAACATAAGTTGGTTTAAACTTTAAAACATAATGTGCTTTTTAGTAAATAAAATTGTGCAAATGTCTTATATTTGATTGAAGTGTTACCTGTGCTTTTTGCTGAATAAGTATTTCTGGCAGTTTGCACACTTAACTCTTCATTTCAAGTCTGTAATGTGCTCCTAGCACAGTAACTCTTCTCTGTACTGAAGTGCCATCGTCCTCAAGGATGGAAAAAGTTATGGGTTTTTTTAAAGCACAATCAGCAGATGACTTGTAGGTAGCTCTCACTTCCCCCTGCGTGTTAAACTGCAGCTTAAATTATTGGCAGCTGTTCTCCCTTTTCTTTTAGGGCTCAACTCTGATAAAGATGGGATGCAGCACACAGTTACTAAGCACAGGGGGATAATTACACTCTACAGACATCAGAAAGCTGCTTTTGCCATCACAAGTCGGCGAGGTCCTACTCCCAAAGCTCCAAAAGCCCCTATTGCAGATCTCCCCGCAGGCAGCAGTGGAAGCATTCCTACAGAACTTGATGAGGTACATTTCAAAAGTTTGAATTTGCAACTTCACATTCACCCCTCCTTTCCATTACTTTGAATTCACTGGAGTTGATACCATTGTAGTAGGGATGCCAAGGGTTTTGCATCACAAAACAGGAAGTTTTGTGATGCAAGCAGCTTATGTTTGATGTTTTAAATGTTTGTCATTAAAAACATTAATAACTCCTGAAATTTTATATTGACTGTAGAATGTGAATATCAATATAAATTCATGCTGATGGATTTACACAAAATGTGGAACAAACACAAGAGGACAGAAACAGTGTCCTGCCTATGTTAGTGTTGGTCATCTCAATGCCTGCTGGATGCCTCTGAAGCATTAAAACCAGTAATTGAAATATGACTGTGCGGAGTAGAATGTCTGTGTTACTTTCATACTTGATGTTCTAAACTTTTCTGTTTTATTAATTAAGAATTTCAGCATGTTTTAATAAGATTCTAGGCAGGACTGTGATTCCTAAACAGTGTTGTGGATTTTGTTTTTGATTGTTAGTGTTTTTTATTAATTCTGCTTGCCAAAGAGGGTGGGAGCAAGAGAGAGGGATAAACAACAAATCAAATACTGTTTCTTGTAAGTTTTCTAGTATGTTACTGTTCTTGGTGTCACTGTATTGGCAATATCTGAGGTTCTGGAAGCGGAACCACTTGGAAAACGTCTTGCTGAAATGGACCAGTATCATCAAAGGCCAAATCTCAAATTTATACACTTTAAATAATTGGCTATAAAAGATTTTTGGTTTTTTAAATGTATAAAGAATAAAGTAGTTAACTTGGGGAAAAAACCTACTGGTGGATGTGTTGTGGGTAGATATAAACACAATCAGAACTGAATGTCTATGTAATGAGAGGTCACTCTTGACAGTAATTGTTATTCTTAAATGTATCTGACCTCACTACTTTGTTGAATTGTTTAATTCTAGGCTCAGAAACCTTATGTTGTACAGAGGAGAGGAGCTGAATTTGCCTTATCTACTATAGCTAAACACTTTGGTGCTGAAATGGCAACGGGATTGCCACATCTCTGGGATGCTATGGTTGGTTCGTTGAGGAACAACATTCACATAAATAATTTTGGTAATTACACTTCTGATTTAAGCTGGGAGGGGTCCAGGCAGGAGCCAGTATGTCAGTCTTAAACTGAGCACCTTTTCTGTTTTTACCAGACCGAAAGTCATTACTGGAAAAAGGAGATGCTCCTGCCCAGGAGCTGGTGAATTCCTTGCAGGTTTTTGAAACAACAGCAGCTTCGATGGATACTCAGCTACATCCTCTGGTAATCAGCTTTTGTATGAAACACTTCAATCTCTTTATTGCTAGTGTTCAAGTCTTTTTTTTTTTCTTTTTTTTTAGATGTTTTTCTGATTTTGCTCAAATGGTGTTTTAGTCACTCACTAGCCTGCCTGTTCTTCAAGTCCTCTGTCCTAGTCTTGATAAACTGAAGATGTGCATTTTTAAAGCTGTTTTTTCCCCATGTATTCTGTAGGATGTTAAATTCTGTAGTTGTTTATGCAGGTCGTAGAGTAAACCACAAAAGCAAACAGCTACTTAAAAATTTAGCCTTGGCCTACCCTTTTTTGGATGAGATTCCAAACAAGGTTGTGTCCAACGTTTGAGTTACGTTAATATTTATGCTATTGTATTACATTGGAATCAGCATCTCTGCTCTGCTTTATTATAATTCTGTATTTCCTAAACCTGGAGAACAGACTGATAATACGATGCCTTCTGTTTCTTATGAAAGTACAGATAAAAATGTTGTTATGCAGCACTGTGTGGCTCACTGAAATGGTTTGACTTATAATGCACGAACTGAGATGCAGTTTGTGCAGCCAGAGTGGGGGCAAAATGGTAGTAATAAAGTCAGTTTACTGTCTGGCTACTCTGTATGAGGCTGAAGGTTGTCAGAAAGGCTGCCTGTGCAGGGAATGCAAAAATTATTGAGACCTCAGTTTACCCCCAAGTAGACTAGATGTGATTATTTTAAAAGTGGTTTCTTTGTCTGAGCTGTCTATTTCTACTTGGGAGAGAATCCTGGAGTTGGGATAGTTCTGTGAAAGTATCAATAAAGTACTGGCTAAATAAAAAAAAAGGTTAAGAAACGGAGCAAGAAAGTCATCCTTATGATTGCATCTAACACAATTTTCAGTACTAGCCTATGTGCAGTACTCTATTTCACAATAAGTGCAGTAGCTCTGGAAGAGAGAAGGGCATCAGGATGACAAAAATACATGGCAAGGCTCCTATGCAAGGAGTAAGTAGGCCAGAACTCTGGAAAGGATGGGTCTAATGAACGGCTGTAGAATTCTGAGCAGATCACATGGAAATTTTTCTTACTTATTTTAATAAAATACTGAAGTGATTTTGAGTGCATTTAGCACTCATGACGTAGACTTTTTAAATCTGTACATTTTATATGTATACATATATACGTGGTATGTAGTTATAATGTAGATTGGTTTTGGTGGTGCTAATACTGTATGCAGTTTAAAAAAATCCCTAGAAAGTCAAAGAGGCTGAACTTGGTTCATCAAAGCTAGTATTTAGGGACTTTCCCACTAGGAAAAACCTGACCATCTGTTCAAGGTAGCCGATGCAAAAGCATATCTGCACTGATTAAAAAGAAGACACAAACGTGCACCAAAGACATATGTGTATACCCTGCTGGGGAGATGCAGAGTTCCTTCTGAGTATCTTGCTTGTCACACAGAATTACTGAGATTCCCCACATGAATAATTAATCTGCCTAAACACAAAAGGGATGAGTCTAGGACAAATTTGCTAGCTGGAAGGAATTCTTAAATCTCTATATCTGTATTTAAGAAATAATTATGTTATTCTTTTTTGTTGAAAGTTCTGGGTATTTGGTACTATCTTTTCAGTGTGAAACACTTCTTTGCTAAGTAAGGGCTTAATTAGTTTTAATTTTGACTGAAATGCTAAATATTTTGTTACTCTGAATTTTATCTTTACTGGGGAGTAGTATGTGTTCAAAGTTCAAATTGCCTTTTTCTTCTGAGATTATTTTTTTAGTTTTAAGCAATTATATCTTGCAAAGGAGCCATTTTAAGCATTCTTAAGTGACTTTAAAAGATACTGTAGTTAAAAAAAAATTACTTATTTGTTTATAATTCATACTAACCTTTACTCCCCACATTTTTCTTTTATTTAGTTAATACAGCATTTGCCTCATCTTTACATGTGCCTTCAACATCCCAGCACTGCTGTGAGACACATGGCTTCCCGTTGTGTGGGTGTTATGAGCAAAATAGCAACCATGGAAACAATGAATATCTTCCTAGAGAAAGTTCTGCCATGGCTGGGAGCAATAGATGACAACACCAAACAAGAAGGCGCAATTGAAGCACTTGCGTGTATCCTTGCGTGCGCATTCAGAAATGCAGAAATTTATTTGCTGTTGCTTCATTTGGGTGAACAAAAACTGTTGCCTGAAAGAAATGGGAGGAGGAATGAAATAAAATACTAAGCTGTTTTTTCTCCTGCGGAAAGAAACAGAAGAATTTCTGTTGCCCTTATTTTATCTACCAAGTTACGTTTTGGGGGAGGTAGTTCAGTTTCTCAAACCATGCACTTTGCTGGCTAAATGGAATTGAGTAAATCAGATTTCTCTGCTTCTGCATTGCTTTGTTACTAGAAATCTCATTCACCTGAGTGTTACAATTAATGACTCTTACTTATTGAGTGTGAAATCTCCTGGGTGTGTATTTGTCAGACAAACCTGAACTGGTAAAAACTATTTCCTTAATAACCACTCCAGGTGTAATGGAGCAGCTGGATGTTGGTATTGTTCCATACATTGTTCTTCTAGTGGTTCCAGTTCTGGGTAGAATGAGTGATCAGACAAACAGTGTACGTTTTATGGCTACTCAGTGCTTTGCCACACTGATTAGACTGATGCCTCTTGAGGTAAGCTCGAGCTGTAAGTATATGGAGTATGTGAACTGTCCCGTATCCACTCTTACACCAGCTGCAAAGTCCAGGCTTCTAGCTTATTAAATGCTGAATGAGTAACTGGTTTTATAGGTGTTGAGTCCGTATCAGATAATAGATAATAGTGTCCTTTATAAGTAAAATGAGCAAAATTGGACCCTGTGTTAGCAATTTTCTAATTTAATGTTAAAATAAAATTTCTCTTTATAAGAAGCTCATTTTAGCTGTATATGCAAAATTAAATGGTAGATTTCTTAATTTTGTGTGTAATGCTGCTTTTCTCAGTTTAGGTTTAAAAGTTTGAGGAGCTATATGTGCCCTCTCCTTAGGTATGTGTTTTGCTGAGTATGTTGTCAAGAGAAAGGCACAAAAGCAATACTGATTTAAAAGAAAAATCAAAAATAACAGTAATACAAATAGTGTGGAGATAAGTAGGGTCACTTATTACTAGTTCTTTAAATTAAAAAGCACTACCCTACGTATTAAGGCAAAATACTGTGTATTATGATGCAGTAGTTTTTAATCAGTACAGATCTGCTTCAGTCTTTCACTCCTGCTACAACTTGCATACCTCAGACACCTTCTAATGTTGTGCATCAAGGACTACAATGCTTCTAAGTAACTTAATGTGACCACCAGATGGTAATAGAAGACAGTTTCGAATTTCCACTGCAATCATGAAAAACAATTGTCAGCTTAGTGGGTTTTTTATTATCTCAGTTTTTAATTTAACATAATACAACCTTAGAATCTGATGACTAGCAGTCTGCCTTAACAGGAGCACTTACTTTGTGTGCTTACACTGAGATGTTGAACAAGTTGAAAGTGAGCAAAGAAGAACTGAATTTCTAGCATATTCACTGCAGTGCCATTTGCACCAGTGCCCTTCTTCATACACATCTTAAACACAGTCCTGTGGAATACATATAGCTTAGGGTTTGGGGGGGGGTTTTAAAGCTAATTTAATAAAATTTAGTGAGCATCTCTTAAAAATATACTGTATTTGTTTTATTAATTTCATGCATATGTGTGATCACTTCATGTTTCTTTTCCATAATTATGGAAGAAGTGCCTTAAAAATTCCCTTTCTGGTTAAGAAAGTTCAGTATCAGATATTGAACTATATTAAATATGTAAGCATAGAGTGAAGCAGATTAATAATGAGAGAAAATACTAGTATGGAAAATACTAGTCATGGAGCAATATTTTATTTAACAATAAATAAATAGCATTAGGTGGGTTGGGGGAACTGTGTTCTGTTTCCTGCATCTTTATGCTCAAATTGATTATTCCTTCAACCATAAAAATGAAAGTATGGCTGAGAGAAAGATTGTAAAATACATGGTTTAACTTGATCAAACCTGTATTGATAAGCAATCCTGCTGCAAGTTGACAATATAATCGAACCAAATTACCTGGCAGAGTATTCATACTGCAGACAAGTTCTTCTAAAAAGGGGGTATAGGCAGAACATTGAACAAGAATACTGTCTCTGTGCATGTATGTACTTTAATACCATACTGGGCACTACTAACATCCCCCTGCCTTACTAACTACATATGTGGTGGAATTATTTGATGAAGGGTTTTTTTTTGGCCAGGAGCCCTCTGAAAGTGATTAGTAAGTTGGGTTTTGAAGTAAAGCTGACTAAAGATGGAGGTGGCCCAGAAAAATGGGATGACAGATGTGATGGTAGGAAAATAGCAGTGCCTCTGCTGCTACTGTGTGTTATTAGCAAGGAAGAATGAGCATATTTCACCCCCAAATGCCTTCTTTGGGCTTCTGGCCTCGTATGGGGAGTACCTAGGAAGTAAAGGTCTGCTGCTACAAACCTAGAGAGGTTCAGGTTTTTCTTTCTTCCAACAATTCCCAACTGCTTGAATTCATCCTATGGATTTCAGTATCACTTTAGATCTAATTCTGCTAATTAGGAGAAAAATCCATCAAACTTTGGATGGTAGCTTGTGGCTCAAGAGAAGTGGGTGTCATAGGATTCTCTAGCCAGCCAGATAAACTCTCTGATTAGAGGCAGAATAGCTCAGTCTTTGTAGAATCTTAGAAGCATGACCAGAATTTTCCATCTTTTATGTGATTTCTATCAGTCTTTTCAGTGTGTCCTTTTGGGGCAGGATTTTGTCTCTTGCACCTTACAACCCTGCATGTGTTGACCTGCAAGTAATCAAACAAGTATAGCTAAATATAGTATTTAAATCCTGAGTTTAGATTCATACAGTCGAGAAGAGTGCAGATCTTTACTGTCTTGTTTGTTTAAAGCGTCTAAGTGAGTATGAGTTTTAATTTCTTCTTCTCCTCTGTGTGGCAGTTAAGTCCTGTAGCGCTTACATGACTGCTTTAAAAATGTTATCCTAGGCTGGTATACCAGACCCACCAAACATGTCCGAAGAATTAATCAGAATGAAGGCTAAAGAACGTCACTTTCTGGAACAATTACTGGATGGAAAAAAACTGGAAAACTATGAAATTCCAGTACCAATCAAAGCAGAGCTCAGAAAATACCAGCAGGTAACAGCTTATGCTTTTATTTTAAAAGTTCCAGTCTGATATGATTTCGTGGAATAGTAGGAGTTGTTTAGGTACTGGCATTTTTCTTGTGGGTTGAGTGTTTTGGTTTCAGCTGTGCAGTGTGTATCTTGGACTCTGGATAAGGAAGAACAAATTCATGCCCCTTACACTGTTCTAATGATACTTTTTCTGCTCTCTGGATTTTGCCTTTTTTTTTCTGGGAATGGCCCGTGGGCTGTGCCTTGCTAACACTGGCTGTGGCAGCCCACCACTGCAAAGCCAGGCCTCACTGTACCATTTGGGTGTTTGTTATTCCCTTTATTCCCCCTGATTTTAGTGAATGGGCTGTAGTGGATGCATTTATGGTAGGAAACCAGCTCCTAGTTTGGCAGTGCTGGGTCATTGACCATACGGATGTTTGAACTGAAGCTTTACTAGCAAAAAGCCAGTTTTCAATTGAGGCACTCTCCTTTTCTGATTTCAGGATGGAGTGAACTGGCTTGCATTTCTCAATAAATACAAGCTTCATGGAATTCTTTGTGATGACATGGGCTTAGGAAAAACTTTACAATCCATTTGCATTCTTGCAGGTGATCATTGCCTCAGGTAAGCTTAAACAAATAACATTCTGTCTTAGACTTCAATGATAGGTCTTATCTGTGATAATGAAACTGGACATAGTCCTGGGCAACTGTGACTGTAGGCGGCTATGCTTGGACAGAGGGGGTTGGACCAGGTGGCCTCCACAGGCCCCTTCCCACCTCAACTCTTCTGTGAAAAATAATTTTTTTAAAACTCTGTTCTATACTCTTAAAGGGCTCAGGAATATGCAAGAACAAAACTGGTGGACAGTGTTCCTCTTCCCTCCTTGGTGGTGTGTCCTCCTACACTCACAGGACACTGGGTGGATGAAGTGGGCAAATTTTGCTCAAAAGAATATCTTAATCCATTGCACTATACAGGACCTCCTACTGAGAGAGCAAGGTAACCCATCTTGCATTTATAACTGGTTTAGAGTAAAATATCACACATGGAATTTTTCAACTCATTTTACTACTACTATTGAAGCATAGTTTGTGGGCATGCGAACACTTGCGATGGTACTTTTAAAGGCTGAAATAATAACGTGTAAGGAACACTTCAACTAACTCCTCATTTTTTTCTTAAGATTGCAACACCAGGTGAAAAGACACAATCTCATAGTGGCTTCATACGATGTTGTGAGAAATGACATTGACTTCTTCAGGTAAGAATGGCTTCTTTTCTGAGGTTTTTAATAGCTTAGAATTTTAAATGCTACTTAAGTCTGTGTCTTCTTTTCTAGAAATATTAAGTTTAATTACTGCATTCTTGATGAAGGCCATGTAATAAAAAATGGAAAAACAAAGCTGTCAAAAGCAGTAAAACAGCTGACTGCTAATTACAGGATAATTCTTTCTGGGACACCAATCCAGGTAACTGATTTTCTATTTTGGATGAAAAGTAGAAAACAAACAAGATAGGACTATCTTGCACTCTGTTTTATTGTACCTTTTATCAATCATCTTGTTCAAGGTATACATTGTAAAACAGTCTTTCACTGCTAAATGCTCAAAACGACATTTTTTCCCTTTCCTGGTTATATGTGTGTATAGGGGAATGAATGCAGGTTTTGTGGTATTAATGGGGTTCAGAAGTTGGCAGCAAGACTTTCTCTACCACTTCCTCTTTAAGTGTAAGGCAGGGAAGAGACCATTTCTTTATGCCTCAAGTAAAGTTAGCAGGAAACTCAGTTCTGAGATCTCCAGATTTTGAGCTTTGTCCTAATGACTTGCCTGTGCAGTATCTCTCACCCAGGACTAAACCCCTGGTGTGTCTTGGGTTTTTTAACCAGAAGAACTCAGGGTGTGGCTTGAGGCGCTGGACACAGTGGGAAGTCCATTTATACATTCAAGTGCATGCAGAGGTATTTCTGTAACTCAGATGTACAAAAGAGCCACAAGGCTCCAGCAGCTTGGGTTGCTAGTGTGAGGTTTGTAGGGTTTTAAATATGTATGGAAATTTTTTCTGATACCTTGCAACAATTTATTAGTTTTGAAAATAATGTATCAAATGTTTCTTTTATGTTCAGAACAACGTCTTAGAGTTGTGGTCGTTGTTTGACTTCCTAATGCCAGGATTCTTGGGCACTGAACGCCAGTTTGCGGCTCGTTATGGCAAGCCAATCCTGGCAAGCAGAGATGCCCGAAGCTCCAGTCGAGAGCAAGAGGCTGGTAAGGATCAAATGTTCAGTCTTTGGGTTTTTGTTTTAGCCTTTTAGATGAGAACTGCTAATGAAAAGAAAAAGTGTGGTCAGTTCTAACATCAGAGATTGAGGGGTAGCTGAAAGTTTTGAAAAAAAAAATTTTTTTCTAAAATGCTGCTGCTGTTGCCCTCACTAGGGGTACTTGCAATGGAAGCACTGCACCGCCAAGTCCTGCCATTCCTGCTAAGGAGAATGAAAGAGGATGTGCTGCAAGATCTCCCACCCAAAATTATTCAAGATTATTACTGTATTCTCAGTCCTCTACAGGTATGCTTAAAAGGTGGTTGAAAGTTTATTTTTCAGGACAGTTAAGACCACAAAGGAGTTCTGTATTCCTGTGTCAGCCTGATATCAGCTCTGTCATGTTCTGGATGTACTAAAAGGATTTCCAGTATGTGTTTAAAAAACTAATTCCAGTCCTGTAGTAATAATATTTCTTGATATTGGGCATTGTTCAGGAACAACATCTAGGATTCTGCAGATTGTTTTTCAATAACACTTTCCAAGTTGAAAGAAAATAAATGGCAAGACATTCTGTTGTTAATGTTTATCTTGCGTTACATGTGAAATAGCTTTCTTGACGTATGATAATTCAGAATTTTAACTTGAAACTAAACTCTGAATAGGAAAAAACACACTCATTCTCTTGTCTGGTCTACAGGTTCAGCTTTATGAAGATTTTGCCAAGTCTCGTGCCAAATGTGATATTGATGAAACAGTTTCGTCAATTTCACTGAATGAAGAAACTGAAAAACCAAAGCTTAAATCTACAGGTCATGTATTTCAGGTACAGATTTTTTCAGTAATTTTTATTACCTAGTACGTACATTTCTGGTAACTGTATTTATAGGTGTAGTAAAAAAAATGAAAATCAAAATAGTAAATTTAGACATTCGTGGCCATATGATCTAAGTAGAGTATTTATGGCTGGAATGTGATATATAGCTATTATGTTGAAATTATGGGTTTGTGTCTTACGAAGCATAACACTGCCTCATATTTTTAATGTGATCTGTTGAACTGATGTTCAGCTGTTCTGTGGATCTTGTAAAAACTGAGTACTGGGGGAGCAAAACCTCAGAATGAGGGAAGTAGTTCTGATTTTAGCAGCTGTTACACTTCAACATTAAGATTCTAAACATGGACAAAATGTTTCCTTAAGGTTAGATCTGAATTTGATGGTTCATGATCTTACAGAATTGCAGATTAACTCTTGGTTAATTGGAAACAATTATTCTCAAAGGCTCTGCACTGCTCCCAAACCCATTTCCTCACAGACTCAGATGAAAATGGTAATCTTTGCATTTTTCCTGAAAGAAGGGACTGAGATCACAATGAGTGTAACAGTGTTTGGATACAATTTGAAATGCAGATTTTAAATGAGCAATTTTGTTGAAAATACACCATAAAGTCCAGATTGTGGAATTGGCCGAGTGATCCCTGTACTTACAATCAATTCTGTTAATCCTTTTTCTGTAACCATGTTCTTGCTAATTACTTCTTTGAACTTCATTTCTTAAATAATTAAAGGCATTGCAGTATTTACGGAAGCTCTGCAACCATCCAGCATTAGTGCTCACAACACAACATCCAGAATACAAGAGAATTACAGAGCAACTTGCAACTCAGAATTCATCCCTTCGAGATATCCAACATGCACCTAAGCTGTCTGCTTTAAAACAAGTAAGTGGATGTGTGTTGTGTCTTAAATTTCATAAATGTCTCTACTGATGTTACAGTTTAGGATGTTTTATTTAAGATTTCATCAATATGAAAACTCTTCTTAATTAAATTCAGTAGCAAATGAAAAAGGATGCAAGGGTGTTTCAGGGATATGCCCTATTTTCCCTGATAATTCAAGAGGGAGGGGGAAGCACAATCTTCATGGCAATTATGTTTATATAACTTGTTGGCATATGAAAAACTTTACTTCTATTTTATTCTTGTGCCTCCTGTTGCAGATTTTTTCATTTTTATTATACTGGAGACTACTTCCTTGATAAAGTTAGATTGGATTGCATAGCTTTACTTACAGGAGGATTTAAGTAAGTGAAGGAAATGGCTTCCTGGTGACTCAAGTTTTTGGTAGTTTGACAGAGAAGCCAAACTTTACCTTCTTGTCCTTTAAGTGACTGTCATTTACATAATTCCTTCTGCAGCTTGTTTCTCTCATTTCTACTTTTGATAGTCAATGAATGTCAATATTTACATGACATCTACGGTCATTTTAATGACACACTTTAATGTTCTTTTACTTAAAGCTGCTGCTAGACTGTGGTTTGGGGAATGGTGGATCTTCAGAAAGCGGTACAGAAGCTGTTGTGGCCCAGCACAGAGTGCTTATCTTCTGTCAGCTGAAGAGTATGCTGGATATAGTGGAGCACGACCTTCTCAGACCTCAGTTACCTTCAGTTACTTACTTACGACTGGATGGCAGCATCCCTGCTGGGCAGAGACATTCCATTGTTTCCCGGTATGCATTATCCCCTCATAACCCATGAGGCCAACTTTAATGAACTGTACTATTTATATGGTGCAAAATTGGGTTTTTTGTCTGCCTCAAAGCAGATGAGGTTCATAAATTCTTTATTTAAATGAAACTTACCATACTTCTTCTTGTATGCAGGTTTAATAATGACCCATCCATAGATGTTCTTTTGCTCACCACTCATGTTGGTGGACTGGGACTTAACTTGACAGGGGCTGACACAGTTGTATTTGTGGAACATGACTGGAACCCGATGAGAGACCTGCAAGCCATGGATCGGGCACATCGCATTGGGCAGGTGAAAACCTCTTCATTTCCCATTAGGGTGGCTTTTCTCTTGCTGAACTTGCTTGAGAGAGATTGTAATAACAAAGTGACAGCTGTGGGTTTCCACCAAGCTTCCATTCATACTTATTTCTTGCAAATACGCCAGCTGCTGAAGTGCAGACTTCCTTATTCTGTCCCCAGCTTGGTAAGTCTTCTCTTCTGTACTTCTGAGCTGCTGGGGAGAGGCCAGGGAAGAATCACCCTTCTATGGAGGAAGAGATGACTGCGGACTGAGACAAGGAAGTGAAGAGACAGCCCACAGGGTTGTCCTTCTCTGGTGCTGGGATAGGACAAGAATGACTGCTGTTAGTCTTCCCCTAGAGCTGCAAATAGCAGTGAATTCTTCTAGAGTGCGGATGCAACTGAAGATGCCTCTACTATATAGTGGCATAGTCTCGTGCTTTCCATCTAATGTCTGTCAGAGTACAGTTACTGAAGGGTAACTCCAACCAAACTGCTTCCAGACTGTCCATGATAAACACTAAAATGCTTCCCTGAATACCTAAGATGATACTTTGTAGCTAAGTGTGCTTTTTTTCTTTCAGAAACGTGTTGTTAATGTATATCGCCTGATAACCAGGGGAACTCTGGAAGAGAAGATCATGGGTCTTCAAAAGTTCAAAATGAATATTGCAAATACAGTGATCAGCCAAGAAAATGCAAGCCTACAGAGCATGGGAACAGAGCAGCTTCTTGATCTGTTCACTCTTGACAAGGTAAAGAAACATTTTTACAAATACTTACCAAAAATAGAGTCAGCTTAGGGAAAAGTTTTGCTTTGAAATGTCAAATTTAATCACATGAATGCTTAAGTTGGACGATGAATAGTAGACAGCTCTCTGAACAACAGGAGGAAGTGATATTTCCCCAGGAGTATTATCAGAGTTGAAGAAGTTGTTAGGTTCTTGGAGACATTATTCTGAATATTAATAGGAATTTTTTTTCTTTTGCAAAGGATGGCAAAACTGAAAAAGCAGATACCTCTACCTCTTCTGGGAAAGCATCAATGAAATCAGTACTCGAAAACCTTGGAGAACTATGGGATCAAGAGCAGTATGACACTGAATACAGTCTTGAAAACTTTATGCATTCTTTAAAGTAACCATCACATATTTGTAATACAACTGCTGCTAGTTCACATATTTTTCTGCTGATATTCAGCAAACTTCAAAGCATATAGAGTGAACCTTTAGCTTAATGTGTAAATAGACTTGCTGAAAGAAGAATCTTCAGAAGACTGGCACGAAGTAGTGTCAGCTGTTTCACTGGGAAGTTATTCTGTCTTAAACGTTTGCACTGTATAAAAACTTTAAATGTAAGCATTGTGAGGTGGTTTGAATTTTACTTGTTCTGAACAGCTGCACATTCTTACTTGGTAGAAGAATTAAAACAAAGCAGGTTTTTACATTTGTTAAGAAGTGTTACTTGTGTTTGCAGTTAAGTCCACCATTATTTCTTTCTGTATCTATAATAGTTTTGTACAGTTGTTTCAGTGAGTACTTCAGGTTGTTCAGTGTACATTTTTCTTTTAAACACAGCTTGCTTTTATGGTGTATTAAAGCAATTTTCAACTTAAGCTTTCATTCAGATCATTTCAGGACTTATATCACCAGAGGCAAAGCCTAGAAGCCTTGAAAGTGTTGAATAATGGAATGGCACTAGGCCTGTGCACCCACCTATGTATATTGACTATAAATATATCACGCTCTTCAGTCTTTTGACACCATCTTGTGAGAACAGCTGACTTGAACTTTTTAATGTAATGAGCTCTATTAAATACAGGTAATGGCCTATTTGAGGCCATGTTTGCATCCTGTTAGCAGGGGTGTACTTTTTTAATTTATCTATAAGGCTAGAATATAGCCAATTTGAGAGATGCATGTATTCAGTATGTTTCAATCCTATATATTTTTTGTAACTAAAAGAAGAAATTAAATATACAGACAGACATTTTCCAGAAGTAGATTTTACACTGTCTAGGATTCTAAAATCCATGCTAAAAGTGACTGTGTACTAAACTGATGCATGATTTAAAGCTTCTTGAAGGAATAGGGAGGACTTTTTTTCTTTAGGAGAAAATATACATAGAAATACCTACATCAGTTTGAGGTAATTGAATAGTTAAAATTGTGTAACAAAGATAGTAAAAGACTTTAATAGCAGTGAGTGAGAATAATATGGCTGTATGTTATGCAGCTTTTTATAAAAAAGGGAGGCAGTAGTAAGAGTGTTTCTAGATGTGCATATGTACCAGTATATGCACTTTTTATAAATATTAAATTATAGATAACTTACAGCAGTTGTCTGAATACATAGAATATATGTATAAATATAAAACCTAAGGTTTGTAGCTTGCTGTGTGCTTAAGCATCAGAGCTTAAAAACCACCAGAGACCTCAACTAATGTAAAATAAGATTGTTTTAAAACTATATAAATCAAGACAGTTCTACAGCATTGGAGACGAATTAATGTCACATTTCAGTAGTTATGAACTGCCAGATTGTAACTAAATTAGCATTCCATGAAAATAAAACAAACTGGGAATATATAAGTTGTATGTTGAGTTTGTCCATGTTTAGTTTTGTTTCTGTAGAGAAGACTTATTTGGCTACATAAAAAACCTAGTGCTTTTGGAAATTACAGCTGGATTACGAGTATTACATTGGTTAACTTCTACCTTCAGGCTATTTCTGTTGTTCTTTCAGCTGATGATCCAAGCAGGGGAGACAAGATGGGGCTTGGTGGTGTTTGCAGAGAAGTTACAATGCTGGAATTACGCGTACTTGAAGATAACTTGGTGCAGTAATTTGGTGATAGTGCCTAGAAATAATGAGATATTTGAATAAAGAAATGTCTTTAGTCATAAAAACTGCATATGTTTTTCTTCAAGAGTTTTATTAGGTGCAGTGGTAAGAAACTGTTCGGGTCCTGTTGCAAAAGAAATAGACAGCATAGGACTGTTTTAAACCAGTTATTTTTCACGTTGAGGTTGCTATGCAACCATAATAATTTTAGCGATGGATTTCTTGGATATCACATCAAGAAGACTCCTGTACTTGGAAAACAAGGGAAGGCAGAACTTAGAATAATTTCAAGACTATTATATGTACTGACTGATCTTAAGTGTTCTGTGAATTAATGCTTTGAAATGTAAACCAACACAAGTGCTGCACCAAGTATATAAAAAATGGGAGTTTGTTATGTTAATATTTAACTAAGAGCTCTTCTATGCTTTTCAAACTAGCAGAGCATTTGCCACGATCCAGCTTGCTTGTGCAGTGTCCTCAGTGCACAAACTGGATTCACATACAGCAAAACTCCAGCAAGAAATAGCTCTTAGAATGCCTCTAGCTGCATTTGATCTCTTTAATGGCTATTCAGCTGGACCAGACCAGGGTCTGGGCTGGAACAGAAAAGTTGCATTATTTCTAGGCTGAAAAGAAACCTTCAAAAATGTCAGATTCTCAGCAGCAACCATTTTGCTCTCCAGCTCTGCCCCTAGTGCAGGTTGTTACTTGCTAATGAGGATACAGCCTAAGCCTTGACTGACTGCAGGTCCAAAGAACCATGAACTGAGTAGAACCATGCCTAGGCTCAGAATGCTTTGGGTTGGAAGTGACCCTAAAGATCATCCAGTTCCAAAGCCCTTCCAGGGGCAAGGACACCTTCCACTACACCAGTTTGCTCCAAGATCTGTTCAACCTGGCCTTGAACTCTACCAGGGATGGGGCATCCCTAACTTCTCTGGGCCACCTGCTCCACTGCCTCAAGGTCAAGGCTTGGTGTGTTGTGTGTAACTTGCACTGAATTAAACTAGTCTCTCTCATCGTTTAATAGCATAAAAAAACCACTGATAGTCCCCAAAGCCAGACCTACAAATTAATGTAGTTCTTGAGTCAGAGCTTGCTAACCTGTAAAAACTAAGTACCTCTGCCTGGTGACCACATTCTGGGCTGGAAGGAACAACTTTGAAACAAATGTACACATAATGCTTCTTTTCAACCAAACTTAAGGACTGCTTGAAATTCTACTTAAAACTAAATGGAGAACTACCTTCTGCAAACATGCATCAGGTCTGCATAAACACACCTTCTGCAGAGTCTGTTGTACTTGGTTTAACTAAGAATTCAATCTAACAAGTCTGTCTTTCTCCATGTCTGTTATCTTTGGAATCCGTTTAGGCAGGAAGCTGCTTGCTTTCTGCAAATTTACTTATGACTATTGCAGGTTTCTAGGTTGTTTTTTTAATCCTTCTCCCTAATGCTTTTGGAAGTTTTTTCCCAAGCTTGCTGAAAGTGAAATTACACTGAATATCCAAGGTATACATAGTGATTTAGTTTAACTCAAATTAGTTCAAGTTGACTCTTTTGCTTTAGTCCATTATCTTTACAAATCTTACCTTTTACCTTAAGATTACCAGATTTAAAGACAAATGCTTACATTTACCATTAGTGGTATCCCCAACTTTCCTACTATCTCATGGTTCTGCAGGTTGTAAGGCAAAGAGCACCTATTTCTAATTAAGCTGTAATTCAGGCAGAAGTAGGGCAACTTCTAAGCCATGTTAGAAACTGTGGAAAACTTCTAAGATGAAAACATACCAAAGCTTTTACTAACTTGCTTACAAGTGGTAAATAATGTAGTGATAAATCTAGCTTGGTGTTCAGTGTTAATAGAGCTTTGGCATAGGGCAAGCTTTAAAACTTTCAAGGACCACAGCAGCAGCTGACTTGTGCTAAGTTGCTTTGTAATCAAAAGCTTGGAAGATGGAGTTCTTTCTTTAAACCAGGGAGAGAGATGCTTTAGAGTAAAAATCATTCCACCTTTTAAATCACATTTAAGTTAATTACTTTCAAGGACACTTCTCTGAATGTAAGGATTTTATAGAGATGATAATCCATCTGAATTCTTTCAGTGGTCTATTGAGAGATGTGACCTTTGAATTTGCCTCAGAAACCCTTTCAAGTTGGCTCCTTATCTTCTAGTAGCATCACTGGAGTTCTCCAGTATTTTCCTCTACAGCAGGTTTGGAGGTATCTGTTCAGTTACACTGTCTGTTTTTAAGGCCACCTCCCTGTTCAGGAATCACAATGTAGTTGATACTCTGGCAGCCAGACCAGACTCAGGGATTCTGCTCAAAAAGGGAAAGCTTCTTTTGGTGTGAGGCTGACAGCACTCCCCTCCTGGGAGGACCATATAGCAGCAGAGTAACAGGGCTCTAACTTCACACTGACAATTCAGTGATCTTGGCTGTCACTCAAACAGGAGATGCTCTTCTTCATCTGCTGTGTGTGTGCACAGGCAGAGCTCTGCTTCTTGGCGCAAGTGTGCTGCTCATAATGCCAAGTCCTCTCCATTCATAAGCCTTATGCAGTAACAACAAAACCGTAATTTTCTTCTATTTCTAACAGGTACCTTTAATTTAACGTAAAGAGTAGAAGGTCTGTGCCAAGCTCGTCTGTATCTTTTTTTCTTGGGTAACAGCTAAATACGCTATGCTTACACTGTGTGTATGCTGCAGTAAGTACGCAAGACAACAGAGAAACTCCTATTTAAAAGTTGTCCTTTGCCAAGGTTAAGACATTTTTATTAACTTCTTGTAGACATTGGGATCCAAATTTGCAACTTTACATGTCAAGTTGTACCCACCAGCCTTGCATCTGCACAAACCAGCGCAGATGGGTTTAGGAAATTTGTTAGGCTATCTATCCTTCCTTAAGGATATCAAACCTTTAAAAAGTTACATGCTCAAGACTTGCTCTGTTTTCTTGGCTCAGTCATGTGGATAGC
This sequence comes from Cnemophilus loriae, assembly GCA_013397755.1. NCBI lineage: Eukaryota > Metazoa > Chordata > Aves > Passeriformes > Corvidae > Cnemophilus > Cnemophilus loriae. The sequence goes on along the minus strand of VZTF01002606.1, from coordinate 1,208,281 downwards.
TAACTTGGTGTTGGGCGTCTCTGACAATTTACCGCATAATCAACAAACACAAACACTTACAGCTTATGACCTTCAGTATTTTCTTTTAAAGTAAAATTCAGACCAGGCTTTGCTAAGTTGTAGGAGGAAAATTCTGCATGCTAAAGGAGAACATTTACTGCTCAATTTCCCTTTTCAGATGAGGGAAGGAAGTTGATCCAGAGAGCAGAAACTTCAAACCCATAAATTCAGCCTCAGGTGCAAAAGCTGCAGGAATGGGGAGAAAGGAAGGATACACTACATCCTGCCAAATGGCTGTTCCAGGGAGGCAGCAAAGTGAACTACTCTGCAGCTCAGAGGCTCAGAAATAGCTGAGCTGTCAGAACATGCTGGCCCATGTCTCCAATACCCTCCAGTTCCAGGGGCCTTTGCAGGGCTGTGCTGTGCTATCCAAGCCAAGGCTGTGCCTGCCAGAGATTTCCCATATGTCAGGGTAATTACATTTCACAGTTTATGCAGGCTGGGTGCTTAGATACTCCATTGAGAAAATGGGAATACTGCTCAGTGTAGCGGCCCAAGCGGATCGTGTGGTTAACTTGTGTGCTTTTTGCTGCTGTTTCAATGTTAGCTCTGAGTAAATACTGCGCTCTCCAGATACACATTTATGTATTCTGACCCTGTTTCGCGTGACTCATACTGCACTTACAGAGATTTAATTATCAGTCACAGCCCAGCATCTGAGAAATAAAGCCTTCAAGTAGACATCTGTAATGGTAAGCCAAGGGAAGAGCTAACGCAGATGTTAAAATCTGCTTTTGCAAGAACAGAGCTGGAAAAAAGTCAGTTGAATTTGTCGTGATCTCTGCTGTAACCAGAGAGGGAAGACATTAAAAATACATCAACTCCCAGAAAATGACGCATTCCAATTTCTGCCTTTCTTCTGAATCAGAGCTGCCTCACTTAACAGCAAAATTGACTTTTGACTTTGCATTACCAAAGCAAGTGTGCCTTTAGGAAAATGCCGTATTCTGATCTATTTCTCCACGCTGCCCTCGCCTCCACACAGTCCAAATTATAAAACACTTCTGGGACACTTGCAACTGTTCATTCTTGGTGCCTCTATTTTGCAAGTATCATCATTCACAAACCACAACAATCTTGTCAACTAAACTTTAGGTACTCAAGTGCTATTTCACATTCATTTGGACACATTTGGATACCTATATAAACATGGGCAAAGTTCACTTCTGGGCATAAAGTCAAAATGTGGCCCATGCTCATATTCAAGAGTGTTTTCAGGAGATGGCAGAGGAAGGAATCATGCAGAATAACAAAACCAGCAGTCAGTGTCAGCCCACCAGTGTCTGTCATTGTTTATGACTAATTTGAAGCTCACCCACTTAGGCATCATATCAGTTAAATTATCAGTTCATCTGCAAGCTGGAAAGGACAACGTGGCAGAATTCAAAGTTGATACTTCTGCTTTCTTTGCTGCCCTGGTGAAAGCTGCAAGATGTGATCAGCATTTCAGGCTTCTCACAGCCGGCAGAGTCAGCAGTAGTTAATTATTGTTTATAAAATGCAGAACTCTGTGTTCTCACAGTTAGAAGTTGCATCACTCTTTGGCTGTGCCTATTATTTATCAGCTGAAGAGCAAGGCAGCAAATAAAGCAAGGAGAGTGAAAAAACGCCAAAACCCATGACAGTTTACATGGGCTGAGTAGGGCCGGGGAAAGCAAAGGAGGAGGAAGGCACATTTGCTGTCAGCCTATTTTCCCTGGCTCTGTTTGGTTTATTTCTCCCAGTTTCCCACTGTGCAGTATTTTTGCCTCCAATATAGATGTGGTCACAGCTGGCAAAGCCACTGCAGTACTGCTGTGGAAGAGATTAGAATGCCTTACGCGTGGGAGCCTGGTGTGTGCTGCTTCATACCCTTCCCACTTAAGCAGGAAAAGTAGCTCCGACCACCACCACAGGAGCCTGCTGTGCCACCCCAAAGGACAAAACAAGCCAGCCAGTCTCAAAGTCTGGATAAGTTTAAGTGGCAGATGGCTACAAACGCCCCACAGCTTCTTGCACCTGTGCAGAAACCTAGAGAGAAACTACAATCCTTCCACACAAGCTCCAAGGCCCAACACCAGCCGTGAGGACGCAGGAGCCAGCACTGCCTTCATTAGTGCCATGAAACCATGGAATATCCGGAACTGAAAGGGAGCCACAAGGATCATCGAGTGAAACTCCTGGCCCTGCACAGGCCTGCCCAAGAGTCACACTATGTTCCTGAGAGCATTGTCCAAACAGCTCTTGAGCTCTGTCAGGGTGGTGCTGTGACCACTTCCCTGGGGAGCAGTTGCAGTGCCCAACCACCTCTTGGGTGAAGAACCTTGTCCTAATATCCAACCTAACCCTTCCCTGCCTTCATGCCCTCGCTACCCCTCACGGTCCCAATGGCATAACAGAAGAAAGGGCCTCAGAACCACGAGGCCCTCCCTGCTCCTCGGGCTCCTGCCACCGCACTCACGGGGCAAGGGGATGGAGGGACGGACCCCCCGTGCCTGTGGGGCCGCGCTGGCTGCCGGGGCTGCCCACAGCGTGGGATCCCCGCAGCGCCCCTTGCTCTCAGAGGTCTCACTGATCGCCGCTGCCCAGTGCAAGCCGGCCTCAAATTGCCCCTCTTCCCATTTCATCGCCGTCCCGGGTTTGCCATTGTGAGCCCCAGAAACCAACCCTCGCCTCACAGCCCGGGGCAAGGCGGGCGCGGCCGGGGGCTGTGCAGGCCCCGGCAAGGTGGGGCCCACGGAGGTGGCTTTGCGCTGCTGGAGCGTTTGCACAGCAGCAAAACCGACGGCTTCACCTGCGGTTTTTTGGATTCCTGCCAGGTGAGGATCAGCCCGGGTTTGGGGCCGAGTTGCACACCTTGCGGATCTTTCTGGTTATCCACTCAAGGTCTCTAAAGGCAAGGAGGGCTCCTCTCCGTTTCGTTAGTCTGCTGCTGATCTGTCACAGAGTAAGACTTGCATCCGTGGCAGAGATGTATTCAAGGCACTAAATGGCTTTTGCAATTATTAGATGCCTTTATCAGCTTTGCTTTGGCACTTAATCAGCCGCAAAAGCTATTTATTGCCTCATAAACTCCTCTGCAGCAAACATTATCCTTTAATTAATCCCTGAAAATTACAAAGGCTGATGAGGTAACCCCTTTTTCACACCACCCAATTAAGATGATGAGAATTTGTTGCTGTTTTCCCCTTTCATTTTGTTTTTAGATGTTTGTCAGCTGTCTCAGTCAGAGGGCTTGTTGGGACAGGTAGCAGCAATTTAGCAGCATGTCCCAGGTAACAAATACCAGCCAAATCGCTGAGCTGTGAGGATTATTCACAGATGAAAAAGTTAGGAGATGAGTGAAAGTTAAACCCCAATTTAACTCACATTAAAATAGGAAAGGCAATCTGAACAGCATGTGGCTGCAGAGTTAAATGATGTTACATACTCATTAAAAGATTGGACCGGTTGCTTATTAGGATTTTTTGAAGCTAAGGACTACTACAACAGTAGTAGATCTCTTGCATACTGAGAGACTTCAGACGCATACTTGCTTTGTATGTTACTAACTTTTGTATATCAGCACTCAGACGAATTCGAAGTAACTGAAAAGCATCAAAATCTGTCTATGTTTTCAACAACTCAATACCTTAAGATTTCCGCTAGAACAGTGTTTTGTAATCTGGATACAAGTTTTCTTTATAGCACAGACATAAAATTTTGCTGTTTCCACATATCCCAACCCATACCTCCACCAGATTCAGACATCAGTTTTAAAGTAAAACAGTTAACAAAATAACAAAAATGTTAGGCATGACTATCTCGAACTTTTATCTGGCCTTGTGAGGACTAGAATTATAGCTGGAAATTCAATGCTGTTGTGTAAATGTGCTGGTTCTACTTTACAGTGGGGTGAGAGGAGCAAGAAACGTTCCCCTAAATATTTGGGAGTTGGCAATGCTGAGTCCTATCTCTTCGCTTCCCATGGATGACTGATAATTCTTGTGGAATTACCATTGGCTGCTTGGAAACATGATGTCAAGAGAGAAGGTGTTTCATCCAGGTCAGTTGCTGAGTTACAAAAAGCTGTTGGGACCATGTAATCAGCCAGTTCTCTGCAGATATGCAGAAAATGTTTCATGAACTGTAAATTGTATTTTAGGAAGTACCTGGTGATGCAGGTATTTAAGGTAGAATGAATTTGGTAGGGCACTTGAAGTACAGGAAGGGAGGTTGCTCTAAAAATTATTGCAACAAATTTCCCCATCAGGATTGAAAGTTTCCAAAGCAAATTCTGAAAGGGAAAAAAAAATCTCTTGTGTTTGAGAAATGGGAAAAGAGAAAGAGAAAACTGGAAAAAAATGTTGCATTCCATGTCTCTTAAAGCTCTTTATTTTTCCTTGTCATTGGAAGATAAAAAACAACTCAAACCCTTAAAAACCTCAACCTTGTTCTAATCCTAGATCACAGCTGCTAGGGAATTCACATCTCCTGTGGCAGGTGTTAATCGTGGTGAGACTAAAGAGCAGTTCCAGTTCAGTGAGTCTTTCTGTGTGTTAGTAGGTGGTAGCATAGTCAGGACTCAAATTATAAGAGATTATGTTTTCAGAGCTGTATTGAAAACCCCAACCCAGCAATTACGTTTTCCAAAGTAGTCCATTTGTTACTGCTGGAGACATCCTGAATTGGTAAGTGGTGTGTTCTTGCCGCCTGAGTTTCTGAAACATAAGT
>VZTF01002606.1:1028982-1203351 GCA_013397755.1 Cnemophilus loriae | reverse complement strand
CCCAGCCACCCCACCTGTTGGTCCAGCCGACACAACAATAAGTGGGGGAAAAAAAATATGAAGTAGGTGGATACTGTTAAAGCAAAACTTTGGAAGGTAGAAAGTCTGAGGCTTTACATCCCAGGAGGAGATGTGGTGAGGTGCAGTTGATGCAGTTTTTTGCAGTGTTAGATGGTACAACAGCCATCTCGCTGTATTCATTGCTGGGGAGTGGAGGGCAGGGCTCTGCAGCACTGCAGCAGCAGTCCAGTTACCTACTCCAGCCCCAGGAACAGTCAGGCAGTGGGACACACCCCACGGTGCAGGAGCACCTTGGTGTCTGGAGTCCACAGCTTCTTGAAATGAAAGGAACCACAGTAAAAAACTTGAGTTCATTGGGAGTTAAAGTGGGTAAGGAATTTAGTTCTAATTCAAGATACTTCTCAATGAACTGTGGTAGTGAGAACACATGCTCAGGAGCAGTGACATTCAAGACTCCCAGGTCTGTATCTTGCCCTTTGGCTAGAGACGAGGCCAAAGGTCCAGACCTGTGAGTAACCTCACCTGACCAAATGCCAGCAGAGGTCCCTCACTGCGACTGTTTAGTGTTTCTGTGCATGTAGTTTCAGCTTTCTCATATGCCTGTAACTTCTTTTCTGAGCAGTTTGGTATTTTTATCATGCCTAAACCAAAGCTGGATTCAGAAATTAGTGTTCCTCATCCTGGCTGCATAACAGAGCACAAATACCAGCTGCTGTCCTTTTCTTTTAGAGCACAGCTGGAACACCAGGGGGGAATGGCACTGCTGGTCCTATTTCCATTTTTATGGACTAGAGTGCTTGTTCAGTGATGTTAGTGTAAAGGCCTGCAACCCCCTAGGATATGAGTGGATTTGTGTGGGATTCCTTTCACCCTGAAATTTTTCCACAATGCAACACAATCTGCAGTATCGTGGGGAGTAAAGAATGTGAGAGTGAATGTGTAAGGGTATCAGACTGCTTGCTGGAGTCTGGATTTTATGTGCTTCCCTATGGAAGAGAGACTAGAGTTGTGTGTCTGCATCACAGACTGTTCATTTTATGCACATTAGAGCAAAACTTCCTTTGGCTAAAGTGCAAAAAAAGTCCTAGTAATGTAATTGCTACTTTCCTACAGCTTCTTGATACAGAAAAAAACAGAAGGGATTTTGTTTCCCCCGAATTACATCACATCATATCATACAATTTTCCATTAATCTTCGTTTCAGTCTAAATCAAGAATATCCCTGTTGTTTCAAAAAGATGACAACATCCTGCCCAGTGGGCCAAAGGAATGATAATGCACTCTTAGAGCATCAGGAAATCAGCCTTATTAGCTCTTCTTCCAAGAATAAAGCTGAGCAAAAAGGTTAATGCAAGGGTTGGGGTTGAACTCTTCAGAGTAATTCATCAAATGTGTTGATGAGCGCACCACTTTGTTACCATTTCTAAAGAAGAGTGGCTGGATCAGAACAACTTGAAGAGAAGAAACAATCTCAGCATATTGACTCTAGGACTGTTAAGATAAAGAGATTCAGGGCTGCCTGAAGAGTCCTCTGCATCACTGAGCCCAGCCTTGCCCAACCAGAAAATCTACGAGCAGGAAGCTGAAGGTGAAGTGTGTGTCTGTGAGGGTCAGGGGTAGGGGGCATTGTCTCCTACAGCTCCAGCAGCAGTGAGGTGCAAGAGGCAGACAAAGGCAGTGCTGTTATCCATGCTTTATTTGGTACAAACAATGCATTTTAACCCGCCAGAAACTGAGCCAGACTGAGTCAGAACTGCTGGGAACTTGGATGCAGGGGTTGTTCCTAGTGTGTGAGCAAACCTTTTCTTCCAGCTTCTGCCAATCTGATTTGCAGTCCAAAGGGGTTTGTAGAGTTAACCTAAGTGCTTTGAATAGGTTTTGATTAATTCAGTCTCAGTTGGAAATCAGTGTGTATGTAATGGGATATTTCTGAGAAGAAGCCTCTTGTATTGTGCTCTTCTGAGTACAAGTTTTGTTTGAATGCTGCCGTAGTCCTTATTGGACATCAAGCCATGTCTTTGAAACACTGACCTAATAAAATCCAATGCTGGTGATAGAGAGCCAGTGAAATGTGAAATGTTCATAACCTCTCTACCCTACACAGTCCTTTCAAACAGGAGTCAGACTTCCAGCCTCAGTTCTTTACACAGTGAGAAAGAACCAGCAGTTAAACCTCCTTATATCCTTGTAGTTGTCAAATATAGAAATTAAATGATACCAATATGTGTTTTCTGCAATGGAGGTGGAGGCAGAAAGAGATCATCACATTAATTAGTTTTTTCTTTTGAAAAAAACACTGACTTTATTGAGTATTACAAGTGAGGCCAGTGCATTCCTGGTTGGCTGTAAGATCTCAGACAAGTAATTTCTTTTTGGTCCATCTCTTACTTTTATGTGCTCATTTTGGTTTTCCTACTTAGACTGAAAGCGCTTCAGAACAGAATCTCACTCTCTCTGCTTTATGTAATGCCAGGCCTAACAAAGCTCCACTTTGCTTTGGGACCTTTAGACACAGGTGAAACATAAATACTTTCAAAGACAATTAACAGCACTGACTTTGAATGGAAAGTTATAGTCTGGCCTGAGAAAGAGGAATCTTTACTGCTGTTCCCTCTCTGCTGATGAGTGTTCTCTTAGAAAGGAGGAGACTGCAAATTTTTGTAAACATTCTAAATGTTCAAGATGCTTTCAGAGTTGTGGCTGAATCTGAAGGAGCTGGAGTGTGAGTAGTTAAATTGTGTTTGGCTGAAAATCAAATTACCTTGATACCTGCATGTCTCACTAGCACCTAAAGCCTAGAAGAGGTTTAATAAAAATTAAAGAACTCCCTGTCCTAAGCAGACACCTGTGATTACTTACAAAACTTCACCATCAAGTGCCTTGAGGGGCACAAGCTTGACAGTGTGATACTATTTAGGCTGTAAAACAAACAAACAAATCAAATCAAAATAGGCTTTCCTTTGAAGAATTATATAAATTTTCCATTCCTTCTTTTATTTTTTTTTATATTATTTTTATCACAACAGCACCTGAGGATCCAGTCAAGCATAAAGAGCAAGGCAACATGCAAACCCTGCCATAAAATTCTGCTCTTCCTCTGAAGCACGGTTGATCTTAGGGCACAGTGAGAGGGGCAAATTAAGTTGCTTAAGAGATGCTTGGTCTGACTACATTTTATGATCTTTTTTTCTCCAGAAGTTCTTGTCATGTCAGTTCTACCAGCTGATCTACTTTATTATTTTTTTTTTCCAACTTGAGTTTTTTGTAGAGTCAGATTGCATTCTGTGGTAATTAGATAGATAAGAGCTGAGATAGGTGGAACTCTGTCAGAGACATAGGATTAAGTGTCCAGGGAGTGGAAACTTCTTAACCATGATCAGCAGCAGAAGACACAGCAAATGAACATGCACTAATTAGATTAAGTCAGCCCTGGTGGCACAGGTGTGGGAAATCAGTGCAGTCAGAAATTCCTTCTCACTGATTCGGTGCCAGGCTGTGATGAGGAGCACCTGCAAAGATAGTCACTGTTGCAATTATTTTGGCCTTTAATTTCTTTGTTTTAAAAGCTAAAGGAAGTCCCCCAAAAATATTTCAATAAACAGAGTGACTGATGTCATCATAGGAGGGCACATTTAAGTATGGGTGGAGTAGATACAGTTTGCTTCAGCCCACTTCTCCTGTATAAGGCGCTTTAAACATAGGAAGTGCCACTAATTATTCCACAGATGCAACACAAGAATTGTGGTCTGTGTGTTTTCCCTCATAAGATTTGTGACTGCCAGAATGTCTTCTGTAATCAGAGAAAATATTTCTGTCCTGGGAGTGGTCCAGGTTTAGAAACTCTGTTGGTATTGTCGTGGTGGTGGATTGTTCTAATTTGCCTTCTAGTTCACTAACAAGCATTCCTAGTAATTGCAAGTTTTTGAGAACAAGGTCTCAAGGTTACTAGATCTGCTGATCCTCAAGGCAGGCTCATCATTCACTTACCTGTAGTGCATATAGGGGCAGCTAATAATATCTCATAAACCCAGTAAGTCAGGTGCATCTTTATAGGCTGTTTGATGCCTGTTGGGTGGTTGGGCAATTCTGAACCCACCCACTGTCGAGGGCAGTTAATGCTTTCCCACTTGGCAATGCAACTTCACCAGGACTAGCTAAGAGGAAGTGGTGTGGACAGCAGCACGCCTGAGATCTTGCCCTTCTTTAACATATGGGAATGTCATGTGGAATTGACACCTGTGTGTCCTTGCAGTCATCTAATTTTTTTTTTCTTCTTTAATATGTCATTGTAACTGAAGCTCTTCTTATGAATTGTGAGAAAAGGTGGCAGCTTGGTGGTGGGAAATGAAAGTGTCAATGCAGGTCTACAAAAGCACTTGCTCTTTGGATTTTGGTACTGTTCAGGCAGCTACTATATAGTGACCTACTCTTCTTTGCCAGGGCAGGTAGTTCTGGGTCTGTGCAGAGGCACCTTTAGGTAACTTAGTCAGGCAGAGAGTTCAGACAGCTTCAAGGTTATGCAGAAGCTGAGTAGGAGTTTTCAGGAAGAGTTTTGGACTTTAATTTTTAATTACATCCTTTTTTATTTTTTCAGTTTGGCCTTACAGTGAAATTTCATTAAGACAGTACTAAAGGTTTTTCCACACCAACAATTTCATCTTCAAAGGCATTTGCAGCTGTGACCTCAGATATTGTCACTGTTTCGTGTATTTCTCCTCTACTGACAGAAGGAGGAATTCATGTTCGCTGTTCGTAAATAGGATCATGCCAGAGAACATCCTGACTCTGTGCAATCTCTCTGCCTGCAGTCTGTCTGCTTGATCTGCCAACCCTGAATTTTCAGCTATCCACCTGATTTGAAAAGGGGCAGATAATAGATTTTTCTCTGAAATGAACTGCTGAATTAACAACTCTCTCATCTAAGGGCCATGAATGGAAAAGAAGGGCTAATTCCTTGTGCTGTGGTGCTCAGCTCTGAATTATGTGGCAGGCGCTCTGAGCAATGCATATGATATTCTTAGAAACCATTTTGATGAGGTGTCGTTACATCAGCCGGGAGCAAATGCAGATGAAAGGCTCAATAGATAACAAACCAGAGGAATTTCCTTCAGTCTGAGGTTCATGTCCTCATTCAGAAGTTGGATTTGGAATCTGTTTGTCCTAGGTGTCATCAGAATATGTTTTGAAAGCACACACACAGCTGTCCAGAAAATCTGAGAGGATTGCTGACCAGCTCATTTGTCTTTACAGGTTACATATGGCTTTGATGAGCTGCACGTGCATGCATATGATCTTTCTCCAGGTGGACAAATGTCTAGTTTAATGTTTAGCAATAGGTCCTTCATAGCCTTTCAGTCAAGGGCTGCAGTTACATATTAATGGCACAGGTTTTTGTGCAGGTTCAAGAGCAGGAGCATTGGTACATACTGGGGTAGGGAATGTTTTGGCTCACCATGTCAGATATAGCTGTTGGCCCCAATTTGGCAATTACTTCAGTGCCCATGTAATTTTAAGCACATAAGTAATTCCAGTCAGTCAGGCTTGTGTTTAACAGTGCATTGCTGACTGGGGAATTTCTGGCTTCTATATCTGTTCAAATCTTGGCTCCCAAGAGTCTTCCTCCAAATTTAACAACGTTTCTGCTTTACTCTCTTTTGGTAGAAAACTGGTAGCCTGCTTTGCTCTGTCAGCACAGACAGCAAATATGTTTAGCTTCCATCCTGTGAAGATTTGTCATTTATGCACTGCATAGATACCTCGATGGGAATAAATATGGGATAGTTTACTTATATATTGAGAGGCCATGCAGTGTGGATTGCTAAAGCTGAGACTTGTTATTTAGGTTGCATGAAAGTGCAACCCAGACAACTGGCAAAAATTTTACACACACTTTTACAAAGTTGGGTGCTTGTTCCACAAAGTTTAGAAGTTTTGCAGAGCCTAAGTAGGGCAATACAGAATAAGAGCCAGGAGACATTTTGGAAATGGAATTGCTTTTGCACCAGGATTGGGAGAGAAATGTGTAAGCTCCTTTGAACTAGAACATGAAGCTACATCAGCCTCACGCTATACATGAGATAAATATTGTTCAGGGCAGTGTGGAGAAGCTATAGCAGCTTAAATCTTGAGGGAGAGGAAGGACTGTTTGGGACATTTATAAGTAAGGGAAATATATTTAAATCTAAGGTGCTATTCCTTGTACTGATTTTTTTTTTTAAATGGATCCTTCATGGTATTGCACCAGAAACTGTACAAGTGAGGGAGTTTCTTCTTTCCTCTGGGCAGTGATTTGTTGTACCTTTTTTTTTATTCACTTGTACTAGGAAATGTCTGCAGGCCATCAGCCATTTGCCCCTTGGCTGTGGAAGAATGAGCCTATGATAGGAGGAGAGTACTGCCCTACACTGTATTCCTTTCTCTTCCTTTTTAACTACATCTTGCCCTTGAAGAGCAGAGACTGTCCAGCTTGGCCCAAGACAAAATGGGAGAATGGCAAAAGTAGATTTTCCTGGGAAGCTGTTTTTTCCATTTACAGCTAAGTATGTAACTTCACATCAGAGCTGGTCTGCCTAAATGAGCACCTTGGACACCACCCTCCCCAGTACATCTTAGCTGACTTCCTCATCTTCGGCTCTTCCTCCAGCTGGAAAACCCACAAACAGCTGGGGACTTCTGTCAGCTATACTGACAGAACTACTGTCTTCTCTGTCAGCAAATCCACAACCGTTCACAGGTGCACCACAAGTATCTCCAAGCAAAGCTGCAAGAAGTGGGGTTCAGTTTGTGACACATTTTCCTGGGTACTGTAGAATAAATGGTAGCATGCAGCTCGGTGGGTTGCGTCAGACAACCCAGTGAGGTATTGCTCTGTCCCTTCCGCAGCTGTGCACTTGAGGCTTCTGTTCGTACTTCAGAGCAAGGATGATCTGAGGAGAGGTGTGTGTAAGGGTCTAGAGCATGTCTGGAACTCTGCTTATGGGGAGAGGTGGAACTGACAGAGGGGTGATATCAGCACCTTCTAAAGCCTCAGAAGGGATATCATGTTCTTTAGATCTAGAGAGAACCAGCATCTCCCTGATTGCCTTGTCCCACTGCCAGGGTGAGGCTATTACAAGTAAATGGCTCGGTAATAGGAGGAGCTGCAGAAGGACCCCAGGAGCCCAAGCAGGTGGTACAGCTGGTGATGACAGGCCCAGTCTGTGGGAACAGCATGTGTGCTGGAGATAGCCGGAGAGAACCCATTTTAGCAAGAGCCGGGTAGACTCACAGTCACATGGCTCTGGCTCAGCTGTACAGCCTGAGCTTTAGGGAGCTGAGAGAACCAAGTTTTCAGAATTTGCATATTGCAGCTGAGTGACTCCACTGACTCCATTTCCTGGAGCCACCGAGTTGTTCTCACAGTCCTCTTTCTGCAAGAATCACAGAATGGATGACAAAACCCCCCAAAATTTCTAATCTGATAGTGCATTTGGAATTGGCTTGGAAACTGGGCAAAGATTCAGCTTGAGTATTTGATATGAAGTGTTCACTTCTGGCTAATGCTATTTCTGTTACATCCCTCCTTCAGAGCATGATTTAAGAGGACTGTCTGAGAGAAGGGCACTGCGACTTGCTGACTCTGCATTACCTCCTGCAGCATTTTGAATGCAGCTTAATTCCCCTGTGAAAAGAACCGATACAACCAATCCCCATGAACTCTTCACACTTGACAGAAACACAAGTGAAGGGGGTGATCCATAATAATTGGGAAATTGGGATCAAAAGCAGGCAGGCTTAGCCCAAACTGTTTTGCTCAGGGGCAATACTGCAGCTTATAATACACAACTTAATTACTAGAGAACATAGTTTCTGCAAGTGAAGGCAGTTTCCAGAGTGGAAAAACTGTTATAAATATAGTTCTAAATTCTACTCAAACTAGGTTAGGAGACTATGAGCTTGAGTAGTATTTAAAAGAGTAAAAGGAGAATGTAATGTAGTGTTGTCCTATTTCTGGCATTACTCCTCAATGGAAAGGCCACTGTCACCTATCTGCCCTCATATGTCATTCAGAAACAAGAAATCAAACACAAGACAGAAATGATGGTCCTTAAGATCCCTTTCCAAACAAAAGTGGTTGTCCTGCTTAAAGGCAGTGGCAGACATCTTCAGCTCAGGGCTGCAGTTGATCTGTCAAAGGCAGACTGAGCTATGTTTCTGTGAGGAGTCCTTTTGTGTGTCACGGATACTGAGTTAATAAAAGTCTAAACCGCAGAAGAGGTTCCTCCTCCCTCACATTTTGCTGCTTTTCCTCTTACTTTATACATGTACTGCACACTCTATAGGCTCTGTTCAGTGGAGCTAAGACTCACAGGATGGAGGTAAATTTAAGATTTAAGAGTTTTTCCTAATATGTTGTGTAAGAATACTCTGACAAATGCAGAGGATATCACATATCTTAGCATTTGTTTTCCTTTGTCTCATACAATCCCTAGTTTCGTGGAGGATTAGATGTCAACAGCCATTACACAGCAGGGAGTTAATTACAGAAGTTACTGGGTTATATAATGGTGTAAAGATTTCCAGACTCAGTAAGTCATATCTCCTCATGACCAGGTTTTTTTCTGACCTTCTGGCTGTATAGTCTATACTAAACTTTTTTCAGGGCAGTAATTGAAGTAGTTTTACTGAAGGAATTTTAGCACTGAAGTTTCCTGGTATGTGATGGATTTTTCCAGAACAAAACACTAGCAAGAGACCATTACAGTTTGTCATATTTAGATCCTATCCTGCTCTGAGGGTAGTGCTTTCATTACATGGCCATAAAGTAATGGTACTTCTCTGCCCCTAAACTCTCTTGACAGAGAAATGCTAAAACATTCTGTTTCTGGCTTTGCTTTTTTGTCCTTTGTAGGATTGGGGTGAGGGGCATGGAGGGGTGCGAGGGGATGTGATTGCATTATCAATTGTTTTATGTTTTGCCTCATAGAGTGCAGGTTCTTCAGCACTTCAAGACTTGAGAGTCATTTGCCTGTGTGGCAGATAATTTTTTTTCAGTGCTTGTTGGAGTGCATATTTTCTGCTGTTGTCTGGCATCGATATTTAGCATCTTTGAATAGAACAACCTAAGAACATAATGTACACATTTAGAAAAAAATCTGAACTGAGAAAAGGGAAAATAAATCAAGGTCTCAAAGCTGAATCTACAAAGTTAAGCCGGTGATGTTGAATTTGAGCATCACTCTGTCTAATTGTTTAGCTTGTGATGGCCACAGCATAATCCTGGTCCTTGAGTTAGGCACCTGTAAGTAAATGTGATGCAGAGATACTCAAGATGCTTTAGCATGGGCTAATTTAGTTGCTTTTCAGGGTGGTTTATCACACAGAGTGTTTCATACTCACAACAGTAGTGCTTACTTGCATTATGCTGCCTGTGGCTGAGTAAGGCTTTTGCTTTCTGTTGTTCCACTTCTATATGAAACAAATCAAAATTCTCTGGACTAAGAGGGTGGAGCATAGGAATGACTTACTAACTAAAAGGCTGGGATACCCACTTCGGAGGGAGGAGCCGTTGGTTCTGGTTTCTGCACTGTTTCTGAGTTCAATGTAATAATAAAATACTCTTGCTTGTTTCTGCCAGAGTGACTGGAATTTGCCCATTTACAAATGGTAGAATGCAGGTCCAGTCAGAAGTAAGAAAGGTAGAGGCAGATTGCTCAGCAGGACATTTCTGGCACAGGTGTCAATGCTATGATTCTGTGGGCCGTGAGTACAATATGCACAAGGCACAGCTGGAGGAATTAGGTACATTGTGAACAAGATTTTGCCCGTCTCCTAGAATTTTGTTTGTTATCTGACTCTGACCACGTTCTGTAGTCTGACAATGAGATTAGAGGATTTTTTTGTAATTCTGAAAGGCAAAGATTTTGGAGGACAGATGAGATCATGTATCTTTGCCATGACTTTTGGCAGTATTTTGCAGAATTATTTTGCATATGAATTGTACCAGCTCTGTCTCTCTTTCAGACTTTCATTTCAATGGGTACACGCTGAAGCTGGCAAGGAAGTCAAGGAAGTGTAACAGAGGGCACGATCTTGTTACATATAATTTTATGAACAACTATTTTGATTATTTACCTTAATGGTGATGCTTATGCTCTTCTAGAGACCATTCTTCTTCACTTGGTAGAGACCAAAATACGTATCACAAAATAGTTAAGAGTACTTGCTACAACCATGAGTAAATAGGTTTAGTTCTTGCTCCACAGTGCAGGAAATTTTGAAAAAGAAAACAGTAAAAAATAAAGATATCCCCAAGTGTTTTGACCACTCAGGCTATTGGATAGAGAAGGAGAAATATACTTCTGTTCTTCAGTATGTGAAACATGATAAATATGTTTGCAAGTCCTTTCTGTATTTAGGCTTGCAGGTGAAAAAAAATTACAGGGGAATACCCCGAGAATCTAAGTAGATCTTGAGTTATTGAACAATTGAGAAGTATTATGACAGAAGCAGTTTTATAGATTCCTGTTCACAAAAACATAGGCCCAAGCAATGCTAGGGCAGCAGCTCAAAGGGGATTTTAGGATGTTCGTGGCAAATAAACATTACTCAGGCTCCTAAATAGATACCTGGTGTTACTGATTTAGCCCCAGGTGCCTCCCATGGTACTCAAGTAAGGGTGGGCACAGACACACTGAGAAGCTACTGTGCTCTGGATGGGACAGCACGAATTCTGTCTCAGCTGTGGCCAAGGGCCTGCCATATGACTTTATACTTGCTGATAGTTTATTTCTCCTTCAAAAACAGCAAAAGGAGGAGATTTCTGGACCTTTATCATGTTTCCTTCTCTAATTGCTGTATGTGCGGTTTGTCACCCAAAATAAACTGCAAAAACTTGCCCCAGGGGAGAGAGAGGATTCACTTGAACAGGCATGGTCTGTGTGTGCAGCTGGAGCATGCAACTTTGTCCTGTGTTCATAATGGAATTGTGTGCCATAAGGGTTTTGCAAGCAGCTTGTAACATTTTTATGAAAACAGGTTACATAGGTTTCTTGTTTTAAAACCCATTTCTTGGTTCATCCCTGGGAGAGAATGCAGCAATTCTCCCCCTGTGCTCATGCTGTTTATCTTTTGCTAAACAGAGGAAAGCAGATTATGGCTTTTAAGAGCTAAGCTTCGGCTTTTCTGCAGGTCTGTGTGAGGGGGGACACGTTGCTTTGGTGCCTTGAGTGCAAAAATGTTTCACTTGGGAGCATGTCTAAATAGGCTTAATATAGTTCCATAGTCACAGAGGTGACAATTTCAGTTCAGTTTAAGTTTGCCAAAATGACACATACCAACCAGAAGCAAAAGAGGCCATGCAGCCTTTTGTACTTAAGTGCACTGGTTTAAATTAAGTTACTGCAACCTTTTTTTAATGCAGGCAAAGGCTGAGGTTAATGCTGTTCTGAGCTGGAGAAGGGAGTGTCAGTGTCAGTGTACCTTGCCAGCAGCATGGCTGACCTTATCAGGAAGGGAGGGACTGGGGATTACAAGGTCCAGAGGGGCTGCACTTCTTCCCACAACTGTTCTCTTTAATTGAGGAGGGGCCAAACTCAGACTGATTTTTGTCCAGATGGACTTGGAACATAGTACAGTGAGAGGCTACACTAAGCAATTAATTGGAAAGGTGTTTTTAAGAACTCCCTTCTCAAATTTAGCTCTGAAGAAAGGAGAAGCCTTCAGCTTCTCATACACTCATTCAGTCCTAGAATGAATATTACAGGTCACTGCCTCGTAGAAGCACTTCTCCTGGCAGAGCAGTCAGTAGACCATTCTCCTGAAAGTTACTGTGACTCACTACCAGTCTGAAAACAAGTCAGCCTGTAATTTCTAGTGCTGACAGTTCCAGCAGGGCTCTTGAGCTGCATTTATGTCGACACTGAAAGAAAGCAGTGACATAGATCATGCACTATTCTTAAGGCCTTCGCTTGCCCCGACATAGAAGAATTCACATTTTTTAAGGAAGTGTTGTGTGGTGTTCCAAACAGCTGTATTGCTGAGCTTTAACTGTCTCCTATTCTTAATAAATAAACTTTACAAACTTCTGTTGCAGTGCTTTTTTTCTTTTTTTAACTGATCAGTCTAATCTCTGCCTGCAGCCATTTTTAAACTGCTAATAAAAGAGTGCAGTATGTTAGCCAGCAACTTTTCTTTAGCTCAGAGAAAATAATTCAACAGTTCCTTTTCTCAAGACACTTGTTTCTACATTTCCAGAAATATTTCCATCATATATATTTTTGTTTTTACCTTCGGTTTAGCATAATAAATACCTCATTAAGGTGGCTTTTCCATTTTAGAGAGAATACATAAGTGGACCATATACTTGCATTATAAAATGACTAGAAAAGACAGTTTGTGTGCATGTAAGGTGCGTCTTTGCTTAACCTTATCTAGTAAACAGTTTTCCAGTACAAGATTTGGGGGGTTTTGTATCTAGTTTACATTCCCATAACGCATATCCCGAGATTTCCTTAGCAGGTGCAAAGGATGACAACTATCAGTACTTCATACAACTATATTTAATAAGTTATTACAGAAAAAAATAAAGTCCAAACTACAAAGTTTAAGCAGTTGTAAGCAATAGCAGCATTGAGCTCCATGTTTAGTCACAGTACTGCAGTTCCATACAAGCATTAGTCCAAGCCAAAAAGGAAGAAGCCTTGTTAGAATTACTAGCAAAAACAATCTAAGAGAACATGTAATAAAAGATACAGTACATTTAAAATTAGTTGAAAAACAAGTACAGAGATCTTAGCTGTGAATGCTCTAAAAGTTATGTCCATTAGTTTGACAGTAAAATTACAAATATCTAATACTTTATA
Source organism: Cnemophilus loriae (assembly GCA_013397755.1). NCBI lineage: Eukaryota > Metazoa > Chordata > Aves > Passeriformes > Corvidae > Cnemophilus > Cnemophilus loriae. Next base: position 1,190,488 of record VZTF01002606.1, on the reverse strand, counting down.
CCCCAACAGAACTACATCCAGGAAAGAAAAAAGAGCAAAAATTATCTCTTGTTAGCACCCTGGTTTTCTACATACTGATGAACTTTTTGTCATGTAAATTTGAGTGTGTCAGAATTATGTGACCAATGTGATTTCTGACCAGCTACCCATTTGGGGTATAGAGTAGTCACTAACATGAATATAAAATACTCCATGGTATGATTGAACAGTATAGCAGCAGAGATTAAGAAGTTTGTCTGTTTAAAAAAAAAGAAAGGAAGGAAGGAAAAGAAAAAGGGTTTAGCTGACATCATACAAACTAGCATAAAAGCAACTACATACAAGCCAGATTAAACAAAAGAGACATTTCTACAAATCTGTGACTAATCTTTCACTCATACCTTGCAAGTAGAGATGTCACAATACTGAAATATTAACATGGGAGCTATTCCCAGTTATGCGCCTTTTTTTTTCTTTTTTTTCTTTTTTTTCTTTTTTTTTTTTTTACTACTCTAACAGATAGTGAAATCAGCAAAGTTATTTGCTAACTGCATATTTGCAATACAATTTGTTTTAGCCCATGCCTTGCTAGCAGGCTATAAAATACAAGCATGTTGGCAGAAATATAAGCATAAACTTTGTACCACTTAGCAGGAATTTTTTATTCCCTCTTCATTCCTTAATCTCCTTTGTTTGCAATTTGTGTACATTCCAACCAGTAGTACCTAATTTGAGTCTAAATTTTACTTCACTATTTGATCTAGTCTATACATTACTTACAGAACTGAACACACAGAGGATACACAATAGACCAACTCTGGGCACATTTCTTCCCACAAGTCACGGACGAGCCACTCTAACACTCGAGCAGAAGTTAAGTCTAAAAGGCCATCAGCAACTTGTGGAAGCAAGAGTTTTGTCTAGAGAAAGTCATTGTATGCCCTGTTTACGCAACACCAGTTTTAGTCTGGATTGTTTCAGGTGCCAGAACAGAGTCACTGGCTTCAGGAAGGGGTTTCTTCTGGCTGCATAGGGAAACAAAGGTGATGTAAATGGAGGTGAAAAGTGTTTTGATACTGGCCCTTGGTATTGCCAATACAAAAGAAAAAAAGGACAAAGACACAAGAGAGGCAGAGAAGAACGGAGAAAGACAAAGAAGCTGAACGGATGTTCAGACGTGGTGGCAATATGAGTTACTGCACTGCTGCCAGGGGATGGACAGAGAGTATTTTGCATTAACTTGGCAGCTCCCATCCACGTGGGGTGGGTGGGTTAGGGAATGCTGTGGGCACGGACAGTCTGCTCCACGCTGCCACTGAGAAACGCATGCAGAGAGGGACTTGTGCAGGAAAGGGGCAATTTCGTTAAATAAATAACACGGTGGCAAAATACAATGGAGAATATATATTTTAGGAGGTTCAATCTAAGGCTATTGAAAAGAGAGTTTATTGAGTTCATGACGAGAAAAGTAATGAAGAATTATGCTGAATGGGCAGGGTCAAAAACCCATTGTTCGATAGATTTAGTTCCTTATAACGGCAATAGTATTTCATCAACACTGGTGGTGTATAAATCTAGACAGCGAACTGGTACTGTGACATCCCTATTATCTCCCTAAATCATTTTGATAAAGGAAAAGGCTTTTCAAAATATCACGTTTTTTCTGCTTCATTCTGTCATTTTATTGCCCAATTCTTTGTTACAATTTTCCAATCACTTTACATAACCAACCATTTTCATCATTGCCACACTATTGTAAACCACATCAGCAAGTTAATACATAAAGCTTTGCATTTCAAAAAACTAGACACTTTAGTAACAATATTACAAAGATTTTAGCTTCAAAAATAACTGAAAATGAAAAAAATAAACTTTTAAAGAATCAGCATCATAAAATTAATTTATTCCAAGTAAAAATACAAAATAATATTAATGACATTGACCAGATATGAAAGTCTCTCCCAGAAACAACTATATTAATGGTTGAGAAAGCACTCCTTAAAGAAAATACGAAATAAAAATGAAAAATATGTAAATATGTTTAATTTTTTTCTTAGCAAAAAATCTTTCTAAAAATAACAATGAAAATTTGTCTCAGTACAAAGGCTACATTACTATTGAAAAAATACCAGCATGAAGAAAAGGTACATATTTGACAGTAGAAAAATGATTTTAGTGAATCACAATGTCTAAAGTCTGCAATGAAAATAAATCTGCAATAAAGATTTATGCCTTTTTTCTTTTCATTTTTCTTTTTTTTTATACAAACAGTACAAACAGTATTGCACATAACAACAAATAGTCGAGGTTAGGTTAGCCTTCAAAAAAATCGACTAGTTCAAGTCTCACATCAGAAAAGGCCACAATAGGACCTGTTGTACCCAGGGGCTTCTTAGTCAAGTTGCAGTTCAGAACTCCATATTTTAAAAAATAACTTTTTTTGAAGGACCCTCTTTTAATATAACATATTAACAACTCAGGGGCACATTCATTTACAAAACAAAAGGGAGCATGTCATAATTTAATAAACTAAAAAAAGTTCTCTTTAAAAAAATACAAACAGAAGAACTCTCACAATTCTGGTCAGTCGTGCATAATCACACTTGATTATAAATATACAAATTAAGGGAAAATATTTTTTCACCTTCTATTCACAACTTTCAGCACCAAATGGAGTTTGTGTTTACATCTGTTCTTTATGATGGTTTTGTTTCAGATTTAATCCAACATTATGCTATATTGTACATTTTCCAGCTTCTCTCTCTCTCGCGCTCTCTTTCTCTCTGGGGGTATTTTTCTACATGAAAGAGGGGTATTTCTTCAAAAAGGTTTACTTCTTTCACATAATTAGGTAGATTTCTGTAGGTTAGCTATGATCTTTAATATTACAGTTATAAAGCTCTAACTTCTTCATTTTCAAAAAAACTCAAATAAGCATGAAAAAAATAAAGTTACCCATCTGTTAAATCATTTTTCTTGCAGAATTAAATTAATATATATTTTTCTGAATAAACTTACTTAGAAAATATCATTTTCTTTCCTATATTTCAAAATTGAGGTATTGCAAAAGATCATGTCAGTCAGAAAGCATGCCTTTTTCTTTAAAAAAAATCATCAGCCGACTGTTGAAAACTGTCTAGATACAAAAAGTAGTGCATAACAAAATGTCTTGTACAGATGAAAAAAAACAGAAAAGACACCTGGGCTGGGAAAAGCAATATCACAAAACCGCCCAGAAGTAACTTCAAAAGGGATAATTATAATAAGCATTTTAAACCAGTAAAAAACTATTTTTTCTTTTTTTTTTCTCCAAAAACAGAAAAAATCCTTTCAAAGCCAATACTTGCAACTAAACACTGGGAAAACCAACTTACTAAATTAGACACAAAGAAGGACATCACAACAAACAAAACCCAGAACATTTAAATCTACTATGCGGTGTCATATCCAGTCAGATTGTCCCCAGAACTGCAAAAACAAAGGAGGAAAAAGAAAAAAAAATAGTGTACACATTCTCACAATCATTAGTATACCAAGTGTGTTTATATTTATATGCTATCTGCAGCCCCATAGTTCATGCTAAAAAAATGTCCACTGTGTTAGCAGGTCTTAATTGTATTCAAGCTTCACAGGATACATCCAGGGATTAGAGAGATAACGCCACATCCACCGAGCAGACATCTCATGTTACTTTTATATGCAGACATTTCTTTAGCACCGCTTTGTTTCCTACCTTTCTTAAATGTGCCTAGGTTATTAGTTTGACAGACTAGCTAATTGGTAGTGTATGTACGCCAGCATGAGCTCTTTGGTTTTCCGGACAAGGTCTGCAGCTACGTAAATGATGCAAGCATTAGGAGAGAGATTGTAACTAAGAGCTCATTTCTGTTTATGTACCTGTTATGAACTGTCAAAGATGTGTTAATGTCAGATACAGAGGCTTTAACAGTTAAGTTTGATCACAGTACTAGACATAATCACTTTACTATATAAAATAAATTGCACGATATATAACAGAGCACCGCAAAGTACTTCATCTACCATCCACAAATTTTTTTTAAGAATATCCTACAGCTAGTTTTTATATTTGTTGTAATATAGGTCATTCTGTAATGGGCTGATCCTAATTTCAGAAGCATTACATTTACTGAGGCATGCCTTCCTCCAGTCAGTAATCAATTTTTTTTTTGTTACTGAGCATTTTGTAGCCTACGTAGATTCATAATTTGTGCATTGTGGGCAGGTTTTATATTAGACATATATAAAATTTATTGCATGCAGCAACCTGATTAAGTAAACATGCAGTCAAAAAATATTGACCTTCCTTGGAAGCTTTTCTGTATGCTATACTGATCTCCTTTCAGCAGCCATCACTATTTTAATCACATATTCATTTTTAATTGATACCCTAGCCTGAATAGAGTATTATGGTATTAGTAATACCATTTTAATAGCAGCAAAAGCTATTGCAGCATACATTTACATAACACTAAAAGACCTAACAAAACAAAACAAAAAACCCCAACAAAACAAAACGAACAAACCAAAAAAAAAATCCTCAGCAAAACAAAAGAAAAAAGTCTGATCCAGCTTATGAGGTATCATCCTTACAAGTCAAAATGGAGAGCAACTAAAGGCTTATTTTCTTTAAGGGTTATTACTATTCTAAATGACCCAAACTAATGATTGCTGAATATCTGTTTAAGTTTTTGCTACATCTGCCACCTACTTGTGAATATTACCTTTGGTAAGTCATCTGCTAGGGGCAAGTCTAAATTTCTGAAAATAAGTGCATGCTCCAGTTTAAAAATAAAAATAATTATAATTACAATAAAAAAATCTTCATCACATACACATCAGCCCAGTGAAGACTGATGAGAATGGCAGTCTACATAATGTCACTAGTGACAAGTCTTGTGTAGGAAATTAAGGTACCAAGCAGATGTTTGTGTGAATCAAAGTGCAAAATCAGTACAGTTACACTCTGCCGGTTTGTATTATACTGGACACTGAGTTCAGTAATGTGACTGTAAATAATAATAATAGTAATAAAAAGACCCATATCTTCATTAAAGTCGAGGACGAATGCACAGATTTCCAGAACACTAAGCCCTGAGGCAGCGCTCTCTTTTCACTCAATTTTATTTACTCCAGTACTTGTTGCTGGGTGCGGCCGGGGTTCAGCTCCAGCGGAACGGGACGTGGCGGGGCCGGTCGCCTCCCTCCTTTACCAGTGGTTTGTGGAACTCCCGCCCAGCACGAGAGTGTATGCTGGCCCAGCAGTATTCACAGTAATACTGCAAACAGGTAACATTGGCACAAAAGAATGGAGCAAATTTTCCACCACAGCGAGTGCCCTGGCATTCGTCACACATCTGATCATCCAGCACATATGGCTTCACTTCCACCTGCACCAGGGACAAGAAAACAACTGTAAGAACATTTCATAGTTTTCCTAAGCATGAACACAAACCCCAGTATTTTAGTTACTTCTGGCTCTACTGAAGGTTTTCAACTGATGTAGGATTAACCCAAGAGGCTGGTAGTTAAATTTTCATACCGTGCACTTTACCCATCAGAAAATCTCAAGAAAGAAGGGCGTGCTTTCGTAGCTATTCAGTATTCCTTGGAAAAGTTAGGTGTGAGAAAGTACTAAGATGGAAGTACAGTAAAAATAGCATCTCCAAGGATTTTTCAACTAAGAAAACTCCAGGAATGTGAATAGAGTTGTTACAGGGGTAGGCCATGAGAGCAGCATTTAGGAAGAAAAATTATAACAAACAAAATTATATTTCTAAACTTCAGAGGTCTGGTGAGTTTCAGAGGTTTTTTTTCCACAGAAGATTTTTTTTTTGTCTTTTCATTTTTTTTTGTCATTTGCAAAATGTAGGACCAGACTAATAAGAGATTAAAATTAAACAAAATTAAATGCACATGTATTAAATACTCTCTATTTTGTTGGCAATAATCACTATCTAAAGACATTTAGCTCTTGAGGTGCAATAAAATTTCATTGTAGTTCCAACTAGGGCCTTGCCATCAATTACAAATAGGCTGGAGAGCTGCTGACTTTTGTCCTACAGTCAGCTGTAAACAACTTGGGGCTGGAATTCCTTTTGTTTTTAAAGCATTTGTGCCAAACACAGCAGGACTGATGCATGACTAGGCACTTGCAATAATGCTGTTACAGAAGTTGAGCCTGTTCCTATGAATTGTGCCTACACATTTAAACTGAGTGTTCATTCGTTCCAGGGAAATCATGAGTTCATGCATGTCTAATTCTTATGGCTCTCTATTGCTACTTATAATGTGGTTTAAGTACAGTCAACTGCACTAGAAAAGATAGAAAGAATTGAAGTATACGTTTATTATAAATAATTTTGCTGTAACTGTACAAGTGCCAGTTCAGCACAATTTGTATACTGCAAGGAAAACCTGACTCTAGTAAACACAAATACACAGAGATTTAAAGAAACATAGAATGAGATATTAAGCTGAAAGACAAGAAACATTCTACAAAAAAACTACATGCTGAATTTACTTCAGCTTAACCTGATCACACTTCAACAAATGTTACTCCTTTGAAGTAAAGCTTATATAGTGAATTATATTTCTCGCCTAAGCAACAGCTAGGCCTGCCAATCTGTTTTTTTTAAATTACACTCTGCTACTAGTATTGCATGGAACAAGTCTGAGTAACTGCCATTTTGCATATCAGATGCCATATCACTAAAATTAGAAGCATCATGTAAAATAAACAGCACTGTCTCAAATGAAATTGGAAGAAAGGTCCAATGTCCAGCACAGCTCTAGATCCCCACCTACTCAAATTTCCCAAGCATAAATTGTGAAGGTCTGAAATAGAGTCTCTTTCTCTCTCTCATCTTTTCTTGCATTGGTTACTAGTGAAATAATTTTAAGAATGTTTGCTGTACAGTTCAGGGATTTCAATCTATTAGATTTAAAAACTAAGATTTAAGGACTCATTAAGAAACTTCATACTTCTTCAAACTCACACATAAATCTATTTTTAAAACAGATAAAAGATAATTAAATAAACTTAAATTATCAGTCCACCAAGTGAAAAAAGAACAGATTGATGAAAAAAATTACTAGCTAGTCACCTTTTGTGGCTTTACCCTAAAGCTTAGAAAGAAACCCCTAGCAAGCATGGCTGATATATAAATCTCAAAGGGTTCAACATGTGATTAAGACTCCAAAAGTAATCTTCTCAATCTCTTGGTAAGATTTTTCAGAATCCAATGGACAAGAAGTGTTTAGGAATAGCCTTGTCTTAGTTAATGTAGTATGTTGTAAAGCATCATGCAAAGATTGTTTGAGGACTTGTAACTCCATGACCTCCTTGAATCTGACAAAAAGTACAATTCAGGTTTGTAACAACAAAGTCAAAACAGTTTGAACTTTGCAGCTATGTGGCTATATATGCATACTGCACATAATAGACACACCCAATACCTGTTAAACTGACTTGTGAAGAAACAATTTATACCAGATTAAGGAAAAAACAAGCCATCCCTATCAGACAAATACATAGCAGCATAGCATGCTGTGTGTCCTTTTGAATAATTCTAAATGCAGAGCCCTTAAAGTCATGGGTGTTGTTTGTATGTGTAATCAAGAGGTGAAGACAGAAGGTCTAGGGGAAAAAAATTTTGGAAAGTAAGTAACATTTTCTTTTAATGTGTTCAAGTCAAATTTCAGTGACTACTGTAACTTCACTCCATATTTGAAAAGCCCTTTAGGAATTTCATATGGACTGAACAAAACCATCTCTTTCCCCCCGCTTCTGCCTATCAAGCATCTCTTGGCATTTGGTTTTAGTTAAATAATTCTCAAGACTTTTCAGGTCAGCATTACCTATTTTACTTACAATAAATCTGTGCTTTAGGGACCTCAAGTCTAGACCTACACTACTGCCAGAAAATGGTGCCTAATAATAGCAAAACTGTCAGAAGCTACACAAGTAGTCACTAAGCTAAAAGCCATTGATGCACAACGAGCAAATGTCTAAAGGAGAAAGAAGCTGGGAAATGCTATGCAATTTGACCTATGGAATTCAAAACAGAACCAAGGACTAACAAACTTACAATCAACTGTTTTCTGGGTTTAGTGCTAAACAGTTATTTAAGATGTTTAAAATATTTTTTTCACTCTGCTTTAGATGCTTAAATAAGCTTTTAAAAATTGACAAATGTCATCTGAAGAACAGAACTTATAGTGTTCTCCAACACAATGCTAATAACAATTTTTCAAATACCTGGACAGCTTGGTAAGAACCATTCTGCTCTATGCTATTTTACTTACCCGTTTATCAATGTCATTGTGTTGGAGCTGGACAAAGCGAGCACTGATAGCAGCAATATAGCTCTGCTGATTGGAGAAAGCCACTCTGCCAGCACCTTTTGGGTACTTCAGCTCTGGGTCTGTATCAATGCCAGCATAGCAGACACCTCCATATAAACGGTCCATAATCATTGCCAATTCAACTGCAAGAAGTCAATTGTTAAATATAATAGATTTAACAAATAATGGTGTTGCATTTGGATTGTTGCATTTAAAAAAGCACCATTTGCCTTATCAGACTTGTCTTCCAAAGTCTAAAACTGCAAACTGAAACACAGATTGAGTCAACCTTACATGAATTATAGTAAAATCTAAAGGCAAAAGCTAGAATCTTTAAAAAGTTGGTGTGACTGAAGTGTGAAAAAAAATGCGGAGTTATGCTGTTAAAGTAGGTATCAGATGAAAAAGAATTTACAATATCGCATATTAAAACTCTGGCACATGGTAGGCTTTTTAATGTTAGTTTACATGTAAGATCACTTAGGGATATTCCTGGTTTTAGAATCTGATATTTTGCCCTAAGTATTAAGGTTCAAAAGATATCAAAGATGTGTTTCACATTTGAAACAAAAATCTGTGAAACATCAGAGGTTCCTGCAGCTAAAGGAAGCCTACATTTTAAGTGCAACTTAAATTAGGATTCTAGTCGAACATTGTCTTGGTTGTGGATCTTTTAAAATGGTTTGTTGCTTTTTATGATATTAGGACTAACTCTAAAGAAGTTATAAATATTCATAAAATAAGACAGGTTGAGTGCATGGCTGAGGACACATACAGAAGGAAAGTTAAGGGAAAGAACTGAAGGAAGTAGTAAAGAGGCTGAAGAAAGCAGGGAAAAGCCATGTAAACTGTGCAAAGCTGCATGGCCACTGAGCCAAGCTCTCTGTAAAAACTCCTAGGCCAACAAATTTGTCAGATGGACAGTACAAGAACTGGGACCTGTACAGGCCCTGCCAAGTCAGCCATTTTCTAGTGCCAATGCGTGAAAACACTTTCTGTAGCAAGTTACAATTTAAATACCCAAAATAAAATTAAAAACTCCCAAATACTAAATACTTAAATTCTCATAGTTCTCACAAAATTCTCATTGGTAAATTGAGTAGGAATATGTGTTTGTATAAATTTGTGTGCAGGGAAGACTATATGCTAATTTGTCCATTTGCAACAAGCAAACAAATGTCTGACTCATTCTACCAAACCAGGTAATACTTTTGCTCCAAAGAGAAAGGAAAAACTACCAGCATAATGTAGTGATTAATAGATTCTTCTGCTTTCTGATGATTTGGAATCATCATTTGGGCAGTGATCTCAAAAAGTGACAGTACAGAATAAACATCAGAAACATAATTACAATAGTAGTTCCACTAAATTACTCTTGCCAATAGAGGAAGAATAGATAGGATTCCAGGGCAAGGAAACCATGCAGCGTTCAGATATCTTAGGAAAAACTTCTGTATCAGATCTTTAAAGCTGCAAACAAGAAAAAATGGAAAATGTCTGCTTTGGAGAAGTTACCTACTTAAAGGCATCAGTTTTCAAATGTAATGTATTTCAAATGTGAGGCCAAATGACATACAGTTTTATAAAGGCTATCGTTAGAAATGAGCTAATGTTTAATTGTTACTTTTTACATAATTACCACCTTACAACTGGGCCTTATTTTAAGATGGTGAGCAAAGTGAAAGCTGCCTAGAAACCTGGAATAAGAGAAATCTTACTTTCAGCAATGGCTGGGGGACATTGCTACAGCTTTACAAAAGATTTTGGATTAGGCAAAAGATAAAGTGAGGAGTTGAAGTTCCAGTGGGCTGGAAAGTGGCTGCCGAAGGAAACTGAAGGCCACAAGGAAAGTCCTTCTTCCAGACAGTGACTGAGAGGCCTTGTCTACTACAATTTCCCAGGATTAGGATTAGGGTTGAGAGGATGAGAAAGACAAACCATGCAGCTACCTTGGAGTGAGGATAGAAAAGGAGTATAAACAGAAGTGAGGGCTGCCAAAAGATCTGGTCAGGAGAGATGTTTTAACTTGCTTCATGACTTTGTCATTGGTTCACCAAAAATGTCAGGATTAGAAGAAAGAAATGAGGGTTGAGCTACAACTGGGAGCAGTGCTCAAATGGGGCCTTCAAAACAAAATGAGGACTGATAGGAGTCCTGGGCTGAGATAAATCTTTCCTCTGGGCAAAAGCTAAGGAGTCTTGTCTATGGCTCTGCAAATAAAACTGAAGAAAAAGAGCTAAGGGTGAAGAAAAAAAAATTGAGGGAAAGAAGCTACATTAGGAATAAGTCTGGAAAATGGTCTTCAGTGTGAGGCCACCAAGAGACCTGGGTTGGGAGAAATTTTTCTTCTGGACAATAGCTGAGAAGCGATGTCCATAGCTCCATGGAAAAATTAAGGTAAGAGTTGAATAAAAGGGAAACAGAAATCATAGAGCTGAGGTTGGAATTGGTTTAGAAAGGGTCTCGGAGAAGGGTCCGGTCTTTGTCTTCTAGTCAAAGGAAAGGGAAACATTTCTGCACCTCAGCAAACAAATCAGGGTTAGGATTAAGATGGATTAAGTTTAGGATTAAGATCTACATTTCAAAAAATCAGCCACGTTCTAGGATATTATGCAAAGTTGGGGAAAACTGTTTCTACTGGCAATCCTAATTAGTAACCTATTTAAAAGATAAAAAATGTTCACTGTATTTTGTAAACAGGAAGATATTCGTCTTAGAAAGCAAGCTGTGATCTCTGGAAAACACAGGGTCCATTTTCTCTTCTTTTACAGATACTATTTATCTTTCTTCATCTTTTCTACTTAGTCTGCTACATGTCCTACATCTTCCTTCTACTCACCAGCTCGCAGAGGCCGTGGAACTCCTCCAACAAAGATTGTTTTTCTTGGATCCAAAGGCTGAGACCCATCCATCACAAAGTCACTGTCACTTAAGTTCCAAGGCCGAATTTGTACCTGTATTAAGGATCATATTTAGTAGAGGAACTTGGCCACTTAATTAAAATTAAGAAAAACCTGCCAAATCCTTCTATAATCAAAACCAAGATTTGAACTTTTCAAAAGCAGTAAATTGGTGGTATAAGCACCAAGACAGTTTGAGAACGTAGCTTATCTCAGTGTCCAAAAGAAGGGGGACAACTCCTTTATCACCTCTAGAGGCCAGGCTTGAGTTAAATCTCCTCATCACAAACTCCTACGCTGATTAATTCCCTGCCCCTAATCACCATCATAGGAAGAAACCTGTGAAAGGACTTTCAGAACATTTTACCACGGATGTGCAATTACAGTTGCAGTTTGGCCTTCTGGCTTTCCTGAAATCACATATAGCGATCCACAAATTTAAAAGCACTGATATGAGCTGATAAAATTAATTTCTGTGCTAAGATATGGAAGGAATTTGTATAATATGTGAATGCCTATTTCTACTGAGCAGCAAGCAACATAGCTGATAAGAAATCTTTAGATTACACAGAAAAAAACTGCTCAGAAGTTATTCAGATAAAGCTGTTCATCAATCCATTTTTTTGATCCTAGGACTCACACAACCCTGCTTACTGTGCTGCAGTCCTGGGTCGTTCATTCATCTCTGTGAGATTTTTAACAGTACTTTTAAAAGGCAGCACATTTTTTATCGTATCTTATTTGTCTGCAGTTTTCACCTCATCTGTATATCTTCATAGGCCCAAAAAAAGTCCAGCATTAAAGAATGTTAGAGATGTGAACAATAAAACCAGGTTACTCTATGTCTTCTATCCTGCTACAGCTGTCTGCAGTAGTTGATTTTACTCTGTAGTTTCTATAAGGTAAATGAGGCCTAAATTATGAATTGATTGGCTACTGAATACATAAAAAATAATAATTAAAAAACCTAATGAAATATAGGGGATATTTGATGCTATCTGGATCTTAATTTGGCAGGGTTAAGGTTCTTCATTTCATCACATAAGGCTTTCTTTTCTCTCAAATCATACAGATGAAAAATTACCATTCCATTGTTTTACAGCTAACACTGCAAAAGGATGCACACTCCCGATGCATACCAGGAGTACCAAATATAAAAGTTAATTGAACATGGCATTTATCACAAAAAAGCAAATGCTAGAGCCATGTTATGCTGATACAGAAAGTCAATTCAATGTAACAGCAAGGACAGAAACAGGAAATGACAAGTAATTAACTCTACATTTTTTTATTTCTTTATTAACTGAAAAGAGTAATAGCAAATGGGTTAGCAACCAGTCTAAGTGTCATGGCATAAGCTACTTACTGGTTTATCCTTGATTGTGGGACTTGACACACATAGGTAAAGTTTTCCATCTTCTTCCAGACAGGCATCTATCAGAGCTTGTACAGAGCTTTCTTCCTGGAACAGCAGAAAGGCGTAACCTTGGAAAGGATAAGGGCACAAGAAAGAAAAGTAACAGATTAATTTACAGAGCATTTTTTAAACAAACAAGCCCAAGAAGTGGGTAAGATATACAAATTACAAATGAGTGTTAAGGTTGGTAGTTTGTTTTCATAAATTAAATTCACTGAACCGATCATACCCTCATACAGTGCTGATTCAGAATAGAGATAAGAGTATTTTCTGCATCTGAGGATGTTTATTTGATTAATTAAGGCTTCTGAGCAGTGAGAATATAGGCTGGTGAATAAGGGTTTCTATTATCCAACAACTATTGGAGCTATTTATCAGTCTTATCTGCTGGTATCAGTGATTAATATCTTACAATGGAGACACAAAATGTCTACTTACTATATACCATTAATAAATTCTAGAAGAGAAGGCTAGGAAAGTGGACAGGTAAACATAAATATAGACTTCCTAGCATACACACTTATATATGAAAAATATGTTCACTAAAAACAATAAGCCCAATGAAAAAGAACAACATGCTTTGTGTTTTATTATAAATAAAAGACCTGCTGTTGTTACTCATATTTAGATAAAGCAGCTCAAATAAAAGAAGAAAGTCTACTAAAATTGTTTCATGTGATTCAGAATTTTAGGACTTTAAATTAGCCAGTAAAATGAAGTGTGTAGCACTCAGTGCTCTGCTGAATGCAGCTGCCAAGAAAACTTTCTTGAGTTCTATTTAATGTTGTTAAATCTGCATGAAGATTTGACCCAAGCAGCCCATGCTTCTGCTGCCTCAGGAGTGAAACTAATACAGCACTCTCTGCACTCAGCAAAGCCAGGTAACAACAGGCTCCTGGACCACTGGAGCTGCCTGGTCAAGAGGACTCCCATGGAGCAGGCACTGCTCCTCCGCTCCACAATCACGACAGCAGTTTTCTCACTCAATGGGAACATGTTGGGTGTGACCTTTGTAATTTGCCACTTATGTCTGTTTTTTGGGGGGGGCGGTTTCTAGGCCATAATGAGAGGTTACGTCTGTGGTAGTTGGAGTTGACCACCCTTTGGGGGTACAGTGAATGGTATGATCATAATTTCCCCAAACAGTTAAAATTAACCAAACAAATACTTGTTATTTTTCTTTGCTTGCTAGATTATAAAAGTAGTCCAAGTTGGTGAGGTTTCAGTTTTCTAACCTGGGTCTAGTGCCTGCCATCAAGTTCAGTGAGGTAAAAGCTCCTCACTTCTCTAGACCTCTGTGAATAAACCATTCTCCTGCTGCGGGGTCCACAAGGATCTGCTGAAGACACGGAGGCTGTTTACAGGAGCAGCCTTGTGCTAATCCAGAAAAGGAGGCTGGACCAGCACGACACGATGTCCTGCACTACTTCAACACCTAGTGACTGCACAGCTATTCCAATCATTCAAGGACTTCTGGTACTGAAGGTTAACAAAGATTACATGAAAATTAAAAATACAGAAATAACAGAACTTCAGATAATATTAGGATCATAGAAGTTGATACTGTCAATAAAGATACCTGCCGAAGTTAATGGTATTTTTACTCATTTTCCAGAAGCACATAGAAATGCAAAAACCTTAAATTCAGAAGGGTGCAGCTTTTCCTCATGAGCAGTTCTAGGCATTGCTGCTACTGAAATAGTAGCAATGACCCTCTTCATCATAATACCAATGTTTAGAGCTGCAGCTACTTGTTCATCCAGGAAAACATGCTTCCATGGATGCACTTCATTTGATTGGAACTCTATACCAGAAGACGCACTTTGAACTTAGATTCCAATGCAAAAAAATTAAATTGGAAAACACCCATGCCAAAATTTGCATGGCATAAAGAATTATCTCACACTAGGTGCAGATGCTGAAAGTTGCCTCAAATTCCCCAACATCATGTGCTTCAGCACATTCTCCTATCTGTGCTTCATGAATATCGTATCACTTTAAAAAGCATTCATTTTTTCCCAAGAAGTAAAAGATTTGATAATCCTCAAAATTTTAATACTCTATGGCAAAAGTTTGGTAGCACACTGTGGTAGTAGGTTGCAGTCAAACTTCGGCAGAGCTCCCTTCTTACCTGACCAGACATTCTAAAGGTTAGAGGGCTCAATGGACTGCCCTTGACTCACATTCCACAAAGTAAAACGGGCGAGATATTTGAGGCCTCAGAAAACAGCAACCTGACTACAGCTGACTATTCTCTATGCACAGACATTTGGATTCTTGGCAGAGCAGAAGCAATCCAGCTGCCCCTCTGCTGTTGGTGCCACACATCACTGCAGTGCTGACAATAAACATTGCAATTCTCTGGGAAAAGGTGACAATGTATTTTGGTGTAAGAAAAGTCACTACGACGTTTCAAAGGGTACAGCAAAGAGAGGATGAAGAGAAAATTAATTTCCCTACTTTCTGAAGCCAACCTGATCCTCAACCCTGAGCTCCAAGGTTCATTATTTTATGGAAAGCAGCATAAGAACTAAGCTCCTTTGTACATGTCCTATTCTGACATCCAAACAGTGACACAATTTCCTCATGAAAGGGTAATTTAGTCCAGTTGGTCTAATTTCAGTTAACCTTGCTGAGAATAAACTGGAAAATCTGGCATATACACTGTGTCCCACAAGCTTCAAACAAGGTTGCCACTTGAAATGCAAGATACACTTGGAACTAAATAAAGTTGTTACAGACTGGCAAAAGCATTTTTGCCAGCCTAAACAGCCTGGAAAAAAAACCTCTATTTCAATTAATACCAACATTGGTGTATTTTCTCTAATGATGGGAACCTTTCCCTATTACTGAAAGCACATTTTGTAATAAGGCTTCAGTGACCTCTTCAAAACAACATGCTAGATGGAAAGCATATTAAGGTGCCTATTTTGCCTTTCTAATAAAAGAAGATCTTGATATTCATACCTTTATGTTAAACACTGGCATGTTGGTACAAATTACAGGCAGTCATATTGGAGTTTTATCTAGCAGTGCATTATGCATGTATTCTGCCCATCCTTCCTCAATGTAATTAACTGAAAGGAACTACCCATGTACCTTTATTAGGGCAGAATGTGCATTGTATGTATTAGGCATGTGAGGGAAAATAAACTTACAGGCCCTGTGGACACCATTCAACTTAGCAAGCTATAGCTGTTAGAGTTTATCAGAAAAGACTACTATCTTTCTCAAAATATTTCTCAAGAGTTAAAGATTATCCAGTTTCATGCCTATCATGGCTCACCAGGAAAAGTCTGACTGCATTTCACAGCATTCATGAAAAAAGCATGTTTAAAAAAAGAAAAGGTTTTATTTTATTATTCTAAATCTGGTAACAGCTTCCTTTTACAGCTCCATCTTTAGACACAATTTGGTGGAGTAAAAGGAAATCACTGACTGTTTCATAACCCATGGGAGAATGTAGGAACGAAGTTTTTTATATTAGAATTTTAATCCTCGTTGCAGTATAAAAGTGATTAAGTGAATAATTACAAACATTATGAGAGTAAAGGTTGTCTGGACAGTCTCTAGTTATTTAGTGATACAGGAATATTTCAGAAAGGAACTAATAGAGTAACAGCACAGATCTCTCACTTAATGAAGTCCAGAGTGAATTGAGTTTAATCAAGCATTTTTCTTAGAAATTTCAGTTAATTGTGAATTAGTTCAATTTTATTATAATAACTGAAGGTTACCATTTTGTGCTTAACTTGTGAATACTCAAAGTAATTAATAATTTAAGTTCTTGCATTTGAGAACAACAATACATAACTTGTTGTTCAAATGCATCAACCATGAGCTGAATCTTCTGGTACAAAGCCAGCGTTTTGGCATGCAAACGTTATATAGCCAAGAGGGGAAGATTAACCTATTTCTGGTTCTTAGAATCTGGGCTCTTTTCAAACAGACTGAAATATTTTAATGAAGAATTATATATAAGGTCAAAGAGTATTTGAATCTCCATGTCAGGTGTCTGCATATCATCTACTGATTTCATATGTAATTGATCTGAAATCCACAACTCCCAAAATTCAGCCCATTTGCAAAATCAGACACAGGAATCATCATCTAAGGGTCATGTGTTTCCAGCTTGATAACACTGAAGCTGGGTGGCAGAATTAAGAAAATGAAGAGAAGAACTTCCTCTTTACATTCTGCATAGCAAGTCAGAAGAGCCTTTGGGTAGTCACATGCATTGATTTCATCTGCAAAAAGGAAGGACCACTTATGCTTGAAAAAAGTTGAACTACCTTCGAAGCACATCTTCTTTCATTCAGAAAAAAATTTCATTCAGAAAAAAAAAGACAGTGTCTTTTCTGATGTTTTTATAAGGTTCAGGATTACAATAAAATCTAGCATCAACCTCAGATTTCTTATAAAATTATTTCAATATACAAATCTACCTCATATTATGTAAAAAAAAAAAGGATGGAGTTAAAATGGCAAAGAAAATTAATGTTCTAGTCTCATTTCTTTAGGGTTGAGATGTTTTAGATGGTTTAGGTTTTAGATAGTTGAGATGGCTGCCTCAAAGAAGTAGATTTAAATAGACTTAACTTTTTCACTAAATATATATTTCACTTTCTTTTTTTAACTAGATTTTAAAAATAGTTTTGAACTGAATTATGGTTGTATTTACTAGAACTTTGAGAATAAAGTTGTTTTAAAAGCCCACAGGAACGGAACATTTAGAAACAGTGTGAACCAAATTTCTAAATCAGTTAATGTGATGACAAGGGTCATTGCTCAAAGTCACCTTAGTAATCTTATTAGAAAATGCTTTGAACACGAATAAAATGCATTTCTAAATCCAAAGATGAAACGACTATTAAAAATTAAACTCATTTTTGAAAAATAAAAATCCGAGGTGTTAAAAAAACTGCAGACTTTCCTTAAACATTGCAGTGACATGACTGCATTTTCAGAAAACTTCAAAGGCTTTAAATACTTAAGAAACCTCAAAATAGAAAAGGCTGTAATCTCACTTAGCTACTGCAGAAGAGTGAAATTATGTATTAGTCAGGGCTGCAAAGATTAATTTCTTTTAGTCGGTCTAATTTTATATGGAAGTGTTTGACCCTGTCAGCTGATTCTTTTCTCTAAAAAACAAAGGTGTATAAGAAATAGGAACAGTCTAGCATCTTACAGTGACTCTTCTATTTCTGCACATTTACATTTTTACATGTTTTTCATAAATACAGACTAAGCCTGACTGGTGTGATATGTAGGAAATTCCTCACATGCCACATTACAGACAGGTACTGGGAAAGGGTTTGTTTGATTTTAATTAAAGGATTGTACTCCACGTCCTCAGTTACATTGAAAAATAATTGGATCCTGAATCTTAATAGCAATAAAATGAAGCGTACGTGTCAAATGGAAGACAGGAGACATAACAAGAAAAGTCAGCAATGGAGTGGATCATAGAGAAGAGCTGAATGAAAACTGAGGTTCTGTATCAGTAGCTCCTGTAAAATAAATTGCATGTCTTCATAATTCCAGTCTTAGCACTAAATAGCCCACATCATGAGATCACCAAAAGAACTGAAACTAACACTTAACCCTTACTAATAATGATCCTACCATATCACAAATAACAGAGGAAATAGAAACGTTCTATTTTGTCAAAAATATTACGGAGCATTTTTCTCCACATCTTCAATTTAAGTGGAAGAAGAAACCCAACCCACCCACAGAACCTCTGCTTTCTGGACATGCATTATTTGTGGGACATGGGAGAGGTGCCCCAGTGTTTCCTCAACAGAAAGGACAACGTATCTATAGTGCTGTAGTAAATGCATACAGGTAAAGATTTATAAAGTCTTTTCAGTTCCAAAACATGTCAAGAAGCAAAAAGGATTTTTGAGCCATCATTACTTTACTTTCACCACTTATAGGTAAAAAAGCCCCAAAAGAACAGTATACATATGCCATCTCAGTTTGTCCTGTAGTAAAAATACTCCCACCCACCTGTATTAAAAAGAAAAGACTGAAATAAATTACTTGGATTTTTTGATGTTTTTTTAACCAAAAGAATATTCTACAGGCATACTAAAGCCTCTATCTGGCATTTTACTTCTTAACTAGTATAAAACATTGCAATAGCAAATTTATAGGGTTGTCTCCTCTTTCAAAGGACACAGCCATTTTCAACATCAGATTTCAGACTGCAACATGATCTATAGCAGCTATAAATCAGAATTAAAAGGTAAAAAACATAAAAGAAAGGCTCTAACATACAATTTGGTTACTGTAGTTATAACAGTGTTCACATGAATTTCATATGACAAAGACTAAATATTTGATGAGGTGGAAGCTATCTCTGTGAAGTTTACTGAGTCAGCAGCATGAAGAAACCAAGCATTCACACTTGTGAACATAAAAAACCCAACTAAATTCAGAATTGAATTTTTTAAATGTTGATTTTCAAAGGTTATATGTAATGGTGACTGCTCTGGGCAGAACAGCTCATGGTCATCATCTGGAGGGGGTCGGGTCTGCTGCTGCTGCTTTTACTCTGAACAGATGGCTCAAGAGAGATCAGCCTCCAAGTTTGAACAAAAACCTGTTACTCTACTCTTCTTTGCAAAAACACCATTTTCCAGTCCTGCTCCAACCAACATTAACATGGAAAAATTCTACAGAAATATAAATGCTCTGCTTGATTTCAGCTTCTATTTCAAGCACAGTATCAGCATGAGGTAAAATAAATTTTCAGAGGAAGAAAGCACCGGTCCAAAAATCCAGGCTACGTTTTAGCGGAAGTCAGTTATTTTAAATTAAATTTGATATTGGGTTTTACAATAAGAATAGTTTTCACTTTAAGTTATATGTTTTTCTTAAAATTTATTTTTAAAGAAGAAAGCAAGCAGCACTTACTAGAGCTGTGATACACAAAATATTTGGGACTGTTGTCAAAAGTTTCAAAGTAAAGTACTTCAATCAAAAAGAAAAGACACCCCATGTCATTTGCATAGACCAAGCTAGTAACATATTTTCTGATTTTTGTATGATTGTAACTCTCCTGTGAGCTGTAAGACATTTCTAAAGGCAGAATGCAGAGCTTCAGCACTAAGCTTTGACTTCCCTTCTTTTAATCAAGTAATCAATTTGTCATTTGCTGCTGTGGTGCTGCTAATAACCAGTTTGAATGTTCACTCACATGTGGATTGCTTTCAGGTTCTAGTTTGTTCAAGTTTCTTGTCTTTGTTGACTATAAGAAAAAGATGCCGCTTGAAAAACCCTCCTTAATAATAGAAGGGTTTTCTTCCAAAATTGGATTATGTTGAACAACGAATTCCTCTCAAAACCCAGAACTGCTTCTGGTGAGTAAGAGTATGCATTTCCCTGGGAGATCAGAATAGTATATAAAAAAATAAAAATACTAGACTTACCAAATCCTCTCAAAAATTACGTGTTTCACTTTATTAATGAAACTGCCCAGCCTCCACTGGCATACAGCTGACTACTGGTTACATTCTCTTGGTACAATCAGTAGTCAGATACATTGCAGGTCCCAAAACCAGGCAGAATTTTCATGGTACTGAGTAGACAGAATGTGCCAAGAGCAGCACTGAGACAGCTGAGAGAGACACCAGTTCTGAGCTGCTCCAAGCTTTTGAGATCGGACAGAGGCAGATGCACTTCCTTGGGCAGAGGCACCCACAGCATATCCAGCACCTGAAATACTCACATTGCCAGTCCTAACCTCTGATCTGAGAGGACATGAGTTTAATTAGAGGTATCACCTTCGATAAATTTATGATGTGTATATTCCAATGATCTTGCACCAATTTTAGATTACTGTATCATTATTTTAGGGGTAGAATTGCATGCATCACTGAAGTGATCCTACGAACTGAATACATAATTTTATAAATATAATGCTTGTAGGACTTCATGAAGAGAGCTCAACTTTTTAATGCATTAAATAATTACAACTGACTGGGGTGTGGGAGTAGAGAACAACTTATTTTTCAGATGACCATCAGAACAGTGAATATGCTGCAGTACTACTATAGAATCTGTCTCTGCACCACCACCTGCAACAACCCCACCATATTTCAATGATTTGAAAGAGTAATTTGGTGCTTCATAAATTATTAGCAAAACAAGATAGCACAAGCTACTACAAAGCACAAAATATTATTAAGTCCTCAACAGCACTATTCAAAGGACAGCTTTTATCCTGAAGTCCATAATACTTACAGATCAATTAATGCATTTCCATTTATAAAACAAAAGAAAAGGCAACATTTAACAAAAATAGTACTGGGGAGGGATGGAGTGTACAACCCACAGTAAAATCTACTTGGGTTTTAGAAGAAGTTAATGAGAATAAGACAGATATTTGACTGCTTCCATTTGACAAAAGCGGTCTGGCTACCTCTACAGATAAACACGGAAAGCTTTTTTACTTAGACATGTTCAAATTATTGAAAAAGGGTCACATGCTTGCTAAAAATTGTGGTTTCTTCTATAGAAAGCTAGCAATTCTGAAAGTAAGTACGAACAGTTGAAAGCAACATGAAAGCTGGGAGAGAATAATCCTGCAATGCTACTTCAGAATCAGATTTGTTCTGCCTACGCTTGGATGTATCAGAAATACTTTTGTATTTTGCCTCACCAGATTCCTGTTTTCCCCTAGAAAAAGAAGTTGCAAATGGCATAGTTTTAGAGACAGAAATTCTCTTACATGAAGCAAGCTCCTTGAATGGTCTTAGATATCTGGCACACCAGTCCCAAAGACAGACATTTAAAAATCGTCATTATCAGTACACCACCAAGAATCCTCAAACATTTAGGACAAGACAGGAAACAGTGTTAAAAGCTTAAAAAAGGGAGGTTCAAACAAAAGTCATCAAAAACCTCAAAGAAAATTCTCTGCAAAACCAAGCTAAAGTCACACAGCTACAGAAGAGCACATTAGTGTGTACTGCATTTTGCCACCACACATTTTGTGAATTGCATTGATTTGGAATTATGCTGCCCTGCTGTGGGAAGACACAGGGACTACAAATTACAGACATGGCCTCAAACATCAGTGGGTGAACGACTGCCACTGCACACATGTGTTGGAACATACATAAACACCACCTAAAAACCATCCCAGAATCACTATTTGCCATACAATGTAATTCTGGATAGGGAATGTCAGTTTCCATTCTAACAAATATCATGATCCCTGACTTCAGTTTTTAAAATACAAAAATTGGCTCAGCATTTCACACTGGATTGTGGTGGTATTGTATTTGATCAGTTAAGCCAAAGCAGGCAGTTTCCTAGAATAGGTTGCTCTATTTGGACAAACCAGATACCTTCTTGTGAATATAACTAATGAAATTGGAATTATGACTCCATACTTCCTTCTTGCAACTGTTCATTCTTGTTTCTCTGGCAGAAACTACAACTGCCACTGCAGTGGCAATGGAATTAACCATGGAAATGTCTTCATCCATGAAAATCAAGATCAGTCAAAAGACTACAACAACAGTGTTCCCATCTAAACAGTACTTTAGAGAGAATCAGAGAGGCTCACACTGTCTGTCCCACCAGTTGTTTTAAATTAAAGCATGAGAGTCATTTCATGTTGCTTTGTGCAACTTTGCTTACACTGCTTTGTTTTTCGTGAGATCTCCCTCACCCCTAGCATCCCATACGGAGCAGTAGGGACAAATGTGCTTGATTTTATCAGAAAACAGGATAATGAAGTGAAGAACAGGGAAAACACAAAAGGATCAGACTGCTGCATCACACATCTAAATCAGCTGTAAAACCAAAGCATTCCTCCCATTCCAAACCCATCCTGTCCTCAAGCTCCGCCATGCTTCATTTTCTAACTCTAATTCTCATGTCTATCCAAACATCAATCTTTCTAAATGGAAAAAAAGAAGAGGAAAACTTTTGCATAATTTTTGGCATTTTAAAACACATTGTGCAGTTTTTAGTGATTGCTAGAAAAATCATAGCTATCACAAAGAAAAATCAGTAAAGAGTTTTTTCAAAAGTTGTTTTAAAGCTAGCAATCTGTTAAAAAAAAAAAACAACTGAAAAAAATGTTTCTGAAACAGTTGGCACCATCTGTTTAATTAAAAAAAAGGGGAAAAAATTACTGTAGTTAGCATAAGCATAGCTTAACACAGCATACCAGCAAATAAGTGAAAACCCCGTCAATTTCTATTTAAATAAAACATGAATTATCTGGATTTTGCCAGAGATAAATAGACTGTGACATGGTAATGTGCAACTACTTTTGATAGCATCTTTTAATACATATTTCTTTATTTCTCAACATCTCATAGGCACTCAAAAGATACTTAACCACAAACCACATTTAATTCCCAAACTCTGGGGTGAAAGCCAAGTAAACACATTCTGAACTGGGCATCTGCTTACCCAAGACCAACACATGGCATTTATAATTTTGCCAGTTCCGTTAGTAACATATCCAAACAGATGCCAAAGGAAGTGATCCAAAGACTTCTCAGGCAACGGGAATGAATTAGCCTTATTCAGAGGCAAAGCATTAAAAATCACCTCATGCATGACACAAACATAAAAACACGGTGCTAAGCTTTACAATACACAGGAGGGGTAAAAAGAAATGTTAAGGCAACAATACAGATGCTCAGAACTAGAAACAGGAGCCTCTTACACACATTGTCAGCTGTTGGCAGCTTCTCCTGCCCAAGTGCACAATTTACACTTCCAGTGACAAGAGTGTCCCTCTTCTCTTGGCAACCTAAATACTGAACTCACTGGCAACCAAGGGAAGGTAAGGAGTGCTTGATCTACAGAATGGTTTTGGTTATAACGCCCAAAACTCAAATGCTGACAAAGCCAGACTGCTTTCACAAACACATGATCAGTGTATTCTGTGATGTCAGGCAAGATTCAGTAAGGGTAACAAACCCCTAGGATATCTGAGAAAATGGGAAAACCTGGATAATACAGATAGCAATGATGTGCCTGAGGAATATGTTGCAGATATATCTGTGTAGCTGTGCCATCCCCTAAGGTCCAAAATGGCACTGTTGACACCACACTAGGATAAGCCTGGTGTAACTCACCATGCTGGAGATCCCAGCTCAGAATCGTTTTGCACACAAACATTTATGTCCATCAGGCCCAGCACTAAATCTGAGGTAATGTGCCTAAGCAGACCTGTGGTGACACCATCCTGCTCAGGATGCCAAATCCAGGAAAACCTTCTTTGTTCAAGCTCAGTGCTGCAGGAATGTTTTTGGACTCCAGCTAGTCCCAACAATAGCTTACATGCCACTGCAGCTAGGCTAATCAACCTCATCAACTAATAAATTAGCTGGAACTGACTACACATCTATGGCCTGACTCGCTCACTAAACTAACCAGATAAAGCCCTCGGGGGGGCTGGTGGGTGGTGATGGAGGTCACTAGACTGTAAGCAACATTTTAATCTTTCAGATTTCATGCTTGATCAGATTAGCCATGGCTAATGGTTTCTGCAGTCTTCTCTTCCCAGCCCTAAGAATATCAACAGAGTGCTCCTAATACTGGGCGACTACAGGGAATTCGTGTATTGCACCAACACAGCAAACATTCCAAAATTCAATAAATTATACCAAGAAGTAGATACTGGAAATCTGTATTGATTCACTCATGACTGCAGGGGATGTTGCATCACCTGGATGTAACTGAAGACAGAAAACAATAATGTGAAGCAGCTGCAGCAGAAAACTTCACTGACTGTGGTGACCCATAGCATCACCTACAGATGTTGTCTGCCCCAAACCTCTAAGTGAACACTTATTGGAGCAAACAGACAAAAAAATCCTGAACCTTGCTGAAAGACCAGACACTGCCCAATGGTCTGACTCTCCAGTAATGGAAAAGGCTATCCATCAAAAGGACACTGAAGTCCATCTGGAGGCAATGACATATGTTCAGAAAGAGCAGGGCTCAATTTTACTGCCTGTGGGGCACATTCAAGTAGGTGGGAGAAGCCTTGAAGGTCAGGCTTTACCAATGTGTGAATAAAGATTAGCCTCTGCATCATCCTCACTTCATTCCAACAACCCATTTTTCTCGTTTTCTTTCAAGATTGCTAGCATACAAAACCCAGCTCATTCTCTCCTCTATAATTTCATTTGTCCTTTGTTTTTTTGGACATGTTTTCCATTTGAAAGACTCATATTCAAAATGTCAGACTAGCAATGCAACATGGAAGACAAGACATCTAGAAAAATGAGGGGAGAAAACATTTGAATTCATGAGTACTTGACAACTGAATAAGTCTCACTGAATTTTGCACCAAGCATAATTTCAAATATCTCTTTTTGTTTCACTGTATTTTTTAAGGAAATGTCCAATAATGCACCAAAACAGCTGAAAATAAAAGAGTAAAAAAAAAAAAAACCAAAAAACAAACAAACAAAAAAACAACTTAAGTTTTAAGTCTAAACGAACTTCTGATTAAAACCAGCACTGGAGACATTTTATTGGGGTACTTCTGAAAACGATTCCATAATAACATTGAAAAATAAGCACTCTTTATTAAAAAAAAAAAAAAAACAAAAAAACACCAAAAAGCTGTGAAAAAATTAGAACAGACATTCAAACTTTACCCTTTGACTCCTGGAAATAATATTCTGTCTTCTGTGTAGGTGCTGCCTATATGGGATCATAGTAAATCAAGTACATTTGACCTATGGAGCTTACCATGACCGTAAGTGAATCTCAGAGCCAGGCATGCAGGATGTCTGATGCTGCAGCCCTGACTGACAACTAAGAAGTCAGATATAAATAAATCTGGAACAGTTGGGATTGACTGTTGTTTAGCACTTTCAGACAGACATTCAGGGCAACTGGCAGGGGCTTTGAAAGCTGTTTCCTATATTAGAATCATGACAAAAATAGAAGTGAGGCTGCATTCCCTTGTCTTCTGTTAAAATAGATCTTACTCAAAAACATTTTTACAAGTTCGTTGAGGCATAACTGGTCCACAGTCAGACACAGAACAAAATCAAAACTGAAAATCCCATGTCGATCTACTACAAATAGTTATTTATTCGATTAATAAGAGGAAAAAAAAGGGGGAAACAAGTAGAGAATACTAAGAGATAATAAGGACAAGGAGAAGCTGGCTTTTCTACTTTTTTTTAAAAAAACTTTTAAGTGAAGGCACAATTAGAATTCATAGGCACAATTAGAATTAGGCACAATTTGGAATTTAGCCAAAAAGACCCTAAAGATCTTTAAAAATAACATAAAAAGGGAAAATAATCTATTTTACCAACTGTCCTTAGGAATATTGCAGGAGAGTTGAGGTTTGGGGTGCTTTGTTGCTGGTTTTGAGGCTGTTTGATTTGTTTTTAAATTCAAGAACAGATGTTGCATAACTGCTGACAGCAAGGCTGAGTGGTGAGAATGGAACAGGAAAGAGGAAGCATGTATGGGTTTCTCTTCTGATTTTAAGTGTCCCAAATACTGTTCACAGGGCAAGTATTTGTCACAGTGTTATCTCGCCTCCAGCAATTAAGCTTCCAAATAAAGTAAGTAGGCTTTTGTGTGTTTTTACACTCAAAATGTATCTATCAAAATATTACAGGATTAGCTAGTTCACTGACTTAACAGCCCATTGTTCTGCCAAAATAATCAGTGGCCTTAATGAGCAATTAAGAGCTTCCACAGTCAATGAGAACTGAAAATCTTTACATATAGACCAGAAATTTTGTGTACAACTTCCTGCTACTGTTTCAGACCATCAGTGAATTCAGGAACTACATGCAAGAGGCACATGTGAAAGAGAGTAGAATGTATTGTACAAAATCAGAGAGACGAGGGTACGCTAAGAGTGGTTTGATTTAGCCAAGTAACCCTCCCAAACAGGTTTCCCATAAACTGTTCTTTCTCAACCCAAAGAGGTCTGCAGAACGTTGTGCTGACTGATATGAGGCTGCCCCACCCACACACCCTCTAGCCCACCCCCTGTGCCCGTGGTGCCCTCCGAGCAGAGCCCACTCTGTGCTCAGCACCCGGTGAGCCCTGACACAGAGCTCACGCTTCCGAGCAGCATCACAACACACGCTGGAGTTGCTTCCCTGCAAAATACTGGGCACCCAATCCAACGACCCGATCCAAGTGACTTCCAGCTCTTATTCCCATGGGGTTTGCAATGTGCAAACCGCAACAGAATCAACTAGGAAATTTCTCCAACTTGCATTCTACCTACTGCTGGTACAAGGCATAATTCAAGGGTTCAAGGTGTGCTGAGGAAGCACACACAGAGCAGCACATTTCAATAACCAAACTGTGAATTTTTTTCCCCATCATGACAATGGCTGAAAATATGTGTGATGAAAGACAGAAAATTCACCATAAAAAGTCAAAACTTTGCTTCGTAATGGATTGCCACACTGCAGATATAATTTCCTTTTACCACAACAGCCTTCTTAAATATATTTTAAACTAATTACCTTTAGGTGGAAAATATGACTTGCTTTCAGCTTTGTGAGGCCAGTCCACCACAAGAGGTCCAAACCTACGAAAGCTGGCAGTGATCTCATCTACAAAGAAACAAATGAGGCACCTTAGAGAGAATGTAAAAACTGACAGTGGCAAGGTAAAAAGGTCTTAAAAAACAAATCAAAACAAGAACAGTGAAAACTGCAATAATGTCCATAGAAGATGTCTAAATAGTCTTTCATCTCTGTGCTGTATGTGGCTGCTTAAAAAAAAGTGATTTTACATTCCACTAGTGGACGTCTGCAGCAGGATTAAATGCAAACATGATCTATCAGAAGTGAATATGCTTCAGCTGCAGTCTATTTCTAATTATAGCCACAAAGCAGGGTCAGATGCAGCCACATGGGACTGACAGAGGAGCTCCATGTCAGCACGGCTGCTCCTTGCAGCCTGCCCTAGAAAGAGGCTGAAGCAGGTCATGCCACTGTGGGCATTTCACCTTCCTCAGGCCCCTCAGGAAATCTGCCTTTAATTACCAAGTTTTTTCTCCACTTTTTAAGCATCAATTTGGAACCACCATGTAACAGACATCATGAGCTATCCTACAGGACAATTTTGTTTTACATGTAAATGCTTCAGAAAGAAGTATTCAATTGTTTTTTAAAAAATCTTCTTTTCTCAATATATTTTTAAATGTACTTTAAAGAAAGAATTAGTTTTAAATTGTGCCTAATGTGATGTTAGGTAGATCAGAGTAACAAGCCATTAGGAGAAAAGGCAGTGGGATTTTCCAGTTTCTGGATTGCTGTTTGAGATTTGTCCAGTTTCTCTGACGCCATGAGTTGCACACCAGATTTTTCAAGCATCTGGAGACAGAACACACATGTTGTGTACCTGAGGAGCTGAAGGAGAAAGGGTTACTGAAGGAGATGTCTCAGGAAAGAGGGTGGCAGCTCCCAGGTCGCCATGTTACTTCCTCACAGGACAGACTGGGCATGTATTTTGACTCTGAGGGACCCAGCAATGTTCACATCAGTTGTCCCTGCTGGGCTGCTGCTTCTTACAGCTGCAAATCCAGTTTACCCACAAGACCCCACACAACAGCCCTGCAACTCTTGGTGTGACATGGGAACTGCATTTGAGGTGTTTGCAAACATAGATTGGCAACTCATACCATTTCCTCATTAAAATTGTACATGGTTTAGGCTTCAGATTAGTAGATTAGAGATGCCCCCTCTTTTCATTATAAGGCATCCTCAAATTTCCTGTGT
Source organism: Cnemophilus loriae (assembly GCA_013397755.1). NCBI lineage: Eukaryota > Metazoa > Chordata > Aves > Passeriformes > Corvidae > Cnemophilus > Cnemophilus loriae. The sequence continues at coordinate 1,162,073 of VZTF01002606.1, read as the reverse complement.
ATGCCCATTGAAGTTAGATAGTGGTTGGTTTCAGCTATAATATGAAAAATACACCAAAACCTGTCATTGGAGTTTGGCAGTAAGGGTTTGTGGGGGCACACACAAGTAGAGCAGGAAATGCTTGAGAAAAACTCTGGCCATCCCTATTAAGCTGGTTATTATTTTGTAACCATATTATTACCCTACATTTATCGTCTGAACCCTGCATACATGCTGGGTATAAAAGCTGATTACTTAAAGTCCACTGTAATTTGGTAAGGACTGCATTAAGAAAGTCTTTAAAGTCAACCACATCCAAGAACAGGAAAATCCTATGGAGAAGAGACAGTACCCACTAAGTTCGCTTTTTAAGCTTTCCCACTTTACAGCCATGGGAAGACATGCAGATCAGAAGACCTGCTATGCAGCCACTTCTGTCTCCATCTCTTCTGATCTACAGGACACAAGAATGTCAAGTAAATTCTCAGGTGTTGCAGAGGGTCGTAGTGTGTGTTTGTTCTAAATAATGCCACAAGCACTACAAGAGACACACCTGGGAAAATCCATTTGCGTCTATGAAAATCTGACCTTTTTTATAGTAATTATATGAAAGCCAATTCCTACATCTCAGCAATGCAAGTGATTCACAGTACCTTCATCAATGTCAGGAGGAAGACCTCCGACAAACACCTTTCTAGAATAGCGTTCCACTCTTTCCCCATTTTGACAGCGTGTTGGAGAGCTGAGACCCGAGGATAACGACTGATCACCATGGCTGTCGTCTAGGAAGCCATCTTCAAAAGGAAACAGTGAAGACCGACCTGGAACAGATTTTGTAGAATCTATCATTAACGCTACTTCCTGGAGAATAAAGTATTTCAGTAAAAAGCTTTTCCTTTTACTGTTTTACTTTAACAGAACTTGCGTTAAAGGACCCAGCTAGGTGGTCCAGTTGTCCAATTCATGTTCATTAGTATTGTTTCTATTTTTCCAAGAGTGTATTACCCTTACAAGACAATAAACCTAATTTAGCTTTAAAACAATCCCTTGCAAACGCATAGCAATGAAAAACAAGTTATCTGATGAAATTATGTGTCATAGCTATAGAAAGAACCTTTGCAAAATTTACATTTCAAACCAATTCTTAGAGATTTACACCTTCCATAACAGATCTTGAAGGAATGATCTTAAGATCCCTCAAGCCACTGCACTGCAGAGCAGGACAGTCATTTGAGTGCTGTACAGGATCCTGACAACAAGGGCTGCAGCACTTCCACCTCCATGGAACACAGGCCCACACTGAGTAGAGGGGCAAACAGCAAAATAAACATGGAAAAGCTTTGGATTGTGAACATTAAACACAAAGTGAAGAAACTTAGCAAACAAGAAAAAAAATCTCATTGAAGAAACCACAAAGAACTCGCACTTGAAGGAAAACATCGTCAGCTAGAACAGCCTGTCAGCCTGTTTGTTACTCAGAGTTAAAACATCCTTTCATAATGAACGAGCAAAATCAACATAAATGGCTGCTACTCAGTTTGTTAATGAAAAGTAAAGAATTTATTTGTAACCATCTGATGTAATTAACTTGTTGCTATTACTACCAAACTATACACACATTATCTTAAGAACAGATTTATTAACAAGGAAGATAAAAAAATACTCAAAGACTGCCTATAAGCAACATTGTAGAACACACCAACTCTAGAATTTAACAATTCCCTATACGTGAGTTGACAAAATACGTCCTGCAATATAGAGAGATGTATAAATGGGAACCACACCTCAACTCTGAAAAGGCTACTTGTCCCCTCATATCATGGAGGATTGCTCCCAGGGATGGAATTATAATTAATTGATATGAACAGTTTATAGGGGGGTTGATTACAAATATAAATGTATTTATACTTCTGCAAGTGTACAGAATTAAATTCAAAGATAATGGATCACATGAAATTGACTTAGCATGACCTAAGGATTAATACCTTACTGGCATTAGCAGCACAGGGAAGTGATGGAAATAAAAACAGGGGGAAGGAGAAAAATCAAGACAGAGAGACAGCACTCAGAAAAACGTATACACTGAAAATATCAGTAATCGTCTCCAGCAGTAAAGGACAGATTACAAAAAGCAGCAGTAATCCTGTATATGGAAAACGAGCTAACAAAATCAAGAAAGATGTTCTCACTGACACACAACACCAGCCCCATTTTTTTTACAAACGTCAGGCACCAGGAAAGTGTTGATTAAAAAGAATATATTGAATGTTAAACACTGACAGAGATCACAGACACAAAAATCCACTGAAGCAAAAATCCTACCGTGCATTTACACATCAACATAAAAAACAGGGTAAATGCCACAATCAGAGATGGATGTGGAGATGCTACCTTTCAAAGACTTGTTGTCAGAAATGGTGGGTTTAGAGCACAAAACAGGAAGGACATTTGATGAATATTCCATTAATGGACAAACAGGTCATGCAGATGTATAAACATATGCATTTGAACATAAAAGAATACATTTGCATGAGAGAAAAAATAAGAATACAACTGTGTAAAAATATCAAATCAGAACACTCATTGAAAAGCAGGAAATCTGAAAATATCTGTAAGAGACTGACATTACTGAAGAGCTAAATCATCTTTTAATTCCTGCCCATCAACCTACCTTCTTGTAAAAAAGTAAACAAACAACAAACAAGAGCCATTAGTGGAAGATGACATATCAAATTAATAACAAGGTGTTCAACTGAAATACAGATCTGCAGAGGAGACCAAGCTCTGAAGGAAATAATAAAAATCACAGCAGCTTAGAAAGCAAGGTATCACCTCTAAGCACCACGCTGGACGCTTGGCAGTCTGCAAGCACCGCACTCACCTTAAATAAATGCAAACGATGTTCTTTAAGTTTATAGCTAAGTCAAGTATAGAGCTAAATGTATGAAGAATAAATTTAAAATAATGGAAAGCATACTGACAAGGGAATAGGGAATGACTGTTCATGGTCTTCTCCAGTAAGGGAAAAATAAACTGCACTGAACACAATCAGTGCATGCCAAGGCTGAAAGCAAGGCAAACTTTGGAAACTCTTGCTACAGACTTTTTGGGTTGTTGAAAAATTTATGTAGGCTTAGAAAAGAGAATGAGTAAGAACAGGAGAAAAATGCAGTCTAAAGCAATAAATATCAAAACATCGCCTCAAGAGACCCCCTGGGGCAAATTTCTGGGAGAACATTATGGGAAAGCATCACTAAATTCACTTTTTTTGTAACATACACCTGTACCCCTCCCTGGGTATCTCTGAGTTGTCAGTGTAGCAAAACAATTTGGGCTGATTTCTCACAGCAGTGCTTACGTTTGTACCTGAAAAACTGGTTGTAAAAGTTAAAAAACAAGGTACCACGAACATGACTCAACAGCTCTAAACACGATACCTAAAAAGAAATGCTCATCTCATTTCTCAAAGGAAACAGAGAATCAAGTAGAGAACTGAGAGTTTATGGCAAGCCTCAAGAAATGTCTGACAAAACCTCTTCTCACTGAAGATGCTTAGTCACAGAGACAGAATCAAACACTAAGTAAAATATCCAAGCATAACAAACATGCAATGAGTCCTTGCACAGACTTGCCTCTGGTTACTCTGCATATTATCCCAATGCACAGGGTAAAAACAATAACAGAGAGGGATACATGAGAATATTTGATAACCAAAACATTTTTTAACAGACTGCTGTAGAATTTCATGCTTAACGTTAAGAAAGCTCAAAACCAACGTTATAATAAAGTCAAGGTAATGATAAAGCACGAACATCACAGACTTTAATATGAATGAGGCAAGTCGAAATTCCTAACATTAATGACAAGACACACACACAAATCTACTTGTTAGTATGGAAAAGCCTGCATTTCACACACGAAATGAGTCTTGTGGAGTGAAACATGCTTCTTGGTAGTGAGAAAAAAAAAATCTGAAAAGCCAGCACATTCAGAATGTTTTTGCCCTGTTTTATCTTCACTAAACTTTGTTTAAAACAGCCTAAACTACATTCATCACAATTACTTCCACATTATTTTATTTTGCTTCTGCAAGTAAACATGAGCTGAAAGTAATTTATAGAATTCTACTGATTCCTACCTCCTTTCCTACTTTGGTGCCATTTGATCAATCTGGAAATGCTTGCCACAGTCTTAAAATAAAATTAAACAGCATTTACATGCACAGAGAGTATACCTTACTGTATACTCCACATACTTCCCAATTTGTTTCGGTACCATGAAAGCACAGAAAAAGTGTAAGTATTAGGATGCTTTCAACATCTGCTAACAGTACCATGATCTCTGGAGGTGGGGAAAATAGGAAGGTAAGTTTGTGAGGAAAGTTTGAATCTTTTGTTTCAGCTTTAGCTATCAAATAAACATTAAAATGAGTCAGCTTTGAACAAAATCAGCTCAAATTCTTTATTCCAAACGGTGTTAGTACAGCCTGTACAGCCTACCACCTCGATACATACAATCTAAGGGCAAACTACAAGCCCTTGGAGACTACTGGCCTCTGTGATGGATACGTCTGTCTCCAAGGTTCTTCACAAACGTGATGCAAATTCTACGTTTGGAAAAGGAAGCGATGTCACCTGCGTAGCTGTCAGAGAACTTCATGGAAAGGAAGATAAAATTAAGTTTAATGCTAAAGTACCCTACGCAGATGGCACTGCCTAAATGTAATTGTTAAAAGCTGCTATTTTCACTGTAATTTTCTCAATAACAACCAGCCTGTGTAAGCTACAGGACAGTACATAAATGTAAGCTGCATTAGTGGCTCGCTCAGTATCCAGTTATTGGACTTGATATTGTCCTTGTTCATTCATCTCTCAGAATAAACTGATACGCAGCACTGTATATTTATAAAATATTTTCAGATTGCTCTTATGTTTTAAGGGTTGTCTATGATAAAATAGTTAAAATGTGCTCAAATACTGTATTTTTTCAAAATTATTATCAGTATTCACTGTTGAGGACAGTTACTAGTATTGGTATTCACACATGTTCTACCTGAGGCAATTCAATGTAATGAAGTCTAATATTCAGTGAAAGCTGTTTCATGTAAGAAAAAAAGGAATTTTCAAATGTTCAATGCAGCAGTTAAACATTGCACTTCTGAAAAAACAAACAAACACCAAACATAAACCTAAAACCAATCTCTTTTTGGAACACTGTGCATTTCGAGTCACAAATACGCATCATGGGAGTCTTTACATTCAGTCATCCTCCAGTTCTCTAGTAATAGCAACACACTTGAAGTTATCAGCTCAGGATCATCATTGCTTTAAGACGCTGTTAAAAGGGAGCTGTTTTGCAAGGGAAGAATATGAGATTGATTTATATGAAGCAATTGATCAAATAAATAATGTTTAAATCGGTAACATCATCTTATCATAAGAAAACTAAATATTTATTTCTCCCACTATTCAGCAAACAAAACATTTAGTAAATACTTTTACCTCTTCTCCGCCCATAGCTCCTGGCTGCATGTAAACACAGAAGAAAATTGTCGGTACAGCTGTCATTAGATTTAGCTCCAAAAGCAATGAAAATGTAGCTTCTGTCTCTTCTCTTTTTCCCCTCCCACCACAAAGAAGGAAAAGACATTTAAAAAGTGCAAGATGAAATTCAAACAACCCAAGACAAGAAACAAAAAAGTTGAAGATGATACAGCCAGGGGGGAGGAAAAAAAAAAAAAAGAATATACCTGCTGTGCAAGTTTTCAACATAGCAAAGGTATTAAAAAAAAATCAGGCATATCAGACGGTATTATAAAATAATAATTTAAGATTATGGTTTTAAGAGGCAATAAACACCATCAACAGTAATCCTAATTAAAAGAACAAATTTTGCTTTTTATTAAATAGTTGTGGAGAACATATTTTCCAATTATGTTTCTATTTAAATAATTAACCATATATAAATACTAAAATCCTACTAAAACAATATGAACTCAATAGCCAGTCCATTTAGATGAATAAAACTAGATTGACAAAATGCTTTCATAACTACCAGAATTAACACAGCATTTCAATGAGACACGCATCAATGGCAAATCCACAATGTTGGACAACTTCAGAACCGTATTTTGTGATGGAATGGGAAATGCAAAAACCAGCATTTTTGATCTGAAATTTTAGAAAGACAGAAAATAGTCTGGAAAACACGTGTCTTCTACACAGGATCTCCAATCTATCACAAAAGACATCTGTCCTTCCAAGGTAATCAAGTGTGGAACGCTAGGGATCAAGCAGGGTTCTTCAACAGAAGTGAGTTTAGGTAAGAGGTAACAGAGCTTTCTTTTGTTTCTTTCTCTCTTCATTGCAACACTACCAGTGTTCCTGCGCCTTCCCAACCCCATCTCTTATCTCCAAAACTAACACAATGCCTTCCAGTCCTGCCCTACACACCCAGGTGTCCCACCAGACCCCTCAGCATTCTCCGTCCACTTTTCTGTTGACCGAGGGGCCCCAGGGCTACTCAGAGCAAGGCTCGTCCTTGTTCAGCACAGGCACCTCTCTTCTACCCAAGCAGCTTCTTCCTCAAGCCCTGAAGAAACACCACACACCTACACCTACACATCACTATCAGGGAGGTCATAAAAAGGCAACTACATGAGTATGTCATTAGGGGGATTGAAAAATTTCAAGGGCTATGGTGAACTGCTCTGCAATTTATATTTAACATGAAGACAGCAGGAGCTGTTTGTATGAACAGCTACTCAGCCACAGCGAGGTGGTTGGTAAGCCCTGAGAGAGACTCTGCTTCTTGCAATAGTGAGAATTAACGCTTAGAGTTGGCTTTGCCGCAAGAATAAAATTACTCCTCCTGCTTTCTAGTTATTGCCATATTTTATTAGTTGTTATGATGGCAAAGAATTATTGTCAGATCTCCTGTAGCAAGTCCTTGTCTTGATGAATGCCCACACTCCCAAAAAAAGAATGTATCAAGGTATAGTTATGGACACATTCTGAAAGCAATTTATTGGAAAGAGGCTTCTCAGAATGTTACCAACCTAAAAATTAAATAAAGAAGCATTATTTCAGTATGAGATGAAAGAGACTCTTGTGTTTCTTCTGAAGAAAACAAAGCTTTATATGCTTAATGTAAACTTTTAGGCTCTGATCAAGGTCAGTACATGATGGCAGAATTCTGTAAATTTTAGAATACCCTACTGCTATTCATGTATTATAACACTTATATGCAATACCGCACTGCAGAATACTACTTTTATCCTATATTTGCATTCACACAATCTTTATGTCCATAAAAGATACTGAAAATGACTGAAGGTATATTTGCCTGTAAATTCCAATGGCAAAATAGTGCAATTCACTTAAACAACAAGATAGGCAAGTCAGTTTTTGATGATTTAAAAACATTGCATCACATTTAAATACTCAAAGAAGGTGAAGTTTTAGCATTGTTGTTTATATTTTGTATATATATATATATATATACACATAATTTGAAAATTATCTCAGTTTCAACTAGTATGTATATTAAAATGTTACTTTCTTTCCAGCAAGCTGATAGTTATTCAGCATGACAACTTCAGAATGTCAATGCACATTTTATTACGTTGCTTACTCAGGATGTGAAATTTGAATGTGTCATTTGAAACAAGTTAATTAAAAATACCCATCTTGTTCACAAGTCAAAATTCAAAGCACAACAGATTAAACAGCAGGCATGGTTCATCAGGTAAATTTCATAATGCCTCCAGTTTGAGTAAATATTTTAGAAAGTAAACAATTCAGAAATTATTCTTGAATGAAGACATTTGGGAGCAAATAAGAAGATTACTGCACTATTACAAATGAGGAAATTACCAGAGCTATGTATATGAAGTTACTTTCTCTCTTGGTCAATTCCAACAGAAGACAAAAAGAGACTGAGAGCTCCTAAACTTGTACCCCCACCAATGCATCTGCTCCCCGTGTATGGGTTTTGTGCCACATATAAATATCCTTTTGCACAGAAAGCCATCTCCTGAAATGTTTCTAAATTCAACATAAGTGATTCTTTCCTAGGTACCTCCTAGATCATTACAGTATAAAGGAAAATACAGGTGCTTTAAGAAGGGACGAGCACATTTTCCCATGTAAAAAGTGCACTGATGGGTTGTGCAGCTCGCAGCAGGATCATCCCTGCGTTGGTGTTTGTCCATCCTTAGCAACATTCTGTAGCTGTCAGGTACAAAGTTACGTAACTGCTGTGTCCCAAATTGCACGTCCTCAAATGCAAAGGAACAACAGATTCTTCTTCACCCGCTGATAACTCTCCTGAATCTATTAACTCACCTCATCCCAGAAGCTGAGTGTATTTTTATGAACATGAAACTGTATAATGAAGGATATAACCTTAAGCTTTTAACAAACAAGCAGAACAAACTCCCCAGACCTCAAATCTTGCAATGCAATCAAGGAAACTCAGTGTTAATGTTTTGGAATTCCCCAAAGCCTGCAGCTAAGATTGCCCAATGGTGCAATAAATCAAAACTCACTCAAATGAACTGCTCAGATTTTAACTGCATCTCAAGGCTACACGAAACGGATGAAAAAGAACTTTTCTGGGATTTTTTGACTGTTTTATTATAATATGGGATGGAAACTGCACCTTGTATTTGTATCAAATAATTAGCAGTCCTGGGAAACAATAAATTTGGGACTCCATAAAACATTAACTTGAAAGGAATAGATCTACACGCTTTCCATATCATAACTAAAAAAGAATCTGATCATGTAATTTCAAATTTAGAAATAGGCGACAACATTTATTTGTATTATCACATTTTATGGAAGACTTAATAGAAAGTACTTTGAGATTTTTAGGAACATTCTTTCTTCACTTCTGGTATTTATCTTGTTCATGCAACTATGCGGCCACAATATCAAAGATATCTTGAAGACACATTTTAAATTGATGTAAAATAGCATTACCTCTACGAAAGAAAGAAATCAACATTTCCAGACTAGAAATTTTGGAGTTATATTGGCTAAAGGAAAGTTTATTCGACAAGACTGGGAACCTCCTTGATTTATAAGGTACCAGAATCTTACTTCTAGCTTGAAACACTCATTTGCATTCTTGAAGCAGTAAGCAGTTCGGAACAATACTTGCTTTAGGACATTATGAGTTATGCAACGATTTTCTAAGATCAGAAAGGAAAATGTGTCAAGCTTTTGCTTTTGAACAGAGGGTCTCTGAAGTTCTTAGGGATCTGGAAGTTTACAAGTGAATTAAAATACCAGTGAAAATGCATTCATGAACTGAGGCAAGGTGATAGAATCAAGTATAATTATGCAATGTGTTTTTCCACAACAGAGGGGATCATATAGAAGAATTGCAAAGATGATGGACACTGATCTATGAATGGCTTAAAACGGGGTTCTCAACTTCCACTGATAGATGGGCTGGATGTGCAGATGGGCACTACAATGATTTGCTTATATGAACCTCAAAAGTCCCTTTTGGTTTATTTTTTTCCAATACTAACAATGCAATTGTTACAGCAATCCCTCTGCTAACATATGCTCACATACATATACAACTGAGTCCCATCATCAGATAAACACAATCTACATGTAAGCTGTATGCAGTTAAGTCCCACACATTGGGCCTCAAACACTTGATCAAACACATGAACTGCATTCAATACCCAAATCCATCTTAGGTGTCCCTTCCTGAGGCATACGAGCAGCCAAGCAACTGTATAAAGTTTATCTATTTTCATCGCTTTTAGTTAAAAAAATAGTTAACAACAAAACTCAGATTTTTAACAGCCAGGCTGCTCCATCTCTTCTAGCATTATATATAATGCTCATGGGGTAGCCTGGCAAATCTTAAAATTCAGAGGAAACAGATGGCACTAACCCACAATAGAGAGGATTGCAAAGATGAAAGGAAAGCACATTGGTGATGTTATGAGGCAGGAAAAGTGGTGGGGAAAACAAACAAACAAGAAGGTGTTAAAGAGCTACCAAGTTGGATTAAGAGGAAGACGATTTAAGAACTCTTCCTCTGCTAGAAAAAGCCTTTAGCAGCCACTGATAAGAGATACTGCCTTCAGTAACAGCCAAATCAGATCTCTGGAAGTGCAGATGCCAATATAAAAAACTGAAAGGAAGAAAGAAGAAAACGCATGTACTTACTATTGTTCCCCTGCTTCCCGCTTCACCCTTTTTTAAAATTTAAATAGGTATAGAAGGGACTTTGAGGTATCAGCAAGCCCACCTCACAGCCTCCAAGGCAGCATCAATACCACCTGCTCGTACAGCTGGCTCTGAAAAACCTAACAAGGTGATGTGTAAAGTGACAGTTCCCACACTCTGGGACTCCTCTGAACCCCGCTGCCTTTGCTATGTCACACTTCACAACACTCATTTTTTTCCCTCTAGTTATATTAACTCAGATCTCTTCACAACTAAATCAGGCCTAGTTTTGCAAACCTTGTAAGTTCTCTCAGTGTTTTTTATTCCTTTCTATTATTCTATATATGCTATTAATCTGATGACACATTAGTAACCCAACCTGCCAACAGGGCTAAAAAGTTCAGGAAATTCCTATAGGCAAGAACTAAACTATTAGAAGAGATTGATGACTCTTGGAATGTAGTCACACATTTGCCCAGAACATTATCACTACAAAAAGAAAGCTTTTATTAGCTATTAAACTGCCAACCTGAGATCTTGCAAGACAAAAGTAATTCAACAAGCTTTCTATTTGGAGCAGTTTATTTCAAGGTATAACAGCAGCACTGGCAAAACTCTTAAATCTAAAATGCTACTTCAGCAACTTTTTTTATATCTAAACACTATATGTGTTTGAAAACAACACATCAGAATGCAGGGAGAGCCAAGTACAATAGCTCTTAAGGAGACAAGGCAATTTGAAAAACAACAGAAACACGAAAATAAAAAATGAGATAATTTTGTTGTCATTACATTTCCTGTCATGGCATGACAACTTCCCCACATAAATGGGATTAATAAAACAAAACCAGAATCTCAACACAGACATCTAAAAGGTGCCCCAAATCCTTTTCTTAATGTATTTTTCAAATTATTTTACTCTGAATAAATAGAACTAAATTATACTAATGAAAAGAAGAAAAGACAGTCAGATGGAGAGCAAATAGTACCAGACCTCACAGATGACACATTTTTGTATGAGACAAGAATGAACAGTAGAAGCAGATGGAACATTTGAAGCCCAACAGGACTGCAAAGTCACTGTACAAAGGAGCTTTAGGAAAAACAAAATTCCAGCATTTCACAAAGGGGTTTTTCTCATTTGTTCATTTAACTACCTTTAAACTACATTCATTTTACGGAAGATTGTTTGGGATCCCAGCACAACACTTCAGTGCTTCCTTATAGAGATCACACACCCTCATTTATTCCCTTCTTCCTTTTTCATCAGCCACACTTCTCTCACACTGAAGTTATTGTGGCTTTCTGGAGTTCCCAAGAAGCCTTAAAGACAGCTCACCACCTACCACACAGGTGACTATGTATTCATGCTGATCATTCAGTCCTAGTTACTCAGCTAATTAGAAAGGAGCACATATTCAAGAGAATGTCCAATTGCTTCCAAACAGAAGCAATGGCTGCAGAAATGTATGGCTACAAATGGCATTGAGTATTAGCAAGAGAAGGGATGGAGGACACCTTTGAGTTAAATTTATGCCACATTCCCCCTACAAATTACAGTATCAATTATTTTAATAAGGTGCTGTAGATGGAAGTTTATAAAAATTCTTCTATTGTTTAGCTCAGTATGAATGATACTACTAAAAAATTACCTAATGTCACTAAAAATTTAATTATTAATTAAAAATTAAACTAAAAATTGATTCAAAACACTCTTTCAATTAGAGAAATTTCATTTAGATCTAGTACAGACAAAAGCTGTACCATTTTCCCTTAAAAATGCTTCCAATCTAATATTTGCATCTTCCTTTTGTATAGATGCACTTTAGGATTATGCTCAGATTTCTCTGAATATCTGAACATTGCATTCCTCAACAGAAGTCAAATTCTGAACTTGAAGAGCATTTATAATATAAACATGTTTATACACATGTGCAACTCTGTATGTACACAAGCATAATGCCACTAATGACATGAAGAGATTCATAATAATTATCCATTTTAAAGTAATCTCTTTTATCCCACGAATTGCATTATTTCAGAAACCAGTGTTTTAAGATGGTGATGATTTAGCCTTGCACAGTGATGAACAAAACGGTGGTAGCATGCTCCCACCATGCTGCCAGCTAAGCAACACCTTCCCTCAAAACAAACAATGCCCTCCAGCATTTACAGACAGCAGCTCAAGACAGGCAGGCAGGCAAATCCCCAGTTTCAAAAGGCTGTAATGAGTAAACAGGAATAACAGCTGAAGTACAGTTGAAAGTGCTGCCACAGAGGACGAGAAGGAGCTAGAGACAAACATCCCCCAGAAAACTTCCCCTCTCCCTACAACATGTGAAGTTTTGCATTGCTGTTGGCATGAGCATATGTCGTCTTCCAACTTCAAAAGATTGCCTACGTTGTCAGTGTGAAATTGAGCTTTGAGTAATAAATCTCAAAGATTATTACTATGTCTTCACAGGAAAAGAGAAAAATGCTTATGGAGCAGTGACTATAAATAGAATGTGAAGGTTGGATTTGCAGACTCAGCAGACAGTGTTTGGTTTCACAGAAATTGAACATAGATATGACAAGTATTATGATTTAAACACATTATGTAAGTTCTCAAAATTATTCCTAAAAATACTGTGATGAAGTATCTTTTGGGAATTTTTATTTTACTTATTTTTTTAACCCAAATCACAGCCATTCCAGCACAGAAAAAAATATTTCTTCTTGAACTAATTTTCCTTGGTATATTTCCCCATGACAGCAAAAAGGTAATGAATGACATGGGAATTACCTAGTTCTAAATTTTTCAAGTTTAGCTGCATACAAAAAAGGATTTCAATCGCAGAAAGTAATTTTTAAGCTTATGTACTTGAATATTTGCTTTTATTTTTAGCTCTTCAAAGATTTAAAAACAAAACCCAACAGGTTTCGCAGTACAATAATTCTAGCTTAGGGCTCTCACTGATGGCCAAAAATGGTGTGGCCTTGCCTAGTAAACAAAAGGAAGGGAGAAGAGTTGCAGAAGAGGAAAAATATATGGGAACTTACTCAGACTTTGGATTTGTGCTGAATTTCATTTTGCATAAATTGCATATTTATGATTCCAGGCTTATTTAAGTCTTTAAACACTTAATATTTGAATAAACCCATAATATTTTAAACAGTGCAAATGGATAAATATATTTAGTTTCAGTCTCGCAGTTAGCTATGCTGATATTTTAATCATGTACCAGGACTATAGCTACAAAAGATTATTGTTTTTTATAAACTAAAGCCAAATGTTAAACACCTTGCATCTCGTCTATTACAAATTTTCAGTTCTTCACATCCATAAATTATTCTTTGGTTGGCACTACACAAAAAACCCTGCAGTTTTCAGCTATACACAGTCTAACTTAACTTACACAGACATTGCAAAGGCAAAAAATTTCAGAGAAGTTCGTAAATAATCCTAACCTGTCTAATACAACATTGGAAACAAAAGTGGACATTTCAAAATAGTTAGCATTTCTCAGGATTAGGCAGACAAATACTCTGCTTTGATTTGCACAGTTCAGCTCAGCATTATGCTGGTGGTGCCTGACACCCTGTCCCCCACCCTCCCCACACAGGAGCTGTCTTCCAGATCCATTCTGCCAGGTTTTTTGAATCCATATGTTCATGACTGGACTTTTAATTTTACTTTTATTTCCTGACACAAAAAAAAGCAATAATCTCTCAGTGAAGTGCAGTTTTCCCTCCTTATTTAGATGTCTAAACATGCTCTCCATTCCTGTCTACATAATGGAAACCAACAAAGCAAACACCATCAGTCCATGTAATTGTATGCAAAACTTGTAACAGCTCATCCCAACAGGAAGAAATATGTCTGGAGAGATATCAAAAATTAAAGTTACAGCTTTAACACACATACACACCCACAAAAGAGGGAACTAGAGAGACTGTTCTGTAATATTTTCTATAGCAGGCATTATGAAGCTTTCAGTGAAACACATAAAGGCATTAGAAAGCTAATAAAAAGAATCAGAGGTGACTGATTTATGAAAAACATTTTCAGAGAGTGAACATGAACTTCTGTGCAAACATTACACATATTTATGTCTGACTGTGCAGCTACACACACAATAGATGTAAGAAATAATATTCAGCATGGCAATATAAATCACTAGACATTAACTACTTACTATTAAGAGCCATAATATTGTCTGTTCCTGGATGATGGAAGTTTATTCCCATACGCCCTGCAAGGTAAGGAAAAGCCATTTTCAATGTTTTTATTTCAAAACTGAATTAAACTCATTAATATGAAAAATTTCTAAAGGGGATGAACAGTTAGGGTAGCTGAATCTTCCACCTATTGAAGACAACTTCCCAAGAATACACATTTAAAATGTTTAACACCACAGTACCTTCAGTATTATATACTTAAAATACTGAAAATCACAAAATAAACAATGAAACAATTATTTTAATACATTCCTTTACTTTGCACCAAGAAGGCATTATGCTCACTCTTTCAAAACAAGGCCTCAAGTTCAACCATGCTGCAGTTATGCCATTTATAGCTGGCTTCCGATGACAAGCACAGCATGACAAAACTCCATTTAATTGGTACAAATAAGTCAGTATTTTTCATACTACATGCAGCACCAGAAGCTCTCAAGTTAACAGACAGTTGGAGAGAGAGTTCTTACCCTGGTTTTGCATTCTTCCCTAAGAATCTTCCATCATCTACCATTTGAGATAAGACCCTGAGTTGGAAGGAATACTGTTCTCAAGCAGTACATTCATATGTACTTTGAAAAATAGATATTCTTGACTCAAAGGATGACTTAGTCCAGAGAAACCTACTTTTACTGTTAAAGCAAGAACTGAGCCAACAGCAGTAGTGCTGTTCCCATTAGTTTTGGATACTATTTAACTGAGCTGAAGCATTAAACCTTATCCTGAAGACACTTCGTTGTAGGACTTTTTAAATTTAGCTGCCCAAGACAATGTGCAAGCTGTAATTTGTATTAGTCCTTACTTGGAAAAAGATATAAAAGGATAATTATATCCATGTAAAAATGTATTTCAATTGAGTAATGTAAGTACCTTTATGTATATAATGTAATTCCATTTCATAGGCTTTTCCTATCTGTAGGTGTGTGGTTAAGTTTGGGAGCTAAGGAAGAGGTCACTTTACATTTCTTCACTACATGGACACTCAAATACGGGAGCTCAGGATGCACTCACTACACTGAAAACACCAGTATAATGGTTACGTTCCTGTACTTCTGCAAACCCAAGTTTTAACAAACAAACTCTGGCAAAGCAGAACTAAAGCCAAGCCTCTCCAACATTTTTAGTTTCCATTGATAGTTAAAGCCTTCTATTTCCAGTCACTGAAACTGCTGTAATGTAATGAATATTCTTTCTGAACAGATGCAGCATGAAGTTTCAATACACTTCTGAAACGAAATCATAAGCAGGTTAAGAAAAGTAAAAAAAATATTTTCTTCACACTGAAGTTTTCTCCTTCTTTTAGGAAAAAATGCCACTACAATAAGGCTAAGAAGCACAGAGCACCTTCAGAAAGAAGTGGGGAACAGAAGGTAAACAGAATTTCCATTTTTACTTTCCAACTCCTCGAGCAAAGCTTCTTAAAGAGATGATCTTCATTAACCACTTCACATTTCCTAATTACAAACATAATTCTCCTATACATATTTTCACATTAATCTGGCACTGCAGAAACATTAAAGCTGCTATTATTTCAGTTAGTATAACCTTTGCTAAAATACTTCAGACACCTCTCCAGATGGACATTAATTCCCTTTTCCTTAACAGTATATTAATGAGTGTGAGGTTACAGGTATTACTTGTAAAGAGAAAAGGTGTCTGTACTAATTTGTACTTTAAAATTAATACTTGGAATCCAAAAAAAAAAAGATACTGCTATGAAAAAAATACAGTAAAATTTGAATGCCTAATGCTCAGACAGGCCCTTCTCTTTTCCTTTGCTGAAGCTGAAATTCTGCTGTTTGACCAGCTTCAGAAATAGAATCCTATCTGTGACATCTGGGTTCGGTTTTTTCCTCCCTCCAGGCTGTCACTGGACCAGGTGCTGCTAGTGTGACATTTTGTCACCTGCCCTTGGCCTGCTATTTTTAAACAGTTCTTGTCAGCTCTCTTTTAAGAGGAGCAGAAAATACAGAGCAGTACAAGTAGAAGGACATGTTCTCACACTGAGCCAAGCCAGCGTGCAGGATAATTCTGTACATCTTCAGAGGTCCCTCGTGCAACTCTATAGAAACAGATTTATGGAATCCTTTCAAAACACACCTGTATTAAAAGTGTTCAAAAGAGACTTGCAATACACCAATCATAAGACAATTAATTAATTATGAATAATTATACAGCCTTTCATATTGGCTATAATGTTTTAATATTTCGTTGCTTGAAGCAAATTGTTCAATTGAAAAAAGAGGACATCTGGAGATTACAAAACTGCATAATTCTCAAAGGAACAACAAGACAGCACAGAAAGGAAATTATAATTTTTTAATTTAAAGGTGCAATGTAGAACTGTGAAATGTAATTAAGAATATGTACTTTCAAAGACCTATTTAGGTGAAACACGTAAATGACTATTGGAAAACAATCAATTTTAGGAAAAACACACGTATGTTACCTGAACCTTTATGAAATCTATATAAGCACATATTCTAATTATAGTTTTAAAACAAAATTTCTAGATAAAAGTTTCACTTTTCAAGAATATTAAGCACATTAAACAGAACCGTAGAGAAGTTAAGAGCACGGAAGTTATGGATTCCAGCAGTTCACTGAAATCATAAATAGGAACCCTTCCAGTAACAACATCCCCAGTACTCGTATTCAGTGTACATCTGTCATTTTCAGTTTGCCTGTCTTGGTTTCATAACTACTTACTGAGTATTTTTTCAATTACGTGCTCTTACAACATACACTTAGAGCACTGCAGTTAGGCTGCAACAATAATCACTCTTTTATGTCTTTTCAATTCCTAGTTTAGAAAGAAAAAAAAATCTAGTTGTATACTTCTTGCTCTTTAAACACTTCAGAGCATAAATGAAGGCTTAATGATTCTTGTATAGCCCAGGCTGCCAGGCTGCTCATCTTATGTCGCTAAATTTCTTAAATTCTCTCTCCTAACAACATTTGGAGAGACTTTTCTGGCTGGACTGCCTGGGTGCTCTGCTGCATGTGCAATATCATACTTGTCATGGCAGACAGCCCAGTTCCTTTTTAGAGCACATCAAGTCTGTGCATCTTCTCTTCTGTATTATGCTGCAAGTGAGATGTTAAATGGAATTTAACTTTACCTTGTTCTTTGTAAAGGAGAGTAACGATCCTGACCTAATTTTGAAATCTTTCTAGCAACTTAAGGAAGTACGCCCTTCCCACATATGAATCATTATTGATTCTTTTGCAAATAAACTTTTTGTAATTGTCTACATAATTTTGAGTTACATGATCAGTTTAGAGAAATAATGTTGTTCCAGAAATAGTAAAATAGTAAGGAGTATCAGACACAGTTTTACCACTCTTGCATTTCTTCTTTTATTCATTTTCTCTTCCTAAGTGCTTTATGGTGTTCTGAACTTGTGTAACCCTAATCAGCCCTGGATATGAATACTCACACGGTGAAGGACTTTTAACATTACTGTTACCTATTCTCATCATTTTCATGTTACAATCAACATTCCAAGAAACAATGTTCATTGCTTATATATTGAGTAAAACTTCTTGCACTATTATATCTCACGATTTGCAAAAAGATTGACCACTTACACTAATTCAGCCATTGGTATTTGGCATAAAATTTGCTAGAAAACAGCAAAAGCTGGCCTGCTTTTGACCTGTCCTGAACTTTCTGGGAATGAGAAGTTCCTTGGAATGAGAACTTCCTTGCACATAATTCTTAAGATCAGTGTTGATATCAATTACAATTTATGACTACATAATCCTGTGGCAAGGTCAAACGAAACTGGCAACAGGACTAGGCCTGCTCTATTTCTTTAGTAATAAACCTCCTTTATCACTCTTATCTTTTCTATGCTTTCCAAGTTTGTACCAACAAAAGGCACTAAAAACCAGCAATACTTATTTGGATAGAGAGGTAGCAAGTGGAGTAGGGTAAAGTTTAGACACAGAAGAGTGCAAAAATCAAAGCGAGACCAGAATATTACCCCAAACGTGTGAAATAAGATTATTCATCTGACTCACATGTGTTCAAGAGTCCAGTTTACAGCACAACCTACGACTCCACACCCCGCCAGCTCAGCCACGAGTGTGTGCTCCAGGATTCACAAATGGCCACAAAGCATGAAGCATGTGTACTTATACAAGAATTTTAATAATTTTTACCTGAGTAGACCTTAGACCATTCTCTCTCCTTTTCCACCAAAATTACAGACACGTGAAACTATGCTACACTAACTCAACATACATGCCCAAGACAATTTCAACACCAAAAATGTTGTAAGCAAGGGTCCACATAAAAAATTATAAAAGGTAACTCTCTGAAGGGGTTTATTGACTTTATTGTCCCCCCTCTTTTTTTATGTATATCTGCCATTTGTTCACACCCATAATTTAAACACCCACACTTACAGATCGTTAAAAAAATTAAAATACTGAGCAGAACAAAAGTACTATTGTTTGCCAGAAGGGAAATATAAAGAACTATTACTGTGTTCACATGTATATATTTTAACTGCACAAAAACATATTGTGGCAATGTGAAGAGAAGTGTATAATTATCAGCTATGAATATCAGTAATAAAACTTCTTCCTATCACTGACTAAGCATATATATACTATCAGTACTATAAAATAAAACCGCATATACATTACAATGAAATGCAGACTATATAAGTAAACTACATTGCTCCGACAAAAAACAATGGCCTTGCATGTATTTAAGTAGTGCAAACATTTTTAGCTTGAAAACAGCTATATTTTCAAGGTAATAGTACTCTGAAAGCAAGACTTGAACCTAAAGCTAAACTTGGCATTACTTGTAAGTGGTAGACAAATATTTGTACACATATGCTCATTCTACATGAAGTTCTAGAACTGTTTTCAAAAGAGCAATATTGGCATTTTTCATTGTCATCTTTGGGGGGACTAAAATAAAACAATATCAAAGCAGACTTTTCCATCAGCAATCTATACTACAACATACAAAACCCTCAAAACAGTAGCAAAGTGAGAAAGAAATAAAGCAAAACAGTTTTAGGTGTTTGTGAGGTCAGTCTTCAATAGCATAATGAAAAAATGGAAGTAAAGAGAAGGACAATTTGCTATCTCTATAACCACTTCTTAAACTAAACAAAGCAAACAAAAAAACCCCACCACTCCCGACCAAACAGATTGAGCAGGTCAAAGACAAGGACATGCTGGTTGCCAGCAGCAAATTAGGAAGTATGATCATACTATAGGATCGTTGGAAAAGGCACTTATTTAATTTAAGGAATATGAACCATTCAATGACCATATTCTATCCTGAAAAAACATATATTAAAGATGATTTTTTTAAATAAGCAGAGTTTTAAATGGAAAGGCAACATACTCTTGTTCCTTTAAAAGGATTAGCATGAGGGGCCTAATTTTAAACACAAATACACATTTAAACACATCTGTCTGCTCACTCTGTTTTTCATGAGCATTTACAGAAAGGGGTCTGGTGAGCATCGAGATTTTGGGAAACGCTGGTACACTGCACTTTTTTCTAATGAAAGTGTTGCAAAAAGCTCTAACAGGGTAGCACCATTTCTAGGACTGAGATGACAACATCTGTTCTATTTGCATGACCTTTGTGTTCAGCTGCTGACTGCAAACACAAATATGATCCATTCACCTTCATTTTTCTTAGGTCATATGGCAAACTTAGTGCTTTGCTTACAGAAAGCTTAGGAGCACTTACAGCTGAACAAAATCAGGTGGCACATAATGAAATTAATGCAAATAAAGTGGAAATGCAAAGGTCCATCCTGTATTTATTACAACACTGTCTAAGTTGCATGTAATCTTCGAACATTTGGCTGTCAAAATGTGGTTAATTTAAACATAAAGAAGAAATCTTAAATTTTCCTTAGTCTTCATATGACCTGATACAGTCTTTACAATAGTTATGAAGTAGTAACCCAGTACCTTCAGTTTTGTATTACGCAAATAAATGGGTGTCATTAAGAACTGAAAATCAAGATAAAAAAGTTTCCCCACAGATGCTATTTCTGCCTCTGAACTGTTGTACATTTATCTTCAACATCTTGATCTCTGCTGAAATATTATGACAAAATCAACACATGCTTTATTTATCTTTCTACGGTATGATATCCATTAAAATTAGGTATAATAAAGCCTGCTCTTGAAATCTCCTTGTACATGTGTTGTCTCTAATTACTTCTATTTGAAGTTGTGTCACACTGATACTGTAAAAAAAATCAGAATTTTTGTTAGGTGGGGATTTGTAAATTACAAAGTTTGTTTCCGTTCTGATTTAGAATAAAACCCAAATATTACTGTTATCTAGTGTAACAGTAAATTTAAAAGAAATACTTTGAAGGACATGATTTCTCTCCTCAGTTTTATACTTAGTTTCATGACCTGTCAGTAGCACACGTGCACAGCATATGATCTAATACAGCTGAAATATTTTATTTAATCATTTAAAAATAGAACAAAGGCAGCTGCTAGTTACTACTGATCAAAATATTTTTTATAGATCAGAATGCCTCTGTTTGTGTTGTAATGCAATAGTTTGACACGGATAAACATATTGCGACAGTGACATATTACACCACAGACAGGAGACACTTTTATGTAGGAAAGAAATATTCTAATCAGTGATAAGTGGCAACTACCCATAGCCATTCTGATAATTCACTCTTGCCCTACAGCTTTAGGTCAAAGCAGTATGCAAATAAAAAAAGATTATAAAATACTGCAAATATAACCATTCCTCTTTAAAGCAAATCTGTCCCTTATATTTTTGTAGCGTATAATATATTCTATTGGCCACTCAGAAAATAAAAAAAGACTGTCCAGGAAAAAACATCTTAGGAGATATTGCACATTTCTGTCATAGAGGCCTCATGACTGACACAGGGAACAGTCAGACACCCCGGGCCGCACACTGGATTTGTCAATAACCAGGCTAAGCTTAACAATTCCTTTACTGAATTTTTTTCCTCTTTTTTCCCCTCCTTTTGAAAGAAGGAAAGTATTTATGAGTATTAACTGAAAGAGAAGAAAAATGTTGAAGCTGGTCTTGATGGTAGAGAAAGCAGGTAGGGAAGTCTGCCAAAGCGTCTTGGGACAAACGAAAATGAGAATTCCTTTTCAATTAATTTACATTCCTTAAATCTCAAAGCACGAAAATGGCAAATGACTTGTAAAGTTACACAGTTCCCAGACTATGAGGGCAGAAAGACAGGAACATACAGAAGAGTCCCCCTATCTGGCAGGAAAAGCTGAGAAAAAGAAATCAGTTTTAGAAACAAAACAAGAGCTGACACTGAGCACCTTCTCCCAAGACTGGGCTCGTGATAAAATGCAGCTTAAATGGAAATGCTGGTAATTTAAGTCCAGAAACCTCAGAGCTAGATTTTAAATCCCTTTTACAGCAAGAAATACACAAAAAGAACTGAGTGACTGAGTGACCCTGGCTCTCCTCGCTGGAGAGCACCAAGCCAGCCTGCCAATCAAACTGGCTCGGCGCTCACTCAGTGTAAGTAACTCCATATTGCAAGAGTGAGGATCAGATTGTTAGTGCAGCAGAAACTATCTGTCAGACTTGCTCTGTTCCACACTTGAAAGCAAGAAAAAAGTCCCTCCCCCCAAAAAAGTCACTTAATCACATGCCCTCTCAAGGCCAAGTGGATCATGCTTTAAAAGAAGTGACCTGCTTCGGTGACCTTGAAATAAACTCAATTTCCATGGCCTACAGGACAAAGTCTGACCATACCTCAGATTGAGAGAAGGGTATGAAGCTTTAGCTACTACAAACAAGAGGACAGACTCTCCTTTTCTCACCTCGAGCTCCTCCACACCAAACTCAGGATGAGGAACTCAGACCCCAAAACAGGAAGAAAATATCCCAGAAGCATTGCAATTTGGTTTTCACATCAGAATCTTTTGTGGTTAATCCTCTCATCCACATTCTAATTTAGAGCTCTTGTTCCATACCTAAGAGAATTATTTTTTGTTCCAAGTATCTGCTGGGACATGAGGGGCATGTATGCCAAGGAAGGTGATACTCCAAGCAAAGTTTCAAACTGCAGATAAATCGCTTGCGATATTTTACTAATGAATACATATACGGACAGCGCTTCTAAAAATAAGTATTTGCTGGCAGCAGCAGGTTGAAATGATTCTGAAACAGCTCTACTGGCTCTGTTACATGCATTGGAGGCCCCAAGAAACGTATAGTTTTTCTAGAATCAGATCTTCCTGTATTCTCAAAATCAGAGGATTTTGGTACTCACCCTTTTCACCCTTTCCACTTTAGTAAATGTATGGCAAACTGACCTGTAAGCACAGCTAGCTGTGATTGTTTGAGAAAAAAGGGCTCATTTACCAAAAGAACAATTTTTAAAAGTTATTTGAAAGCCATCTCATTGCTTTTATTTTATATTAGGATTTTTGTGGCTGTTTTATTTTGTATCTACAGAAGAAATAGTGCACAAACCTAATAGAGGACAATCAGATGCAAGAGCAAGTAAAGATTTAAAGGGAAAAAACTGTTTACTGTGAAAGACAGAGGTGGTAAAATGAAGAGGAACTAGCTCTGAGTTGGTTAAGTTAATAATATTCCAGAAATTTCACACAAAAGGCATTCACACAGATATGTCTACAAGGAACTGAAAGAATGAAGCTGAAGTACATAACCAATATATTAAAAAAGCTTCAAGGTGAAAATAAATGAAAATTTGGCAATTACTTAAGAACAAGCCAAAGCAAACAGAATTGATCACTTACTTTCTGAACGTGGTAACAGACTAAAATGTCCTGCTACCTTACAGGGGAGAGTCAGAGGAGAGTGGAATAAATAAGAAAAAGCAAGTGAGTTCAGAAGACAAGAAAGTGAAATGTGAGGAAAATGCAGAGAAGGACAGCAGCTGAAAACCTTCTGCACCTTTGTAGAGAAAAAGAAGTGGGATGTACAGGAAAACAGTCAAGATCAATTTTCACAGAAAAAGAAACAGCAGAAATGCAGTAAGAAAGTGATTTGAGGACTGAATCACTTTTTGCAGAAGAATGATTTTCAGGAGAAGGATTCAGCTAAAACAGTAACATAGATCTGTTTAACACAGAGGAAGGCGACACCTCTTGCAAGGGAGAATGAACGTGTCCTGAAAGAGCTGCTCCTACAAGTATTCCCAGTCACGCTGCAGAGTGTGAAAACAGGAGCAGAGAAAGTGCACATGAGGCCAGGGCAAGGCTGGGGGCTGGCAAAGTCAGCCCTGTGCTTAGATGGAGGAGAAGAAAGAAAGGCAGGGAAAGCAACTGTATCACTGGGGAAAAAACCCCATCAACCAGGTAGGCAGAGACACAGGCAGGTAACTAATAGAAATAGCAGACTTCTCCAAGAGCTACTGACTGGAAGTGAGCTCGTCAGCAAGGCAGGAAGGCCAAAACGGGTGAGAAGCACTGAATGAGGAAATGAAATAGTTAGAAAGAGCACATCCAGTCTGAGACCGAAGCCTTTGTTAGAACAAAAGTAAAGCTGATGGTCTCACTGTCAAATGGAAAAGATCAATTTGAACTTTACATAATATCCAACTTCAACAATTAATATCCAATCCAATTTCTAATCCCATCTTTTTCATTTTTTTCCACAATCAGATTCATATGGAAATTCATTCTTAAAAAAATTAGTCTCTATTTGTATATTTAAATACATACTGAAAAACTCCATAAAAATCATGGGAGTTTTAGCTAGATTACAATATATCTAATAAGATACAATAAATACTTAGCTGTATTTACTGGCAATTTGAATTTTATTTAATGTTTTAATGCCAGGCACATGAAACGTATATCCAGCAGAAATGTCAGTTTTATTGAGCTTGGTTTTTTAAATTCAAGTTTAACCATTATTTCAAGGTCTATGATCAGAATAGACATGAGACTGTATTCCTTGCTATTTTAGATTGACGAATAATGGTTAAAGACACATGAAGGCTATGGCACAGCAAATTTCAAGATAACAGTGGAAAGCACAGGTTAGAAGATGGTGCAGAAGCCAGTTTGGTTGGGTTGTGAAAAAAAACCTGTACCCAGAAAGATGGCAAAAAAAGGCACAATACTTTTGACCAAGAAAAAATATTTTTATAAATGGAGAGGAGAGTAAATGAGGCCGTCATGACATCAAAAAGCATGTATATAAGCATTGGCATAGGAAGCGCTACACACAACTAAATTTCTTCTTCGTGTTCTGACTTAGTGTTTGGGAATCATTTCTTGTTCAATACTTCCTCAGTATATGGCTCACAACTATCTCCAGTCTTACAAGTCCGCAAGAATGCACATCAGCAGGAATGTGTACCTATTTTTAAACTTCACCAATGAAAGATTAAGACAAAGGAGGGTGCAGGTTGATCAGGAATTCAATGAAATGCTGCCATACCTTTCACTATACACTACCAGCAAAGTATTAGAAATAGTTTCATCTCTAATGCAACACCTGGTAGAACAAACACAGTTTAACAGCATAAATAATCAAAACTTTCCCAGCACTTAACAACATCTAATATCTAACAATTTGAAATCCAAATCAAGCTAAATTTATTTAAAGGAAACCTGAAATAACTATAGAGAGTAACCTTGATACAGTGGTAGGTTTAGGACCAAGGTATCCTAGCTGATAATTCACACATAAGTGAAGTAAAACCTTTGAAAAAGATGTTGAACACAACAATTGGACTCCAGTTGCACAGAACCTTTTTTAAAGTGACTGCAGCAAGAGATCTCGCTCTACAATTTGCTGATACAAAATCCCTTGTTTCAGATATGCCAGACAGATAATACCATGACTGTACACTTACAATAAATGTATACACATTTCACCTTATCTTTCTAGTAGAGAAGTTTATCTTAAGATGGGAAAACAGAAATTTCACATAACTGGAAACTCAATCATTAACAAAAAGTTTATAGAAATACTGAAAAGCTGATTTTTGTTTAAACACCAAGCAAGCATGGACATATGAATATTCCTAACCTGTAAAATGATTCCTCCACATTATATCAGCGAAACTCATTGGTGGGCCACTGGGAGGGTAGTGTTTACCTTTCAGAGGCTCATGATCAGTCCTTATCATATCCATTAAGGAATTTTCCAAAGAGTGCAAGTTAAAAGTGTCATAGGGCCTATTCCGGTCCTAGAAGAAAAAAAAACAAAAAGAAGAAAACAACAAGCGTTATTGAAAAACTGAATTTTCTAACATAGGCTCATTTCTTGTTATATAAATTCCAGCATCCAATTCTACGTTTCTTCTTGATAGAACTTTTTATAGAAAAAAAAAAAATTACAAATGTCTAAAGTTATTTAAAATTATACCCTTCATTTTGCAACTTCTGTTTTCACCAGTACAGCTAAGCAAAGAGGCTTTTCGATATTTCTAAAAATATATATAAAAACAATAGCTAATTCTAAACATTATCATTTGAATAAGAACTTAGAAATAAAGCAATATTAATGCTTACACTGGAGAAATGAAATTGTGTCAGAGATTTTTGGTTTACAGCTTCATCATCTGCCTTCTATCACTGTGCTACCTTAGTATCAGAGCAGAAGCAAGCAATGCTCAAGACACCACCAGGCACCTTTGTTCCAGAAAGTACCAATTAATTCTTCAAATGTCTAACATTAATCTGACAAGTTTAAGGAAAGTACACTAGGTGCAAGAAAAAATAAAGGCAAGCTAGGATAACACTTCCACCATAGGGCACTCAAAAACCTGAGCAAGGGTTGGTTTGTATGGTTTGAATCTCCCATTTTTAATTCACTGTAGTTCTGCTCCTGCTTTTGGTAAGTAAAAGGGAAAAGGAAAAGAAAAGAAAAACAAAACCCAGAATCAGTCTTTAGCACGCCAACTAGAACAACCAGTTTCAAAGTTCAGGAACAAGCCCATGGAGGGGACAATCCACCAATGTCCATGTATCTAGAGTACTGTACACCGTAAGATGGCATAACAGAATGGCCCCTTCTAGCCATCTTGTTGCTAAAAAAGGATTTTTTTGCATTTGTTTTCCTATTCTCATCACCATCATTAAAAAAAAAGGGGGGGGGTGTATATTATATTATACTACAGCTGATAAAGAGTGATATAACATTCTACTCTGCAAACTGAAACCTGCATTGTAATACACTCCCACAGTTCCTGGAACAATGTTTTTCAATGCTCGTTACTAGAAGATATTTTTGCTTGAAAAACTAAAATTTAAAATCCTCAGAGAAAAAGCAGAAGTATCCACTGAAAAGGTAATAAAAGTTCTGTCTTAATAAATATTATTTCTCTTGAACCTTCTTGTTCTTAGGTTGTCTTTAAATAAAACTAAAGGAGAGAATTGAGTTCACTGGTAGAAATTAAGCTTTCTTTTAATACTCCTGTTCTGGAATTAAAATAAATACACATCATTAAAAGCTTGCTGTTACAGAAAACTCTGAAATACAGATAATCTTACTGTCAAAAATCTCATGTTCCCACAGTACCTACTCTAAAGTGAAGACCCAATTTCCCTTATCCAACGTGCTAATGTTGTAGTTTCTATAAGTGAACTACCATTATTTTCTATACACATTTATTTCATCTATTGAGCATTTTTGGCTGTCAAACACGATGTTCAAAGAATAATACTTGATTTCTGTTAGAAGCTATACTAAGTACTGAAGTTCAAATGAGCTCACTGATTTTCAATTCTCATTGTTGACGATTTTTGTCTTCTACTGCTGCTTAGAATTCCAGCATTTGTGTAATGTATTTAAAACAGTACTTTTTCACTTATCTAAGTGGATCAATATATTGGAACATAAAATAAAATGTATGTCCAGGAAATCCAAAGTAGATCCTAGGGGAAAAAATAACCTCAAACCAAACAAAAACATCCAAACTACTGACATTGGGGTTTTTTTCTCCAAAAAGAAAACTTTGTTTTGGTTAAAACAACCCACTTCTTAGTAATATACAGTAGGAGAAAAGACATTGTTTTATTTCATATTCCCTTCCTTTAAAAAAAAAAAAGCAAGGCTAAATTGAAAAGAAAAAGCATTAACTTCAATGTAAAAAAAACCCATTCTAGTGATATATTAGTAAATTGATTAAACAGAATCTATACCATTCCTTCAAAGCAAGAATTTTTGTTGTCTTTTTCTATCTGCCTCTTTTAGATACATGTACTGCATGTAAGTAAAGAGGTCAGATGCTTCAATATCCAACTATTACATCTTTTTGAAGAGAAAACATGAATGCAAAGATACAGCTTATATCCTAAGTAGGGGTAAGGAAGTATTTTTCAGTCAGATGTGTGCCCTGATCTGGTTTACTATACAGCCATAGCAGAGCTGAGCTGGCAAAACCAACACTGGCAGGAGAGCAAAAGGGCAGGACTGCTGCTTTGCCACAATGATAGTTTATTCCAGCTTTAAACATTCCTGAGATTACAGTCTTAGGGGTCGGAAGGCGTGAGTTCAGAAGAGGACACAGCCTACAAACTGGATTTAATTGTCCTTTATTAACATATGTATGTTATATTTTAACTATGCTACTATAGCAGCAAATCCCTGGGAGGTCCTGCTTTGTTCTGAAACCTGCCAAGGAGCTGTGCACATGGGCACAAGGGGAAAAGGAGAAAGAGATCCTAGTGTGGAGGCAAGGCTGTGCAGGGCAGGCCTGGTAGAACGCTGCATCTTCCTAACCTTTTAAGGGCCATACGAACCTGCAATATATCTTCAAGATTAAAACAGACCTACCTTAGACACAGTAAGATCGATTTAATCAAAACCCTTTACCAGGCAATTATAACACTTCCCATTATAGTAGCTGAGCAAGACAAATCTAGTAAAGGAAATTTTAGATGCAACAGATTTTCCAAGTATGTTGTGGCAGTGCACAAGTATAACGCAAGCTGACTACAGACTCTGCAATGTGGGTGATAAAACACAAATAAGGGCTAACATTCTAGCTCCTAAATAAAAGGGCTATTACCATCTTTCTCAGTAGCTTTCATTTCAGTAGTAACTCATTTGTACTCAGCAGATTTGAAAACTGCTTTCTAAATTCAGCAATGTTTCCT
The DNA here is from genome assembly GCA_013397755.1 of Cnemophilus loriae. Lineage (NCBI taxonomy): Eukaryota > Metazoa > Chordata > Aves > Passeriformes > Corvidae > Cnemophilus > Cnemophilus loriae. Next base: position 1,133,577 of record VZTF01002606.1, on the reverse strand, counting down.
CATTTCTCAGCATGAACAGGTTCTCCCGGTTTTGTGAGCTGATACTGTTCCATCCCCTGGATTTGCCTTTTGCATTGCTTCCATAGGCCACCAATCTATTGCCAAACAATCCCAACAACATAAACAATTCATAAAGGTCCTTAGCAGCACATGAGAACTTTGCAAGAAAGTTCTGGGACCAGGACTATGAACTAAAATCAAAATATATACAAAATACAGAGTGATAAAGCATAATAAATAACTCAGGAAGTTTGAAAACCTAGCAAGTCTGGAAAATTTGCTGGGATATCTTCCTAAAGAAGACAAAGCTCCTAAGACCTACTTAGATAAACTGCATTATGGATAAAAGAGAAATCTCCAGCTACCAGGCACTGCCTTTGGGTACAGAATAATCATTAAGTCAGCAAAAGATTAAGTCCAGCCTGCCCGTGTTGGATTGTACTTCTGCTGTGCAGACAGCAGCTCCTTCCTGATTAGCTGCTGGTGTATACGGCAGCATATTTCAGTTCTTAAAATTCTCCAGTCTTGAAAGAAAGAAAAACAGTTTAGTAATAAGAGGTCTTAGAGAAGAGATGGGTCCCAAAACTTACAATCCCAGCCCTTAACAGCTGTTATCTATACATTCATCCATGCCATAGACTTCCTCAAAGTAGACATGTTAAGCATAGTGGAAAATTACAAACGCATATCAAGATCAGATTTTTGAAGGATCACAATGTGAAACAGATCTTTACTTGGAGTTGGGTCTCAACTTTCTACCTCTAAATATCTTATTTGTAAGGCTGATTAAAAATGCCACATAATACAGTGTCTACAATCTTTAAATTAAAAAAAAAAATCAAAACCAAAGAGTAACTGCCAAAAATAACTGCAGTCAATACACTAAATAAAATGAGAAAATACAACAACATGCATTTTATCTGAATCTTACACTTCTGTGTGTATGTATTATGCTAGTCTTTAATTATGCAACCATGATAATTATTCAGAGGTCTCCAGTCTCCATCCAACACACATAATGAACAAGCTCTAGGAATGAATCAAAACAGTGCTTTGAAGAGGTCTGTTTATCTCTAGGACAGATGCCTGTGTCGCTTATTCCAGGAGATGGCTGAGTTGTAATAAGTGCATCCGCAAATTCCAGGAGGGGAAAAGTAATTTTGAAAGTTATCTTATTTATGAAACAAGTATTACTGAGGAATACCTGAAGTATTGACACATTTGTAACATTTGAAATAAAAATAACCTTTTCTCATTTGTTGTACCCTGTAATGTGGTAGGCTTTGTTCTGCCCCCTTCAGACTCACAGCACAGGCATGTAAGGGCAGGGCATACCTGGCACTACTTCAGGTCCCTCCCAGTAGATACACAAACCATGTCCTTACTGCTGAGAGGGAAAGAAAAAAAACGAGAAAAAAATGTATGACTACATCATGGATGACAATGTCAAGACCAAATCTATAGCTAGGACCATAACAGGTGAAAAGGGGATCTTAATACAGCCTGATTTCCTCACTAACTCTCTCAGCTTGAACAGGTAGCCCAAAGTAACTAGAACTAATGAACTAAAATAGGAAATGACTGACCTATCCATGGCAGAGACGTGGAGAACATGCATCTTGCTCCAAAACCTGACACTGTATCATTTTCTTCTGTCTCTGCAGAGGATTATGGCAGAAAAGACACTTGACCATTAATTACTAAAGTACAGTTAAAAAGTGACAAGTTTTACCCTGAGAATGCACGTCAGCAGTCTAACACACTTTGCCCAAGCCTAGCTATCATCCATCCGCAGAATCCTTAACCATGAAACACACAGTTGCATGTGTTAAATCCTTGTTGGCATGGTCATCTACATCTATAGCATAAAATACACATGGAGTTGAGAGATACTCCTCATCTGCATATTTTTTACTGTGCAAGCAACAAATCCTCAGGTATCTAGACCCTCCCAAAGATACGTTTCCCTGGGTCTACATATTTCAGTTCACTGACTTCCTGCTAAGCTTCCAAGCTTCCTATATTCTGAACACTCTCTGATTCAGTAATTTATTTTGGTGTTCTACATTTTCATGCTGCCCTAGATTTTTCAGGTTCTGCACCAGTATTGTGGCACAACGCAACCCAATTCTGCTGAGCAACAAGATGGCTTCGACTCACTGAAATATTAACTGTTTCCAGAATACCACAACTCCAGTGAGGTTCACAGGAGTCATCAGAGCCTGCGACACTACATGTAGTATTTTGATCAGAAGAATGAGATCTAGAGAACAGCTAAAACTCTTACGGCTTCAACCTTCCTATCAATGCAAACTTCTTCACAGAGGTCACTGCTGTGTTTTGTTCTGTGTCCGGCAGAAACCTGGATTTGGCTGGACGGGATTGCTAAGCATTGCCAAACAAGGCTGAAGTCAATGGAAGCACAGCTTTGAATAAATACAGGGTAAAATGTCAGCACTGTTCCCAACAGGGCTCACTCACTCTGTTCTAGCAACCGCAGCACAGGTTATTATAAAGAACATGAGGAAAACATGTTTGTCTTGTTTCAGTATCTCAATTCAAAATAGCAAAACCAACAACTGCAAAAAAACCAAAAAAGTATTCTGAAGTTTAGCTTGGGACATGCTCAACATGCCATGATGGTGCACATGAATGATCGCATACAGCACGCTCTAAATGCTCACTGGGCAGTCCTTCAGTTCTCGCAACTTCAGCTAGGATGCAATCCTACTTGCACTCTCAGTGAAGTAAAAAAAAAAAGTCTTTCAAAATATAGGAAATCTGAGGAATATGGTCCCATGGTAAAGTAAAATTATCATTGTACAAAATAATAAAAAAATTGTAAATAGCAAGCGCTACTTCCTTTGCAGCTCGGCACTGGAATGCTGCCAATAACAATATGACTGACAACCCAGATGCACACAGAACTAGAACAACCAGAAATTTCAGTAATTCTTCCTCATATTGGATTTAATAAAAATACGAAATAAACCAAAACAAATAAGAAGACATAAAATGTAGGTAGGATAGACCAATAGGGTAAATTTGTCTATGCCCATAATGAGGCATAGCTACCAAGTCTTAATGGAATTTTATTTGAATTCCACTTTCTTTTTTATCTTTCCAGTTAATTTTGGGTTGTAGCAAACTAAGCTGGATTTATTGTGTTCTTTTACTGGAACAAATTGGGGAATATTTTCTTATGTTATTGTTGCTCTTGGAATGTGCACAAAAAACATCAACTTCTCACACATTTGTCTTTTCTCAGCATTACCAACTGTAGTACATTTTATTTCCATAGGTGTTTGGAAGTTCACTGGGCAAAAGGTGAATGTTTTTAAGCTTATTTAGAAGGCTTCTAAGAAAAATAAGGAAGTGTAATACAAATATAAAACAATATCTAACTGTACATAGATTATGGAAACATTTCCACGTAATTTGAAAAATAACATTTCAAAACTCTAGTTAATATTTAGTCATCTTGTCTGTGTTATATAAACTTTTACAGTTAACAGGCAAGAACTCGGACTGAATCCAAAAGCCTTGAAAACTTGACCTACTCAAGCAATTTTTCCACAAAGAAAGGTAAAGTTGTATTCAAACTTTAACCCCTTATAAATTCTGAGTTCTAAACTCTTTTAGTGAAATGTTTGTAATTTTTATTTTCAGATTAACTAAAAAGCACAGAAATAGGAAGAGATACAACCAGCATTATATAGAATTACAAAAACTAATAAAAATTACATTATTTGGTTCAAATGTCCCTTTACTTTGCAGTTGAGATTCCCTTTTTGTACACCCTTAATACATGTTCAAAATATACGTAAGAAAGTTCAGTCTCTGTAGCTATACAACTTGGCATCATACTCACTAAACAGAACACCCTGTCAAGTTCCTGAATATTCAGTATTTGTTTGCAAAGTGGGGGGGAAGAAAGTAATTGAATTTACCCTGCATTTTCCTAAATAGAGGTGATAACTTATTCTTCCAATACAGATTTTTCTAATATGCCAAGCATACTATTTACATGATCACTAGTGTTATTTCTCCATTCAATGACAGTAAAGCACAAAGAGTCAAATGCTCCAATGGGGAACACCATCTTTTACCTTGCTACCATCTTGGCAAATAGAAATATGATAATATAATGCAATTAATATTTCAAACACCATCTTTTGCCATGAAAACAATTGAACAATGTATTTAAAAAACCCAAACAAAAACCCCACAACAACAACAACAACAAAATCAGAAGAAACAACAAAATATCTATTATTTTTACAGCCATGACACTACTGTAGGGAATGATCTGCAGACAGTACAACTGACTGAGCACTCAATGACAGGATTTATGTTTAGTCATATTTTGTTCAATGTGATGCTTTAGATAAAAATCTGCTCATCAGTCCTGCCGCTGAATGCATCTCAAAAAGCTGAGGTACCCACTTTCTATTATAGTTACTGATTCCAGTAACAAACGGTTCTAACACTTGTAAAATATAGGATTAAAGTAGTTACACCCAAGATGACCATCAATTCACAAAAACAAGCAAGTGGAAAAAAAAAGATGTCAGCAGTAGAATTTACAAGCCCATTCATTATACCCTTGAGCTATTAAAATGACATAATTTGACTGGTTCATTGGCCTGCTGTGCAAGAGTTCAGCACTGATAAGTTACCTTTGGGCTTCTACCACTCACTTCAGTAGAATGTTGCCTGCGTCCCATAGCAAGGAAAAAGTAACATTGACCTAAGAACTCCTTGCCAGACAAATCAGCACAAGTGCAAACCTCAAATCACAAAATGAAAGCACTACAGAGATGCAAAGGAGGAGGGAGTACTGGGGATGCTACAGCATGAAAGGATCTGAATAATCACTCACACAGAATGTAAAAGACAGTAGAGACATGTTGTATAAGGAAGCTATTGTCTCAAAGATTTACAGTCTGTCTCATGGTATGATAGCACAATGAGACAAAATGGGAGATAGAAAAGAACACAAGTAATCACTGTCAAACAGATGTCTGAGCACCACTGCCCAGTAGCTTCATTTACTACAGCCACCAAGCAAAGGAGACTCAAGGATTTCTCTGAAACAGTGGCTTTGTCTACAGTTACTGATCATCAGTGACAAGGAATGTACTGGTAAGAGGAATAAAAGAGTGTCACTGGAATGTTTAAGCCTGATGACAAATAAAATATTGTCTCTCACCCCAAATCATTGTGCTTTTATGAAAAACGTGACTAACATAACATCTAACTGGCACATTCCAAGTCATGCTCTTGTTCCATTTCTGCTGTTGCTTAGGAAATAGGGCCTCCTGAAAAAAATCTTGTAGGTGTCAGAACTCCAGTAGCTATTTCAGCAAAAGAGAGGTACCACGTTTCATCTGTTCACACGGGACAAGACCCTCACCTACAGGTTTGGAGAACTATCCTTAGAGAGGACAGTCATGTTCCATTTCCAAACATGAAACGGTGCAGTGGGGATCATTGCTCGTAAGGGCTGGAGGGAAGCTGGGGTCACTCACCAATATTTACTCATAGGTCTGAACCAGGCCAGGAGCACTCACCATGAAAACAGCTCCCAGCGAAGACAAGCAGGTGACCTTTGCCGTGTGATGTCACTTTGCATCCAGCAGGAGTTAAACAAAAAGTTTAACCTCTTAGTTGCAATATACTTTCAATTACTAATTAATTACCCATTACTCATGTGAACTGTTCAAGTCCTAACTTTATACTATTACACCATGATTATTATGCATGATAAATTGTGTCACACAACACTCCACTCTGTCACCTTCTTCCTAAACGCACTGAGAATAGCTAGGCAGCAAATTTGTCCATCCCGGGACTTTATCAAGGACACAATCACTCATAGAATCCCAAGCTGTCTCAGACACCTTCTTGTAAGGGAAATAGAACTAAAGGCTTTCTCAAGCTGTGCACCTACTTCTAAACACGAGTTGAAGACTCCTGTATAGCCAGTGAGATACCAGGTAAACCTTTTCCTAAACTGTCATTATGTTAGAAACTCTAATTTAAAAATATTTGCTATTAAGTATTTGATCATCTGCAAAATTACCAAAGGCTGCATATATGCCACTGAACAGGTAGGAAACAGCAGACAGCAGCAATCCAAAGACCACTTGTAACATCAAGCTCCACTTAGAGGAAGGAAGGGCAAGAAGCAGAGCAAAAAAATCCTCGTCCAAAATTATGTTTTAATTAAAAGCAACTCTTCAGATCAATTATATGCAAGCAATTCCATTTCAGATTAAATTTTATAAACAAAGGAATTTCCCCAGTTGCAAGTACTGAATCATCCCACGTATGAAAAGAAATTCAATTTAACAACAAATTCAGAATTAATTTATTAAATATATTACCTTCATATGATAATATATTAAAATATTAACTGAACAACACTATGCATACTTTCATCTTTTATTGCCTAAGGGGCTTAAAGGTATAGAGGATATGAGGAAAAGAATAACTACCTGTAACATGTATAAAGTGCCTGAACACTTCTGTAAAAATTCTTTAAAATAACCAGAAAAAAAAATTCTTCCTCTTAAATAAGAACAGGCCATGAGCAGTTGTGTTGTCAGGTAGGTGTTACACATTCAAATTACTGCCGCACATTTGGATTTAATTAAAATAATTCAGAAATCACTTACAAGAGACAAGTACAAGTGTGAACAGCCAATTAACCAAAAGGAAACCTTCTTTACGCAGAAATTGAAAACCATATTCATAGGAGCAAGAAAAGCACTTTCCTTTTACATCATAAGAGCTAAACTGATTAGCACATGGCAGATTTAGTAAAGATTGCTCCAGACAGGAAAAAAGTCTCGAGATAAAAGCCTGCCTGATTTGCAACAGAATACTCCTTTTTATTTGCACAAGGTAATAAAAACTGACAGGTGCCTTAAGAAAATGTTGCTACAAGGAAAGAACCAGGATGTTCAGCCACTTACATATATTCAGGAAAACTGTAAGAAGGTCAGCATGAATACCTTGGATAACAAATGTCTAGAAAAAAGTCTAGCAATACTGATAAAAAAACTAAAAAACACCAGAAGAAGTCAGGAGAAAATAATGCAGCCTCCATAACTGTTCTTTACATTCACAGAGGAAAATCAGGTAAACAACAGTAAACAGAGAAGACAGGTAAATAGTAAGAGAAAGCAATATCATCTACCCAACTCAGTAACAGATGAGGTGCATGGCAACATCGTAATCAAGGAGCCAGAGTCAGTAAGGCAGTCAGTGGAACCTCTTAAGCTAGTCCAAGTAACAATGTCAGTATTGTTTATATCTGACCAGCAAAATAAAAATGAAAGAACTGCAATAACTGGAGCGGGATATGAAACTACAGATGACAAACACTGTTTCTAGTTTTTATAACTGAAATTCAAGGATTTCTTCTCTTATGAAATACAGTGCAGAAATAACGTAGCATTATGCATTACTGACGCAATACCCTGGAAAAGATGATTCCTGGTTCTTGAAAGATTAGGATATGGCTGATCTAACAAGGACTTCCACAGAGCGTTTCACATGGTGCTACAGGCAAAGTAAACACATAAATGGGGACTAAAAAGTAACCAGTGCAATCGAGGTAAGAAAGAAAATGGCAAAATGGGAAGGAACTGCTAGTGCTCAACGGAATCCACTAAAGGAAAGTGAATAATGCAGTTTCTTAAGGGCAAATCTTGAGACCAGTTTTGTTGAGATCACTTGAGATACTTGAAATGAGTAATGTCGGTTATTAAAGTAGAAACACAATAATAACATTTACAAGATATCATCAACCCAGAGGAGATAAGCTCATCATACAAAAAAGAACTGAAGAACTGCAGCCAAGCAGACAGATATTTAATAGCACTAGCTACAAGGTCATGACCTCGAGGACTCAATCTTCTCCATAAACTGAGACCTCATCAACCAGAAAGAATGACAAAGAAGAGAGAAATACAGGAATTTTTCAGTCGATTTCTGGAAAATGATAAACCACAAATTTAAATGCTATGCGTGAAAAGGTAAACAAAACTGTAGGTTGTATGAAAATCTATGCATCTCATACGGTTGCCTTTTGCATCTATGCACACCCATATTCATAATAAAAGCTATTTTCACTGTATTTGTTCTTTTAAATTAATTCTCCTTGCTCTACATGTCCAGTGGAGCCAAGGACTGAGCTATATTTTGAGACATTCACCAGTTCAATTTTACATTCAAACAAAGCTACTGTGCAAGTGAAATAATTTGCAAGAAAACTTTCCCGCTTCTATACAAAGTGAAGCCTTTCAAAAAACCTGTAAAATTTACTATAATCAATTTTCAAGCAGTTTTGAATGGCACACAACAGCAGGTACTTCTCCCTTTCCTAGCAAGAAAAAATTGTTATATAAGTAATCTACTGCTTTGCAAAACCATGTCAGAAGAATGTGCTCCTGTTTAGACAAGGGAGGTAACACTGTCTGCAGAAACTTGCATCAAAACATCACTTGTAAAATCTGATGACAATTACGACTGTTTTTTTTTCTCAGAAGTCACAACTACAGCTTCACTTATTAGCAGCCAAAAGTAGCAGGAGCCACTCACCTGAGGACCATTACCACTAAATGCTCAATCTGGTCCAAACTTTTCAAGATTTTATTTGCAGAAATTCTCATCCACAGAAAGTGAATGGGTATACTGTCATGTTGGATTGCCATTTTTGAAAATGCCACAGCTTCCTTTCCATTCTGTACTATAAAAGTCCTACTTTTTCTTGATCCTGACTTTTGTCTCCTCTACTCTCTTGTTCTGTCTTAGTCTTCCTGCTACTTCAGGCTTTGCGAGTTTTAAGAAAAACCCTTTCAGTTACTGTGAGAAGTCTCACTGTTCTCAATTTTTTTTTCAATTGTCACCTAAAGAAACAATATGATCCTGGAGAGAATACACGAGCAAGAAAGTTATTTAACGAGGTGAAATAATTAGGTCAGACTTACGGGCATCACGATTTAAAACGAAAAGATATCTTTATATGTAGTTTAAAAAAATTTCAAACCCACAAAGTGTGCTATAAACATTTTACACACTTGGTTATTACACACCTTAATGCTTACTAAACACATCAATAGATGATATTAGATTTGGTCATAAGCCACCTGTTAACATGCTAACAGTCAGTTAATACACTAATGATTTATTAACTCTTTACAAATGTAAAGATCACGTAGTAAATGGGAGTAACACATAGCTACCTCCATGTTGTCATTAATGCTTTTAACACCTCTTTCACAAAGCAAGATACTTCAGCAGAATGAAGCAGCAAGTTTCAACAAAGAATTAGGAACTTTCATTTAATCCAAAACAATATTTAACCATTCAAGTGTTTTAAAACAAAATGTTTGTTCTGTTTTATTTCAGCAATTTCCAGAAGCAGCTACAGTTCCAAAGACTTTCTTTAGGAAATGAGTCTTACCTGCAAAAAAGAGCCTTTACTACTCAGAGAATAAAACCCAGAGAACTTTAGTGGGTGAATTTCTTTGTTGTCTGACATTTCTCATTAAAAGATCAGCTTTAAGTTGCCTACAGTTGCCAAAAATAACTTTTTACGATGAATCTTTTTAAGCTGAGCACCTTCACAACTATTCTTCTAGGTAGGAAAGATGAATTTCACCAGAACATCCACTTATGATTATGACATAAAACAAAATCATATAGAAAATGTCCAGGATAAAGCCATAATGCTTTTATCATTTATGTCAGAAGTGGTGTTTCGTCAATTTGTGTGAAAATCCATCCCAAGTCACACATTTTGGAAGCTTGGTTTGGGCATGGGGAAAGAAAATCAGTTCTGCATGTTCAGACTAAGTTATCACTTGGTTAAAATGTCTAAATTTCTATAATTCAGAACTTCCAGCCAGTATTTCTGAAAATTCCATTTTCCCCGAATTTGTTTAAACCTACTTAGAACCCCTCATGCTATTAATTCTGCACAGGACTAAGTGAACACGATTTGGCCTACGACTACAGGGATTTATCGGGCCTTCCTCTGTAACCTGAAGCTTTGACACAGAAAGTGGAATAGGGGAGGCCAACTCAAACGAGAAGTCTCATTGAAAAAAAACCATCAAAAATCAGGAACAGGAAGAAATAGATGCTTGAAAGCAGTCGAACAGTTCTAGGGCGGATAAAACAAAGAATAGGGGCCATGCCCACTGAAACCCATTGACAGTTGGTGCTCTGTACACATAACTTTCACTAACTTTGTTAAACCAGGAACAAAGAACTATAGAGTTGATCAAAAGCCTCTTAACTTTGGTGATGAATCATGCCAAGTTTATCATTCTAACGTGCAACACAATCTGTGGTTTTGCATAAGTATTTAGACTCTAGGAATTTAAAAGAAAACTGTTGCAAATTCTTGCAAATTTTGCAAAGGCATCCAGAAAAAATAATTATGAAGAGCAGGAGTAAGACTTCTCTAGAATCTGGAAGATGTACAGAGAACAACATACACAGTTGAAGGGAAAGTGGGTATCAGTTAAAGAAATTAAATAGTTTGCTTCTTTGCTCTTCCCTGATGAAAAGTTCTTAATTCCTGAGTAATTGGTACATAACATAAGCTAAAAGTTTCCACAGGAACCAATTTGTTGTCTTCACTTTTTTATGCCTAATTTGAGATTCACACAAAGAGCAAACTTAAGAGACTGCAGTAGATGTTCTGTTTTCAAAGACCTATTTTCTAAGTATTTCAGAAAAAACCTATCATTTTTTAGTCTTCTCAGACTGAACATTGAGAAGAAAATGAATTTCCCAAACTCTGTGCCTCTTATTTATCTCTTTAGAATGGAGTTCACATCACCCCTTCTAACATTGTTGTGACAAAGTAGATCAATATCTATCCTGATTGGCACAGTGCTTCTCTCCTATAAGATCTTAGAAAAATTGACAACTTTATCTCTGGAATGACCTTGATAAACCTGCAATAAAGGGACAAAGCCACTTGTCCACAACAAGGAGGAAAAGGAAGGCATCAATTAATTGTGATTTACAAAGGCTACTTGTCGCTTGTAGGAAAAGACAGAATCATGTAACTGGAACTCATAAAAATGAAAATGTTGGCCATGTCTTAACAAACACAAGCAAAGTTTCTGTGACCTTTCACAACTTGCATTTTTAAAATTCTAAAATTTACATGTAATAATAACAAGAGTACACAAATGAAGATCTAATTCTATATAGAAAAATTTTACATTCTTCTAACTATTGAGACAACTGCTTAGTATCAGCATGTGCAGCATTCTAACAATTGCTTAAAAGCAATGCTTTTGTGAAACGTGGAAAAATTAAATTAAAAAAATAATGAAACAAAACATGGCAATGGTACCCTAAATTTAGGTACAGAATGTATAAAATATCACAATAGCCTAAAACCTGTAAAGTCTAGAATAGAAGCAAAATTCAGATGTGTACTGTTTAAGATTATTTTCAAACTTTAAACAGTGCTATATTTCAGCTTCTCCTTAGCATAGCTCTCCTAGGAATTACTCATGAGTGACCTCAATGAAAGGAAAGCTATTTTACCAACTGCTAACAAATGGAAATATTCATCATTCACTCAGCAAACTCTTTTTTTCCTTGAAAACCACTGGAACCTGAAAACACTACTTTTCCAGGTCTCTCCTGCATCTTACATTCCATTCACAAAAGCAGTCTAGGCAAAAAGATGAAAACTGGGAGAGATGATCCAAGAACGGAAATAGCAAAACGAACTGCCATGCCCTTCACCCTCCCTTCTACTGTTCCTCCCAAAGACACATAAATTCTTTATCAAATCTTTAAGACAAAATTATTGATTATTGTTCGATATTAATACCTTGAATGTTTTTAAGGAAGTCCCGTCTATGTATGGAGTTGATCAAAATATCAGCTGCCTACTGAACTCAGACCTTTCCCTCTACCTTCACCAAGTCTGACAGCTTAACTATGATTGGTTACTTAAAATCAAAACTCTAATCAATAAGCAATTAGTGCTCCATCATCATACTTTGAACATGAAACAGCCACGTGCTTTTTTCCCTGTACTGTTACTAGGTTTTAGTTAATTTGAAAATGCAGACATTTAGAATTCAATCAAATTTAAAATATAATGAAAAATTGTAAAATACTTCACAACTACTTAGCTAGAACGTCATGTGTTACTTGTCTCTATTACACTGGAAGACTACTGAGATAGCATGATATGTGCTCCCACATTTTAGTGTTCAGAATCCAGCTACAAACAGTGCTAGTTAATACTAGTTAATAGTACCAACAGAAGCATGTAAGACAGGTTGAGGGGGGAGGAGCAGACGTAGGTACTTTCCTCTTTTTTTTTTCTTTTTGTCCATAAAGTTACAGGCTGTCAGTACTTGTGCATCATCATGCAAGAAAAATTTAGATTGGACTACATGTTAAGAAATAGTTTTTAAGGTAACAGTAACACTACTAAGTGTGGTTACCTACTAAACTGTCCAGAAGCTAGAGACCAGAATGACAAATTTAGACTAAAGAAACAGTGTTTTAAAAATTAATCTTTAGATAGACTTACTGCATACAACTATTTCTGACTGAAAAAAACCTCTATATTTAAAAAAAAAGTTTTTAAAATTAGTCACCAGAGTGCAATAGCCAGTAAAACTCCTTTACTCATAAATACAAAACTTTATTTGTTACATTTGTGAATTATTCAATACTTGAACTCTGTATTTATACATATATACACACTTACGTTTAAACACAAACTCACTGCATGTTAGAATTATCATTTTGTGTAAGTATGAAATATTGAAGTTATCTAAAATTTCTAAATTTAGCTTATAATTTTATCTGGTCCAGTCTAATTCCAATTGAAAACAATGAGGGAAAAAAATGCCATACCAAAACACTTCCCTAAAAATCCTTTCTCAGTCTCCCTGCAAAAGACAGCACGTTAAAACTATCTTTATACACAATAAACACCACTTTATTTATTTCTGCTGGAGAAATATTTATCTGTAAAGCTGCCAAGAATGATTTGATGCATGCCAGAATCTTCAGAGCACAAATTGCAATGCATTTTTCGTTTCTAAAGAATGTCACTTGGAAAACAGCAAAACTCAGCACAGTTTCTGGAAAATTGTTACAGTGTTGCTATAATTAAAATCCACAAGGTAGACATACTTAATTAGAATACTGGTCTGCAAACATTTAATTCCTTCTCTATCTTTCCTGCAAAGAGAATTTCTTATCCTTGCCTCCAAGGGTCTATTTCAGGCACTATCAATCCTCCTAACCCCACAAGCTGCGTCCCAATATCTTCACATGGCCAAAAGCCAAAAGAAATACACTATTTACCTGAGACAAATGAAGGGAAAGAGAACAGCGGGAGCAGCTCAGAAGCAGGAGATGACAATAGCTCTCTACAAGCCCCACCACTCTGCTGGAAAATGGAACTGAACCACTGCCGAGAGAACGGTGTCCCAGGGACAATCAGTTAATGTCAGCCTCAAATGCCAGAGCTGAGGATCACCTAACATAATAACACAACACGACTGCTTGCCACATGACAGTCAGAGATCCTCCACCTGAACCACTCCGAAGCCAAAGAATATTCCTTCAGAAGTACAAACTTGCCATGTTTTTGTATTTCCTATCTGGCCTAGTTCCACATCTGTTCCCATGATCTCGTCTCCAACTCTTACTTGCTACATTACGTTTCATTCCAGACTGATCACTTCTTCTCTTCTTCCTTGCAACTATCAGGTTTGCATCTCCATTTTTTTTCATACATTGCAATCAATTCTTCACAGAAAGTATATGAACATAGTCTCCTTCAAAGCATTGTTAGTGGCCTTTCCACAGCAATCACAAGGCAAACACCAGCAGAATTCCTACCAAGTGGTATTTTAAATCTTCTAATATGTTCTGCAGCACAACTCCTTGGCACAGACGCCAATTGGTTTTGACATACAAGATGCACTAAAGTATTGCTCAAATTAAGGGACGAAAATATCTAGCATATTGCTTTATATACATGTTCTTAAGAGAAACATTTTCAAATCAAACATTTTTTCCTAGAACAAGATTTATCAATAGCTGAGTATCAACTGTTTTCAAATATTATAGATGCAGAACACAAATCTCAGTTATAGATCTTTTCGTATTAAAATTTGTGATCACTGCAAACACCTGAACTACAAAATAGCTCTCCCTGATGTTATTGCAAACAGTGAATATTTAATAGTTTTCTTAGCCTCATAATCTTAACACATAATAACAGGTTAACACAAAGAACTTGCTAATGTGCATAAGTGTGTTGCTAGAAAGTTTACTGGAAGATATTTCTAAAGTAGCTCAAAACCACACAGTTATGGAGGGTGGCAGATGTGAACAGATAAACCTGCTAGAACTACTTGATAGTGCTGACAAGCAAAACTTACCGTGTCAACATATTGCCCAATTTCAGGGTGGGGGGGAAGAAGAAAAAAGACAAACAGAACCTTGGCAGCAAATATGAAACTCTTACACCGATAAAAATGAAATTCAAATTAGTCTAACTAAACAGTTGCCTCCTACCAATAGTATGGTTTCAAGAAGTCTTTGGCATTTCATTAAGTATAGAGCAATCAACATTAACCCAGACAATTTTTAATAAGCAAAGTTCAGCAGCTCGTATTAAAAAAAAAAAAAAAAAAAGGAGCCTAATAGGAAAAAAAATACAAGTTTTCTGAGTCTCTGAAATCAGACTGTTATACCAGCTGGTTCTGAGAATAGTCCAAGCATTTGCTTTCAGCTGAATATGAAAATACCAGGTTAAATTCACAGAGAAGAAAACAAGTTTCCAAATTTACATATTGGCTAATACTTTAGTTTTTTGAAACCTTAATTGCAAAGTCAAAAGAACTTTTTTTTAAAAGCAGTTGGCTACTTTTTCTTCCTAGTGATGAGAAAATATCTCCCAGTTTAATTTGTGACAATTTACTGTCACAATAATAAAGTTCTGTATTCATTAAAGATGTATCTCACTAACCAAACCACAGAAATAAGACCATTTACTGTTGTTTTCTCTACTAATTCAAATATACCAAAATTTGTAATGTCTTATATGTAGACAATTAAGAATACTTGTAAATTGAAACACATTTCCCACTCCTAAAAAACGACTGGGAGCTATTAGCTTTTGTGGTGCTGTGCTCTGTGCAACATAGTATTTACACCAGGCGTATTCTGTCTAAAGTGTAATCTTCCTCCAGCCTTCCCTGCTTCAGAGACATTAACCAGCAGCTCACCGGAAGCCACTCCACCTTCATTTAGGGCAGCCAATAAAAAAATTGCAACTCTCTCTTTAAACAGAATGAAGCAGCAAAATGAAATATCAGGGCTGACTATAAGATGTCCTCTTTGAATAGGACTGGAAAGTACATATATTGTACTTCAACAGTCTGCCAATATAATGGGGGTGGGGATGAATATGTTTGATTTTTTTTTTTTATTATGTTTCTTAAACTAAGTGTCAATCTATATGTTATTCTCACCAAACTGGTAAGTTAAAGACGTTTGAGAGATCATACTTTCTTGAGAAAACAACTACCTAAAGAGCAAGCATGTATGAATGATTTAACTGTATTCCAAAGCAGAAAATTTTGACTTGTCTGACACCAAAACAACTAACCTAGAAAAAGTCTGAGATTCACTTCACCTAGTATAGATATAACTGCAAGTTCAAGCTCTGCTTTTTTTCAACTTAAAATGGATTTCACACCATGACAGGTTTCATTCTGCATTAAAATTGCAAATCTTCCATTTGGCCCAGTTTCAGCTGCAATTGATCTGCTTTGTCGTCATAGATTAAAAAAAAAACAGTGAAGGGCACTGCAGCTTTAAATATTTCAGAGCTATGTAGCTAGTAAATAGACTCCATTGCAATATGGCTCTGAAGGTCGTGTCCTATTGTCTCTTTTCTCTGCAAATATTCTGAACAGCATAAAATGGTTTATTTTATACAATACCTCCCTGCCATTTCTAAATCGTGTCAATTGTATTAGGCATTTCCTTACTGGAAAGGACAGATACGCCACTCTTTCCATACACACCCACGCTGCTTCGAGATGTATTCAAAACGTCCACTGTGAATTTAACAGCAGGGTGTGCGTATTAGGTGTACACAGCTTTTCATATGGATACCTTACACGAACAGACTCCCCGTTAAATCCCACCACAACATAAGGACAATTAGTTATTGCAATGGTGATAAAATAATTAACTGAATTTCAGGTCAAGAAGCATCTTTGGTTAAAATTAACAGCCCAGTTAAAAAACTGAAGCCAGCAATTTCAACATCTCGGATTTCTCACATATGGGAGAATATGAAAAAAAATTCTAACACGGCACCAAGGGAACGTAGTCTGCCGAACCTGTTTTTCATGAAGGCTACTACCTTTCAGATGCTAAAAAAAGAGCTAAAAACAACATTCAAAAAAACCCATAATGCCACATTTAACAATAAGTTACAAGAAAAATAAGATTTTAAACCTTAAGCTAGAATTGGAAATCTTTGTGTATGCACTCCCTAGGTGCAACCCCACTTCTTTGACGGAAATATGAGTTATGGAGATGCTACTCAGATAGAACAGTAACATGAAACACAGCCCTACAAAAAATACAAATTTGTGATAGCCATCACCATGCAGAAGGTGCGTGTAGTCATTTACCTGAAAAGGCAACAGATTGTTGCCATTGTCCGTCCTGAACGCGTTGTCTTCCATCCAGGATTTGGGGGTTAAGGGTGCAGCCCGTGGGAACTTCGGAGGGGCAATGACATTGCTGGAGAAGGGTTTTTTAAGGGGTGAAATGGGATTGAGGGGGGAGGGTACGCCAACTCCCACTCCCACGCCAACCCCCACTCCAACTGCCCTTCGAGGGTCCCTACCAGCCTGCAGCCCACCCCAAGGGTTGGAAGGTGTACTCCAAGCCGCGTTTTGATGGTTATTCCAGCTGGAGGAGGAAGAAGAAGAGGCAGAGGAGGAAGACGGTTTGCTGGTCATGATGGGCTGATGGCTGTAAGCAGCATTTCTCTGGGCGAAAGGTGCCTGGTTAGGACTTACAGGTGACCTCCGCTGCTGCTGCTGCTGCTGAGCTTGCTGCTGCTGCTGCTGATGTTGGTGGTGTTGAGTCTGAGCTAGGCCAATCTGAGGTGAGAAAGTGCCACCAAATACAGGGTTGACATGGTGTGGAAAATTCTGGAAAAGCATTGTCCCATTGACTGGAGTAATCCCTTGGAAAAAGCTATCATCCACCGTGTTTGTGGTCCCTGTAGACCAGGTGCTGCCAAACGAGGGAGACAAGGAGGTGCCGGCTGCAGGTTCTTGTTGAGGCTGGTGAAAGCTCAAGCCAGGCAAAATTGGAGACTCCATCTGCATCTTCTCCTTGCTATTTTGGGAAGGAGCCGATGTGCCGATACTAGTCACTGAACTGCTGTCTTCTGGTTTGGGTGTCTCCGACGAGATGGGTGTAGATGGGGCTTCTGCTGAGTTTGGATCTTGCTGCTGCTGCTGCTGCTGCCGCTGCTGCTGGGGCTGGGCTTTGCTTTTGTCCATCAGTAAATCATCCTGCATGGTTTGCGCAGCTGAAACAGTAGGGGAAAAAACCACAAAGACAGATTATTAACATTGTCATTCATACCACAAGCCAGTCTGTTTTAATCATTTGCCAGCCAAAAATCTCGTCCTATCGCTAGTACTATGCTACAGCATATTGCAAGGCAAACCCGTAATCTTCCCCCTCCCCCATTTAGGAATATGTAACCTTTGATCGTGCTAGATTGCCTTTAAAATATTTTTTAAGATGCTTCACCCTTTTGGATGCCTTGTTTCCCTTCAGTCTAAATGAGAGATGTGCTTATAGGGCAGAGATATACAGCAATTTCGCCACGTCTCTTTTCTCTTACACCGGAACTCAGAGCTCTCACCCTGCAATGAGAAACTGATTCTGGTTCCTGTTTTTCCAAGCACCCTCCTCCTCCACCTCCTCCCCCTGGTTATTTGCATACGTCAATAAATACTGCTGCGTCCTTCAGCAAGGTTAAAAAGACACCAGTCTTCGCTCTTCTCCACCCCCTTTTCTATTAGGGGACCTTTAAAGGAGCCGGGTACCGGTCTTCCTTAATTAACAAGCAAGCCTGCAGTGATTGAGGTTTATCAGAGAGAAAGCGCGCACGGCCGCTCGCGCTGACACGGGAGCGGCTCCTCGCTGCACGATCGCTTCCTGCCCGCTCCCTGCGCCCAGCCCGCGCCGGCTCCGGGCAGCGGAGGCGATGGCACGGCCGGCAAGGGGGGCCGGGGGGCGGAGACACTTCGTGTACAAAGCCACCGATGGGTGTTAGATTTGCCTTCGGTGACCTCACGATCTCTCCGCGTAAAATGCTATTCGACATCAAAGCAGTCCTTTACTTGAAGGTATAGCTGTCTACTCGCTCTATTTATATACATACCCGCTCTATTTATACACATACATATGAAATCATCGGTAATTTGTTCATTAGAAAAACATAAGGTCAAAATCAGCAGACCGGGGAGGTATTATTAG
Organism: Cnemophilus loriae; assembly: GCA_013397755.1. Taxonomy (NCBI): domain Eukaryota; kingdom Metazoa; phylum Chordata; class Aves; order Passeriformes; family Corvidae; genus Cnemophilus; species Cnemophilus loriae. Next base: position 1,114,974 of record VZTF01002606.1, on the reverse strand, counting down.
ACTATGATCTTTCTGATGCTTTCAAATGAAATATAAAACCAGGGAAAATCGAAATACTGACAATATAGACATGCTGCACGTTAAAAACCATCTTTATATGCACACGACAAAGACTAGTGATGCAAATTATTTGCTAAATTAATACATAAGTTTAAACTTAAGAAAGGAAATGTATGTGGAATAGTTGAGGCTTATATCTGCTAGAAAAGGTGCTCCATATGAAACAGGACAGATCATACAATTTTATTATTATTTTGAGACCCTGTTGTAGTAATACAATACAGACATCAATGAACAGCAATTGCATAGAATCACAGCAGGAACCTCCATATTTTGCAGGCTTTTAGTCAATTGAAGAGATCATTCTAAATCTCAAAAGTATTTTAAATGAGCCCCAAACCACTTACTTTAATTGAGTAACTATGTCAAAGATGGCCATCGCTGAATACCTAACTGCATTTCTATTGAGTTAATCATATGACATTTACATGCCTAAGACTGCATTTTTTAGGATTGTTTTTGTAATGTAACAATGTAAAGCCAAATCAATCTGTTTAAGAAACGCGGCAAAGTGTGAAACTGTCGACACTGTCCTTTCTGACGTGAGATGGTCCAGGTGTATCTTACATTTTTTGTTCTTTCCTTTAAATATCTTCTGAGGCATGCACACACAATTTAGTTAAAATGAATGTCAGGAGAGGTTTCTGCTATCAAGTAAGTTACTGCTTATGCTCCCCCTTATTTACCAGTTCAACCCGTAAAGCGAGCAGCGAGGCATGCTGAGCAGACCATGCTGTGAGACAACATTAAGCGCCTAAGGACGGGCTAAACCATTGCATCTGTTCCAGGCAGCGCTGCTGCTGCTGGGAGTGCAGAAAACCTTGCAAGGCAGTTTAAAGCAATACCGCAGTAAACCACAATATACCAAGCTCTGTCTGTGTAACTTTCCATTAGCTTCACTTCTACCCACATCACTATTACTCCTAGGGCTACATAAAACTACTGATGGCTTCACATCGGAGGGAGAAAATGATCATGTCTATCTCTCTCCCCTGGTTCTGAGCTATCAGTATAAAAATACATGTAGAGAGAAAAACATAGCAGCTGAAATGTTAAAATTCTGTCGTCAATAAAGTTATATTTAAATTAGTTAGTCACCAAGTTATCTATAGTGGCTAGCACAGCAGTTGCTTCAAATATGTACCTTGACTTAGCTAGCTGGTTTTAAACTTTATCCTAAGGGCTGTGATTCACGTTCCCTTCCATATTGCTTCTTAAAGGCAAAAATCACTGCACAGTTCAACCCTCTTGTCAAGGTCAAGACCTTCCTTTAATGAATGAAGCCAGTCGAAATGAAAAAATACTTGTTAATAAATTACTTTGAAAGACAGGCCAGCCAATGTCTAATGTTGGACTAGTATGCAGTACTCTTGATTATTTGCTGGTGTAAGTATTTGTACAAATTTACAATCCAGTACAGGAAATCTATATCCCCATAGCAATACCAGCTCCATTTGCATGCAGAAACCCACGCAGCCAACACAGAAATGTTTAAGGAACAGTTACCTTTGGATTTTCTGTATTTAAGATCAACAAAAGGACAGTATATTTATTTCCTTCTTTCAGGTTTGGTATATGACAAACAGTCGACCAGTCTGGCAAGAGCACTTTGACAACTGGAAGCTTTCGGCGCATGCTCTCCCAAGGAATCATGGGGTTTGAAGTCTTACCTATAGATAGCATTTCACTGCTGCTTCCTGAAAGGAAGAGAGCTCGAAAGGAAAAAAAAAAATATGTGCACACTCCCTCTTCCCAGGGAAAACTGCTGCAATCTGAATCATCAGCTCTGAGAAAATATCTGTCAGACTGAACTGAAAGTTACTAAATATAAGCTTTTAAACAGTCTGATTTAGAACCCCAGCTCAAATAGCCACCTATTCAGAACAACTGCTAGACAAAGAAATAGTTCCAGTATTTCCAAACTTCCCTTACAAACTCCTAGCATAATAAATTAATTATAAGACTCATACCAGCTATAAAATTTACAGCTATTACAAAAGAAATCATGTCACGCTGCTTAGCTGAAGAGTATATTAAATAATCATGTGTCATAATTTCTAAATATATTCTAAAACTCAAACACAAATAGGTCAAACATGAAAATTTAAAAACAAATCAAAATCAGCACATAGGTGAAAAGCTGTACTATTTGAATAGTTTCCAATTTTCAAGTTACAACTTTTTCATTACTGAGTTGTTACTACACTGAAAATTCTACCAAAAAAAATAAGCTGCTCAGAAAAAAATTCAAGGTGTGAATGTTACTATTTAACATTCTATCTATTCTGTACACGGTGGTGCCACACTTCACCTCCCTCCCTTTCACCACTCACCATCTACATATCTCCAGCCTCCACATCAATACACAGCCTGACAGGAGTTCCTCTCATAAGACATTAATATTGTGATCATTAATGTAGGTCGGGTAAAGTTTTCAGAATTTCATTCACTGGCACTTGGTGTTCTGTTTTGCACCAGTCCATGAATTATTCTGCATATTTATTCTGGGTAATTCATAATAGTAATTATTCAGACCAAATAGTAATGCTCATAAGGAAATACACAGTTGAAATCAGAAGTGTGAAAATAACAGCGTTTAATAAAAGTGCAGGCTGATTTTCCAAGGATGAAATATGCATAGCTTTGTGCGTGAAAGAGAGATGACTAAAGCTGAGAAATATAAATTAGGGCAGTTGAAAGTGAGTTGTTCTAACACTTATGTCTCTGCTTTCTGCACTCTGTTTATGTTGGACTGCATGGTATGCCTGCCCTAAATCAACGCTATAATTAAGAGTTTCTCAACACCTGCTCTAACCTGTTTGTGCTACTCTGAATCATTAAAGGCAGCAAAACTGCTTTCTTACAGCAATTGCAAAGACTTAATTTTACGAACTATCCCACCTATCACAGGACTGGCTCTAGGCACTCTATGCCCATCCTTTACGTCCCTATTTATTTGTGGGTTATTGCTTTTCAGATGATTTGAGGATCCACATGCAAGGGACCACACTGTTTCTGCCAGTTCTTCCCAGGAGACAGTTTCACTTGATAGATCAATCATTAGGATAAGGAAAAGCACTCCAGAACCAAAGAAAATCAAGACATAAACAATTTTTTTTTTGTTTCTAGCAACCAACTCCCTCATAACTGGAAGTTAAAAGATAGTAACGACAGCTGAATCAGAACACAAGAGCTTAATTCAATCTGGTATATGAATTACTTGACCTGGGCCAGTTCCAAAGAAACAAATGCAAGAAAGGCCCAAATAAGCCAAGCTAATTCAATTAACATTGTATAAAGTGTATTTTTATTTTAAGAAATTCATTATGAAGCAATTTAAGCCTCTTTAAACCTCCTATGACTAACAAACCATGCTAGTCTTTTTGACAGAAAGTGACTACTGCAACTAGCTTGAAGGTTAAAATGAAGTGTTACAGTACTGAAAAAAACCCAAGTTTTACTGTAGAAACATGTTTTTCAACTTAGATTAGTTTCACTTTAGACTAACTGAGGGCTACTTATCTTTTAAAAAATGTAACCAAGTCGATGAAAAATGCCTAACTGATCTTGTAATTTATTTTACATATTGCTATCATAGCAGTTAACGTTTAGATTTGCCAAAATAGAATACACCTATATTGCCAGGTTACTTAGCTTTGTGGTAAACAGTGAATAATTTCAACAGTTTTAATACTGCCAGGTCAGAAGAACTGTACTAAGATACAGCTCCTTCATTATTTGTCCTCTTTTCCTCTTTTTCAGGCCTCACTGAAATAGTTATATATATATATATATATATATATTTAATCTACCTCTATGTCATTCTTTCAGTAATTGCTTGTCAACTTCTTTATTAAGCTTAAAGCTGTATAAATTTGTTATCAAACCATTTAGTATTTTAAAAGTTGCTATTTTGCAGTAAATCTGATAGCCAATTTTAGGGCTCAATTTTAAGCCCTAAATAGCTTATATTGCTTTTGGTGATTATCATGAAGTTCTGTACTTGCCTTCAAATGTGCAGTTTTACTTCATTCAAAATGGCTGCTACCTCCAGTCAGTGTCCGGGAGCTGAGCTCTGGCAAACCTCCAGGAAGAGCAGCCACTCTCCCTCACTCTGCACTGGCCAAATGGAGTCTGCTCCCAGGAGAGCTCTCCCTCGGCTCAAATGTAGCCACTCACTACCAGGTGCAGGTAAGGGATGACAGAGTGAGGCAGAGTGCAATGAACATCAGAGAAACGGAAGGGAGAAACAAAGAAGGGTCTATTAAGGGATGCTATAGGAAGCAATAGTTTAAAAAGGAGAAAAAACCGCAAGAGGCAATCTGAGATTTAGAGTGGGAATTGCCATTGCAAAGAAGGAAGCATAAAGAACAAAAAGTAGAAAGAAAATGAAGAGAAAAGGGGGATGAGGGAGAGTGAAGAAGGAGATTGTAGGGGAGAATAAAGCAAGCATTTGAATAGAGCAGCTGCATATCCAGTCTTATTAAGGAGAATAGAGAAGGATGGAATGACAACTCTTGCTCTGTCTGGGAATAAGGAGGTGTTTTTTTCAAATTTAAAACCAGTTGGTTATATACATATTTTAGGATCACGCTTTGATTCCGATAAGAGCAAACAAAGAACATACACCCCAAGCTGTCCAACAGTTTCCACAAATCAGTTTTTGGATTTCAGAATCTTTAAGCTATTTATGGGATGTTAAGAGGTCTGCTGTTATATAATGCTTTGGGTTGTAAGGGACCTTTAAAGCTCCTCTGGTCCAACCTCCCTGCAATGAGCAGGGACATCTCCAACCAGCTCAGGTTGCTTAACCTGACCTTAAATGTTTCCAGGGACGAGGAATCCACCCTCTCTCTGGACAACCTGTGCCAGTGCTTTACCACCCTCATCGTAAAAGATTTCTTCCTTATGTTCAATCTAAATCTACCTTCTTTTAGTTTAAAACCACTAAAGCTTGTCCAGTTATGCTTTTATGTATCCTGTTATGTTTTTATTTTTCATGTTTGGAAAAAAAATATAATTAAAAAAAAAAATGTCCAAACCTACCAAGTGTTCACTATTTGACCTGATATTCAAGTTTTGTCCAGTCCAGTCTTGTCATACCTCCTTGTGCCAGTGGTAGAGCAAAGCAGCCATCTTTGTCACAGACAGTTCCTAAACCTCAAATGGTAGCCAAGTGATCCTGGGTTCTGGTTCCATTTCTTCAGGTAAATATTCTTCACAGCCATTATTAGTCACTATGACCTTTATCATAAATGGCAGGCAACTAGCACATCCTTTCAAATCCAAAGCAAAAATACAGAAACTGCACAAACCACATACTCCTAGAAGTAAAACCAGCTTCCCTATTTCCTTTTGTAACACTTGAAATAAATATAAAAAACCTAAGCCAGGCTAGCCTAGCTGCTCAATGTTCTGGCCAATAGACAATGAGCTTAGTCCAGACCAAGAATAGGAACCAGAAGCTCTTGATATCTAATATTGCTCTTACATGCCATGGACAGCTGTAATTGGGACAGTGTGTATTAGGATCCTTCCAGGAGGTCATGCCCATGTGATGTACTCAGGCCACTGTACATCCAACACTCCTCAGCAGTGGTAGCAACACTGAATTTTATGGTCCCAAGAATAAGTACAAAATAAATTTTCTGGGACAGGATGTCTATGCCTTCTTCCTAGCTGTTTCTATACCTCCTGTAAGGTAACATTTACATCTCTGTAAATACCTCAGCATTCCTCTTTATGATATTTGTAGCAATTGGAATACAAAACAACACCCTTCCTACCTTTACACATGCCCTTACTATTATGCACATAATACTGCTTACAAGTCCAAGTCCAGGTGTTTTACACACATTTTGACAACACTTTTCTCTCCCCAAATACTCTCAAAACCAGACTGATTCATCCCTAGCTAAGGCAGCACAGTCAAAGAATCCAATACATTCCCTAAACTCGCCTTCCTATTCCACCTGACGTCTATTGTCTCGTACATGCAAATGCTTGATCTCAGCCAAGAACAGCTGTAGGTTGATGCAGCTACACAGTTGCACCCCGGGCTTGGCCCTGTAAATTACAACCTTGAACAGCAACTGCAGTCTAATTTACACAAGGCACAGGGACTAGTTTCATACAGCAAAACTTATTACAAGAGCTATTCTTTAAAAATATAACCTGAAAAGAAAAATTGAAAGTTGATTTTTTACTAACTAATCTTGCCAAGAATCTGTCATGTTGTCACAACAGCCTCTGAAAAATAGGCTATTGCCTTTGCTTGGGGAGCATGCTGCGAAGGCAGGAGACAGACACCCATGGTGGAGATAACTGGAAAGGCAACTTCTTCCCAGGTACTATCCACCTCTTTGCTCCATAAAGGCTCTTCAGCTTCTAAATTTCCAGTTTTTTCAGATCGCGATGTTCTAAATTGACTTCTGAACATACAACAAATCTTAAAAGCACCTTAGAAGGACTTTTTCCCATTTGGAAGCACACCAACCCAAACCCAAAAGACAGCGTTGCCATTAGCACCGGCCGTGCCATCCCTCGCCCCACTTGCACACAGAAGCCAGTGGTCACCGGGCCTCCAGCCAGCACCAAGTGCCACTTACAAGGGCGCCGGGTGCTTGTCCTTGTCACTGACAACACCACCACCACTGAAACGGATTAATTTCCCCTCCGCCGCTCCAGCCACCGCCCTTCTGGGCAGCCCGGTCGGGGCTGGCAGCTGGCAGGGTCCCCTCCGCCCCGAGGGCAGGTCCCGGGGCCCGGCGGCCAAGCAGAGGGGGGGGCCGCCTGCACCTGTTCGGCAGCGGAGGGAATGGGGGATGCTTCTGCCCGAGGGGGTCCCTGCGGGAGCGGGCAGAGCAGGCGGCCCAACCTCTCTCTCTCTCCCTCCTTCCTTCCCTCCCTTCACGCTCCCTCCACCCGTGAGGGGTCCCGGCCGGCGGCGGGGGGCGGCAGGAGGGGCAGCAGCCGCCGGGCGCGGACCTTCCCCCCGCAGACCCCGCTCGGCTACCCCGCCGCGCTCCCGTACCTGCCCCGCGCGCGGAGCCGGGCAGCGACTGCGCGACGGCGGCGAGGAGAGACATGGGCAGGGCAAGGGGAGCGCCCCACCGGACCTTTAAACCCGCGCCGGCGGCGGGACTACAGCTCCCAGCGGCGGCAGGACTGCGGCGGGATCGCGGTGGGACTACCGCGGGACTACAGCTCCCAGCGCTCCGGGCACGGGCTCGCGCTCTGCCCTTGGCGCAGGCGCGCTGCGGGGCCGGGCGGCGGTGACGGGCGGCGCGGCTGCGCTCAGCGCTCGCCGCCTCTCCCCGTGGCGGCCCGGGCGCTCCGTCCTGCCCCGGCCACCGGCCCTGCGCCGCGTCCCGCCTGCCGAAGGAGGGGCCGCCCCGGCCGTCCCGCGGAAGGGCGGATTTGCCGCCCTCCCGTTCGCTCCCCTTTCTCCGCCGCCGCACGCGTGACGCCTTTGTCAGGCTCCGGGCCCTCGGCTGGGCCCGCTCCTCCGCCCGGGGCCATGGCCGAGCAGACGGGCTTGGCGCTGCCGCAGACCATGGACAGGTACGGGGAGGGAACGTTCGGGCTGGGCCTGTGAGCCCCACACTGTGGGTTTGGGGCCGGTGTCGCGGGTCTGGTTTCATTTTTTGCCTTCTAGAATCCTTGGTGGTCTGGCAGAAGTTGTGTGAGCGCTGTCGCAAAGCAGCGCAGGGTACCGCGGGCAGCTGAGGGGCGTGGAGGGATCGCTCCCGCAGCCCTCGGGCAGCAGGAGGTGTGCGTGTGCCTGAGCTGGGACGGGCCCTGGGGCAGCTGGGAGGCTGCAGGAGCCTGTCCCTGGGTCTGGGAGAGCCTCTGGGTATGGACGCACTGACGTGCCCTTAAAGTGAGGCACCAAAAGATGACCTAAGCTTCGCCGGCCTTGCGTGTTTTGTTGCTGGTTTTATGATCTAAAGAAAGCCTACAGTTGCTTTCTGGAGCGTTCTTAAAAACTACGGCCTTAGAAGTATTTTGACTTAAGCATCTTTCCTCTTCTCTAATTACTGACTTGTAAATTCTATTTATTATACTTGTTTTCTCTTTGTGCTTTTATTTCAATATGTAGCACTTTCACCCTGTTCCACTGAGCCCTTAAGACTCCTTAAATGTAATTTCGACTGATCCAGGAAGCCCTTGCAACCTATCCCTACAAGCAATAAACCACATTCACAGCCTGTTATTGCGGGAGTTGTAATAGCCTGGTATCTCAGAAGGTGGGGACCCAGAAGCAATCAGGCTTCTGTTCATGAACCTGTCAAGTTTTCATCATAAGCAAGCAAAAAGAACCCTGGTGGTTTTCTCCTTTCCAGGTCATCTCTAAGGAAAGAGTATTTAATGAAACACAGCCTGTCATCAGGCAGGTGGTGGAAATACAAACTGTGTGAGGTAGGGGTAGAACTTGTGCAGCCTGGAAGGTGAGGATGAGAAGTTCCAGTTTGATGTAGAAAGAGGATAAAAGTGATTTGGGGAGAGAAAGTTGGTGTTTTAAAAAAACTGAAAAAGTGAGAGATGGCAAAGGGATGATTTATGTTATAAGAGTATTGCAGAATCAACTCCTCTTAAACTAAAAAAAAACCAAAACCACAACAAAACCCCAAACAAACAAACAAACAAACAACAAAAAAACAAACAAAAAACCTCCCCAAACATTCATCTTCATCCTGGCTTTTGTAGTCCAGTAATATATAGTATTTTGTTTTGGAGTTCTAGGAAACCATAATATTCTGAGTGGATGCCCTGCTGCCCATGGCTATTGTATCACGCTTTGAAGTCCTAGTTCACCCTGCTGGGAAATGGCTGTAAGGTGGCTTTTATAATCTTTGTTGTGACCAACTGTTAAATTAAACAGTTAATTAAAAAAAAAAAAGGGAAATTAGTTACCTGGTTGCCAAACCAGCTTGCTGTTCTTCAGTTGTTACCTGTACCAGACATGTGGGTTTTGATGTACATTTAATATTCTTATATCCTTTCAAGTTTGTGAAATTAAAATTTGTGTCTCTGGCTCTTTTCAAAGACTTTTTCTAGTATACTTGGAGTAGCTTGATATGCAAAATAATTGGAAAGTGTCTCTGATTTCCTTAATAACAAGGACAGCAGGGAAGGAATTTGAAGTACCTAAGTAGGATAAAAGGAAATATGAAGAGAGGCTGTAGCTTTCATATAAGAATTCATTTGGCTCAGTATAGGAAACCCTAGAAACAGGAGGGTGACAAGTGGTGAATGTAGTAGTAAGAAGGAACTGAGTATTCAGGATTTTATTTTAAGTCAGAGTGTAGCACAACATCAATAGAAGGATTTTGGACTAACTAAGACCTCAGAAGGCAGTCGGTGTAAATAATTCTTCTGGTTTATATTGGTTTATGGAGCAGGGTTACATTTGAATAAACAGATTTTTATTCATCTGATATTTCTGAAGGTTGTACATAACTGTTGTCATGTTGTTTGTAGTGGTGAAAAGGATAAACCTTCAGTATTTCATCTTAAGGGACATATCCCATGGTTAAATTACTTGTGGGGATTCTGAGAAATGGAAATACTTCTTCTATCCTGTTATCTTTTTTGCTCATGACAGATATTTGTTTTTGTTAGTGAGAAAAAAAAATAGGTATGCAAAAGCTTAAGAGTAATTGCTAAGGCATTATAGCTTAACACAAAGTACATACTTTTAAATGAAATACAGATCTTTTAGTGAAGGATGCAAAAAACAGCTTTCCACTGAAGATGACTTTCATGTGGATTCTAATAGGTAAGGAGGGGAAAAAGAAGGGGTTTCTTCTGTTTCCAGTACCTAGATCACCACCGAGAGTGGTGATGTTCTGTTGTATCAGGAATTAGGTGTTGCTGTAGATTTGAACGCATGCACTGCTTTGTATACAAGGATCAGAGCTCTCAGAGAAGTTCTTTCATTCTCTCTTTGTGAGAGGGAACAGTTGGATTCTTCTCTTGACTCTTAGATTCTATACCTGTATGATTACAGGCTTTTTTACTTAATAAAGAAAGTTGGATTTCTCCAGTGCAAGGACTGACTTGATAGCATCTCGACATTGTTGCCTGGGATTCATCTTTCTTTGATGTATTTTTGCTCCATCCTTTATTTTCCTTGCATAATTTCAGTCTAGAAGCAACCCATGGATTTATAACAAAGAAGGTAAATAGCTGTTAAGATGTAAGGAGTTAGTTACTCAAAATTTCTGGCTAAGGATTTTATACTTACCTGAAGGATTGGCTATAGCATAAATACAAGAAGCATGACCATGAAGTGACACTACATTGTGGAGCTGTCTCATCTGCAGCATTTAGGAAACTAATCCATGATTGACATCGTCTTTTCTAGCCTCAAAATTGGAATTTCCATCCCTCTTGTAATTTTTTTCTTCTCATTCATGTTCAAATAACACTTCCAGATCATAAGTCTTAAAATGCTGTCCTTTTCTGCAAGCAGAAATCTTTTCAATCTATGGTAAAAAGCCGTATTTCTGGACTAATGTGTACACTTGAAGGCAGAGATTAGTAATCTGTCTAAATGGTGAGGTTTTATTATCATTTCATTATTTTTAATCCCTTTGTTCATGTTAGTTTAATGCATAAATTACAGAATTATAGTAATCTTCATTAAAACTTGAAATTAGGTGGCATTGGGTTTATGTGCTGTTAATGTGAGCTGTAATGCTAAAATGTACTCATATTTTTAAGCTTTATTCTCTTGACTTCAGTTGAATTACATGTGGATTGCTCTTGTAATTGGTTATGCCAAGGCTTCAGAATGCTGGGGTTTTGTTTTTTAAAGCATGTCCTTTGGTAGTGATTTGTGGTATTTAACATACTATCTAAATTAAAGACAACTGCTCCCTTTTTTCCATATATCTGCCACCTGGTCACAACATGGTCACCATTGCTTTCTTTTACTTCAGTCTTCAAAGGTGTTAGTCAAAATTCGATGGATAATCTGTTGAAGGCTTGTGCAGGTACATGCTGAAGAATCAACACAGTGGTAATTCTAGCATGGTCTAATTTTTGAATTAGCATTTGTCATTTTCTGACTGGATGGTAGTTGCTCAGTTGTGGTCAATATCGTTGATAAAAACTAGAGCAACATGATGTGACTTTAACTCTCTACCCTTGCCATTCCCGACTGAAAGGAGACAAGAGAGCTGAAATTGCAAGTAGACTTTAAAAGCAATTAAGCAGTAAATTGTAGTTTGCTTAAGAAATTACTCATACTATCATGTTGCAACTAAATTTTCTCTTTGCCAGATCACTGATTTATTGGAAAAATGCTAGCAATTGTAGTTCAAAAATTGCAAAATAGCATTGGGTTTTCTATTGCAGTTTTTGAACTGTCATGGTAATTTTTTTTTTTTTTTTTCCCCCCAAGAAAAAAGAATATGCCATGGCTTTGTACATAATTTTCAGTTTCTCTTTCCATTCCAGTCACCATTTGTGGAGGTATTTGTGTTGAGATCAGTCATTTCCTTCCTTCTGTGAAAGTGCAGGCACTGATTTAGTTTTATTGGCACAATTTTTTTAGTTTTATTGGCACAATACTTTAGTAACCTAATACGCGGTTTTGGATTAAGACCCTAATGCTACAACCTAGACAGTGTAATTAGTGCAGTGTGGTCCTTGATTGAAGATGTTTATTCTGAACATGTCAAACTTGTACTGGATGTTGTGTTCCAATTTCTCTCACTGACAGAAGCCGACACGCAAGTAACTCTTTGTAGGAGTGGGGTTCAACCAGATAAGATATGCAGAGTAATAAGCAACATAAAGCACAATTCAGGATTTATGTATTATCTTTATTTTTCACAGAATGCCATCTCTGCAGTTACTCAATCTGTTTGTTCTACTTGTACTGATTAAGCATGTCTCTCTTCCTTGTCCTACCTGAAGTAATTATTTGCTTTCTTCACAACAGAGTTAAACTCTTTTGAGAGAGGTCTTCTAACTTCTGGTCGAAGTCTGTCAGTGTCTAGAAGTACCTGGCTTTCTGTTGTTCCTTGAAAGTAGGTTATTCATGCTTACGAGGAAAGGGTGTGTAAGAGTGAAGAATGGACTGTGCTGGGTTAATCTCTACCAGAAAGGAAAAAAGGAGTTTGTTTTTCCCTGTCCTTACCCCAGCTATTTGGAAGTTGATGTTGATACAGGATGGAAAAAGCAAAATCACACATATCTTGGAGAGTGGGTTTCAAGAATGAAAGTTTGAAACAATAATAACTTTGTAATAGCTTGTTTTTTCATTACTGCTTCATCCCAGGTACATCCCTTACTATTTTGCTTCACTTTATGCTGAAGGTTCTGTGTAGATTGACTTCTTCCTGTGTCTTACCAGTAAAGATGATTAGTGGAGACTTAATGCAGACCTGTACACTGCCTTTTGCCCATGTGAAATATGCAGGTGGCAGCATGTTATTTATAAATTATCTTAACCTTTTGACTGTCGTCTTATGTATGTTATTTTTCTATCTTTGGTGTGCTTAGGAACAAATGTACATGTTTTAATTGCTGCTTAACAATTAACTTGTACCTGCAGACAGCAGGTAATTTTTCTTCCTATTTAAGTGTGAGGAAACTCCTGAAAGACAACTTAAAATTTTTTGTTCTCAAAATCTTGGTATCCCGTGTATTATGAAGGCATACAAATAATATTTTCATTTGTTATGTTCACTTTATCTAAAAAGACTATACAAACCTGTGTTTATTGATCTCTTCCATATAAAAGTGTTCAGACTCCGTAATAGTTCTTAAACCTCTAATGGTTTCCTTTGCCGTGGTGTCTTAAAGTGCTCACTGAAGTTGAAACTTCTGACAATTAATGCAAATGTGTTGAATGTATAATGTATATGTATAATAATTTACAGACAAATATCAAAAGGTTCAAGTATCAATTTTGGAACATCTTTTTAGGAGTAATACTTAAAGTGGTAATGAATATGCCAGCTGTTTTAGGTTTGTTTGGTGCTTTTGACATTTGCCTTTTAACCTGCTTATGGCCTTTCTGCATTGCACAGAGGGTAGAAAGTTCCTGGTGTGAAAATAAGTGCTTTCTGATGCACGTTTTATTCTTCTCAGCAGCGGAATGGGCCAAGTACTAGATTTTTGTAGGATGTAATACCTACCTTTATCGAAAGAATGCATGACTTGTTCATGCTTTTACTAGCGTTTGTAGGTTACCACAAGTAGCAAATTCATCAGTGCAAAAGAATAAGAGGACTCAAGTGCTTAAAGCAAACTGCTTCTGGCTGATGTTTCTAAATGAAACTGTTGAGATTACATAAACTGGGCAAAGGGCTGGAGCACATGACTTACTGGGAAAAGCTAGAGGGAACTAGGCCTGCCTGAAGGAGGGATGGCTTGGGAGATCTGATAACCTTCTATCTACCAAGGTTACTCAGAAGACTGACTGTGGAGGTTCCTGGCAGGATGATGACAATCCACTGTAAATTTGAACAGAGAAGTTTTCAGTATGTGAGGATGGGAGTGATGCAGTTGAGCTTGGAAACAGGTTGCCAAGTGCAGATGTAGATCTCTGCCCATGGGGCTTTTCAGGACCCAACTGGAGAACACTGCTGTCTGGTCTGAATTCTGTGTTGCTTCTGTCTTGGGCAGGAGGTCTGACAAGACTGTGATACCAGGTCTAGATGCAATCCCAGTTTAACTGGGAAAACAGCACAGTATCATTTGCACTGCATAAATTAAGCATACTGTGCTGGAGGTGCCACTAGGGAGGTACAGTCCACTGACACCTTCTAGCAATTCTGCACTTGGCCTTTCTTAGCACTAGCTCTGAAACTTGTACCTAAAAGTTAAGATAACTTCCTGTCTAGTTGGACTGGGAATTTGCTTTTTTTTTCTCATAAGAATTTTTGCTCCTGTCATGTTAATGCTAATATGAGTGCTTTTTGTCAAGAATCTCTAAAACTCAATGGAAGTGCTTATGCTCAGGATTTTTGTGTCAGTGATTCTGGGAGAAGGATTAGACACCTCTTGCATAACACTACTGTAGGATAAGAAAACTTACAATCAAAATGGCCACTTTTAAATGCTGCTTAAAAAAAATTTGCACTGAAGTTGTATTAAAGCAGACTAGCTGTTCATTTGTTTCTAAGTTAACATAAAAATTAAACTGGCCTGCTGTATAATAGTTTCCCCTATAACAAGTAAATACCGGTTGATCTAAGGGCTAACCAGGGAATCCTTGTATGTGCTTATGCTTGGAAACAACTCTGACAGAAACAAACTTTTTGAGTAAGTGTTGTTAGTGTTTTTAGGTTTTCAGGTGATTGCTGATGAGAGGTATGGATTGTTCAGTGTTCTCAGTTTATGTATCTCTGCCTGTTTCCCCCTACGGCCATGCAGCTCTTCTTCAATGTGTACATATTAAAAGAAACTAACACAATGGGAAGGTGGTAAATAATAGAGTTATCACGGACAAGAGGGGCTGGCATTCAGTGGTATTTTTTTTAAGCCATTTTGATACAATTAATTATTTCTTCACAATCTTTCTAGAAAAAAGACAAGACCCTCTATTTTAAACCTGCAGTGTGGTCATTATGTATCTTGCAGATCTCTTCTCATTTGTTTCTTCTAAGTGCCTCCTCCTGGAATGTGAATATTTTTGTTTAGAAGTGGATATTTTTTATTGGACTAAAATGTGCCAACATAAGTTAGCTTTCTGTGAGGGGTAAAATTACAGAAGACCATGTGCAGGGTGCTTGTGACTGTTCTGCTGGTGAGTCATGCAGGCAGTTCCACAGCCTGTCGAAGAGAGTTACTTAATGTTATGATCAGACACCTTGCAGTTTCGTTCACATTTATTCAGAGTAAAGACATTTCCAAATTTTCAATGTCTGCCACATTTGATAGGTCGTTTTTGTTGTTCTTGAGGTGTTAACATCCCAAGAATTTATCTTGTTGACATTTACAATTTTTTGGTAATTTTTAGGTCAGAAATTGTTCCAATTTTTATTATTAGGATTATATAAGATGACTGACTTAAATAGAGCTTTTTGGTTTGTTCTGTTATACTGTAAATTATCTGGTAAAAAATAGAAATTATAAACTGAGAATAACTTGAGTAATAGTGTCTGTCATAAACTTTTGAGTTCAGAGCAATTTGCTTACTTTGGAGTCTTCCACTTCTTGCAGTTGTAGGACTACACTTCCATTTTATTTTTTTCTTCTCTTTTCTTTGGAAGAACACAACAGGAAGATTGCTTACCCTCTATGGTCAGTTTAACCATGAAACTCTCCAGGAATACATAAAAAAAAAATCAAACTTCTATTTCACAAATACTTTCCCTAAAAATTGAATGTAAAGCAAGGAGCCGTGTTTGGTTTCTAACAGATGTCTATGGTAATGTATTTACTTTTGTAACTAAAGCTACTGTGCCTAAAGATTCATTTGTGCACTAACTGTGTGGCACTGGAAAATGGCTGCCGGAGATTGAGCTCACATGATAAAGACTCTGTGAATAACTTTGCATTTCTTATCATTTGCTTTTCACAGCAACAGCTTAATGTCAAGATGGTTACAGTTTTAGGCAGGTCAAACTTGGTCTATTCTGTATGTAGGTCGCTCCTGATATTTGTAGCATCTGTCATCTACTCTGTACATGCACCACAAATACCAATATTGGTATTTTTCTGCAACTCTCTTCCCCTTTCACCGAGTACAAAATATCATTGTTTAATGTTGGTAAATAGAAACTACATATTTTTATCTTCATATGGAGTCTGATCATCTTAGAGGTAATTAATATGTTTAAAGTCACATTCAAGGAAGTAATTTTAAATAGCCTCTAAAACGTAATTTCCTAGTTGCTTCACATCTTTGTTACTTCCTGTGTTTGTGATTATTGACAGATTGGTCAAACAATGCTTGAGAAAATGATTTCCTTATATTGTATCATATGCTATCTGAATTATAAAAAAAATCCATTAAATTTTTAAAGCATTAGCTTAATGCTATTAGAATTCTTCACTGTTTGCTAGGTATGTATGTACTTGACTATGTGTCAGCTTTCTGTTCAAATCATGTTCAAAGCATGTTTCAGTTTTGGAAGTAAATTGTGTGTGTGCGTGTGTGTATGGAGTTCTTTGTTTAGGTTTTGTTTGGTTGGTTTTTCTTTTTACACTTAGTTTTAGTCACTTTTGTTTTTCCTCCTAAGAAGGTAAGAATCAGTGTTACCCGCCCCCAGCAGGCACGCAGTAGCTTAAATTGTTAGTTGTAGGCCAAGCTGCTAATATACAATAGTAAGAGTTCAGTCAGCAAAATGTAAAAAGCTTTAGTAATAAAGTGCTTATTGTATGAGTAATAGTTTTTCCTGATTTGTCGTTTGTACATATCTAGAAGGGCCCTGTTCTTCCTCCCTGACTTAAGAAATAAAACAAATGTTTCTAACATCAAAATTCATTGTATATTTAAAGGCTGGTAGCAAGGCCGCTGAGCTTTGGTGACTTCTCAGGTTTTCCTTTTGAAAAAGTAAGAGTATGGTAATACTAAAGCCTTTAAGATAACTGAATTTTGAAGACTTTGCAAAAGGAATGTGTCTGAATAACTGGTTGCAAAGGTTTAATTCATCCAGAATGAAAGCTAATTTTTTTACTGACAGTCTAGATTTGGCAAACTAGAGACTAAAACCCAACAAGATAGCTAGATCTGGGGAGGGATTCCTTATTCTAAGCTGGCTAGAAGAAAAGACCATAAAAACCTCCTAAGGCATAATTTAAGCACAATAGGTGATGCCTAGCAATCGAAGGTTTAATTTTATCCACGGGCTAGAAAGCAGCCAGCAGGATTCAGTGAACTGTCCTTTACTCATATCTCTGCCTTTATATAGTGCAATGAACTCAAGTGTAAAATATTTCCCCTTCATTTAAACTGCAATTGAAAATATAATAAAGCTTGAATTGAACTTCTGATAATCAGTAGATCTTTCTGGTGCACTTTTTAGTTAATTATTCTATGGGGTTTTAATGTGTTTGTTTACTGGGTTTTAGTTATCCACATGCTTTTATTGAAAGCTTTTTAAAATCTAGTTTAT
The DNA here is from genome assembly GCA_013397755.1 of Cnemophilus loriae. Lineage (NCBI taxonomy): Eukaryota > Metazoa > Chordata > Aves > Passeriformes > Corvidae > Cnemophilus > Cnemophilus loriae. The sequence continues at coordinate 1,097,833 of VZTF01002606.1, read as the reverse complement.
ACATTGTCATCCTGAGGTTAGAGGAAGTCAGAACCTGTACGTGAATACTACTTGTGTGACCATATGTTCACAGCAACATTAGCTTGATATTCTGAACTGAAGCTTTTTCTATTGAAAGCACTGCTTTTGTAGGAAAGTGTAGCTACTGTTATGTCTAGATTCTTAACAATGTCTCCTTTTACCCAGCATTACACCCTATCTTGATGACTAGGCAGAGCGGAATTGGGTATAAGGTCACATGACTTTCAGGACGTCCTTTGAGAATTTTAGACTTTGTTTCAAGGTAACAGCATGTTTTCTAGAGGAGTGATACTGGCTGGTATATGGCTGCTATGCCATGCTGCCTTAAAAGCATCCACTAAAGTCACGATGGAGCATCTAAGACCGCTATTTTTGCAGCGGTATCTCTGTTCTTTACTCAGTGTATTTCCTGTGTGTGTTTTTCCTCTTAGGATAGCATAAGGGTTTTTTGAGTTTGATAGGTGGGTCTTGGATTGAAGATAAAAGTATTTTCCACTGTGTTTGATGGCCAGGAAAATATTGGGGAAAGAGCGGTGTTCCATCTATAATCCTGCAAGTGAGTTCATCTCTTCTGTCACTTAATCTCCTCTGTGAAGCATGACATAAGCTAACGTTTCTCGGGTTAATGGTCTCTTTGTAGCCTTTATCAGGGGTTTGTAGGCTAGTGTTGCGTTGTCTTGTGACCAGGCAGTGGCCCTCTGGCACAAGATCTTGCTGCTGCTGGTTCTTCAGACTCAGGAAAAGGAAATGCTTAGTGGTAGCATTTGCAGTGTGGTGTTTCCCTTGCTTTTTGAGAGAACAGTTTGCTGTCCCCCTACTAAAATTCCAGCCAGCTCCAAAGCAGCCTAATGCTACTAGGTAACTCCATTTTTCTGACATCCTAGTCTTCCAACTTAAACATGATCTTGTAATACTTAGAGTGTAGTTGGCAAGTTTAGTGTAAAGCTTATCACTATTCATCATCAAAGATATTTTATCTGTTGACATAGACTATGCATAAAAAGTTTTTATAGAAGCTCATGAAAAATTGCCTTATCCAAACAGCAGACTTGTGGGTCATCCTTTAGAACAGTGCCTTTTTATGGCCAGTTATTGGAATGCTTTCAGTCATTTCTTCCAAGGTATGTTTTCACCCCTCACTGACTTGGCTTTCTGTGCTATTGTTGCTGTCAGTTACGTTTCAGCCTTTTCACTTCCTTCTTTTTGGATGTGAAATTCAAGAGCCATGGGCTGCTCAGACACTTGGTGCTTAGCAGGACAAGGATGCTTTACTCTTATGGCAAGATATCAGCAAATTCCTCCCACTTTAAGGAAAAGAGGTGTGCTTTATGATGTGGGAGAAATGCAGAAAATTTCTTATTTTATGAAAGAACTGTAATGAGAGGGAAAATGCATTTTTAGCTCATGATTCTAGAGCATGTCATGCATGTTCAAATTTGCATTTCCCACGGCAAGAGTTGGGTCTAAAAATCCAGTAGAACTTTCTTTTCCGATAGGTTTTCTGGTTTTGCTGACCATTCATATTTGTATGCCACTGAACATAAGGGGAAAAATTCCAAGATGTTTCCGTTCCCACTTGCAGTACTGAATATTTGAAACCAGATCATAAAACAGCTGTGCTGTCCCAGTCTAGCAAGTTCTCTTCCATTAAGTGTTGTGGATACAAGGATATCTGCTGGGTCTATGGTGCTTTAGAAATTTTTGCAAATCTTTTACTGGTGTGTATATATAATCAACATGCTGCTTTTAAATTACTTTTTTGTATTGCTTTACACAGTTATGCCTGCTTGAAAACAAAGCTGTTTCACAATGAATTCAGCTTTCATGAATTGAGTCAGATTTGATTTAAATAACATCAATTCAATACTGTCTTCCCTCCCATCTAAGACTGGTTTTGGAAAAAAGGAACCTTTAGAAGGGGTATAGCTTAATAAAAAGGAGAGCAGTCTCAGTATGTCTCATACTGGAGGTCTTATGGATGTGTTGGAGCTGTAGTTCCAACCAGGTACCAGAGAGAGTGGGCTCCTTACTGGTAAGAAACTTGTGGTTCGGAGGAACCTGGTTTTAGGCAGGCCTTGGTTTCTTAGATTAGTATTGTAACATTTGGAGTATAGGATTTCTAATCTTCAGTACAACTTTCTTCCCATCTGCTTTGCTCTTAACACAAGCAGTGCCCTGAAAAGAGTTTGTCTTTGCTAGAGGCAAAAAAACAGATGCAAAAAATGCATTATTCTCAGAGTCAGAATAGAATTTTTGAGACCGGAAAGCTTCATCTGCTGGGGAGCTGATACTAATAGGCATTTGTAACCTTATATTCAGAGCCGCAATAGTGATATTGGTCTGGGGTTTTGTATGTTTTGTTTTGGTTGGTTTTTTTTTTTTTGAGCCAAGGAAGTGTGGAAAAATACATTAGTGTTATTGATTTGGCTATGCAGAAAGTCATCAAGGGGAAAGGTTTGAGTTTCTATCAGAAACAATGCTTTGTTCCACCTTTTCAGCCCTTTCTATTTCAGGTTATCTGAGTAGCAGCCTGATTCAGTGGTAAGAATCAAGGTCATATTTTATTCAGTACAAGAAAATGGAAAATCTGGCAAGAGTCTAGATACCTGTTTTGAAATGGTTTTATTTAGTCCTTTCTGCTACAGCTGCTGTCAATGGAAAGAGATAAAGCTGATGACAGTATACAGGGAATTTACTGTTCATTATTCATGACTTGCTAAAGGTTTAAGTCTGTAAAGGATTTTGTTAGTCCTTTCATAGGTCTTTCAGGTTTTCAGGTATGATTGGCTGGCAAGAAATTGGATGAAGCAATTAAAGAAAATGCGCATTTTTTTTTTCGTGACTTACTGACCTTGACAGAGAACTTGAGAACAGAATTTAATCTACAACCATTGTTGTGGACAAACTCACTAGTTAAAATTGCAGTGTAGCAAGATTATGTTCATACTTAAATGTCATTATTTGAATAATCTCTAGATTCGCATTTTGTGATGGTATCTTCAGACCTAACTAGTTCTGTTGCGAAGCCTTTAATTTATAAATAAAAATCTGAATTACAAATTTAGAGCAGTTGTAGACTTAAATAGAATGTGGAATGAATGAGTGAATGTTTACCTGTAATGCAGAAAAAAACTGCTGAAGAAGAACAATTATCAATAGTATTGTATGGTATTATTTGTTCTTAAAGTAAATTTGGGGATTCTTAATGTAAGTGAAAATCAAGAAACAGTGCAAGAACTTGTGTTCCGTAAGAACTTGATATTGAGTGCAATGAACCAAAATGTCAGCTATGCTTTGTAATCCTTACAAATCTTAGTTGTGGTCTCAGCATTTTCATCTAGATTCTTACTAACTTGTGGCTTGTCTGTCTTTCCTCCTCCTGCTTAGGAAGGTTAATGTGTCCTTTCATTTGGGACTGCAGTAGGTGCACACTGGGAGCACAAAGGCAAAAAGAAGGGTGGTGTCACGGGAGTGCATAGCATGAGAATTTTGATACAAACCAGTGTGGAGAAGGACAGAAAGAAGCCAAGTCAGACTTTGATTTTACCTTCCCATTAAGACGAATGGTTGAAACTACAGTTCTGATTCCAGCTGTCAGTCACCAACTGCAAAGTCTACTCAAATTCAAGCTGAGGCAGCTCTAGTTTTAGACCACCACAGTTTAAATTTACATCTGTACCTACTATAATGTGTGCTGTACTTACAACTGGACATGTGGACATTACAGGTTCCTTTTACGGATTGTTCAATATTTAATTGCTTTCTCTTTAGTCTTCCCTGGAATCTGAATCTCAAATTTTATTCCCTTTTACAAGTATGCTGGTAATAAATTGCTACAGGTTGCCTTCTGCTCTGACACACTTGCAACTTTTTCAACATACTTCTACTACTATATATGTTAAAAAGATTCAGTGCTGTAAAGAATGTCTTGCAAGTATTTTGCAGGCACAGTCATTTCTATTAAAAAAACATGGCTGTTCTTCTGTAAAAAAACACTTTCAATTTACAAATAGAATACTACCCAAAATAGTGGGGTCTTGAAAGCAAAGCTTTCAAATAGACAACAATATTTTTTCAAATAGAAACAATAATTTCAAATAGACAACTTCAATTTCTTGAAGTTGGAGCCTGACAAAATTAAGTTTCCCATTGCAGATTCTTCCTTCTTTTTCCTCAAAGAGGAGGTAAAAACAAAGCAAGAGGAAAAGCATAGTGAACCACTGTAACATCCTGGCATAGAATCCACAATCAGGATTCTCAAATAATAAAGTTGTTCTGTTTACTAGTGCCAGAGCATTTCTCAGTTTCTTCTTCTCTTAGTTACTGTCTGTTACTAGTTACACATAAGAAACCTTCTAGTGTTTCGTCTTAATGTTACTCAAGTTGTTAAGAGAACAAAAATTCATCATCAAAGTAGTGATGCAAAACTTCAGTTAGGTCACAATGTCTAATTAGATTGTGTCTTGGTAGTTAGATTATACGGATGCTGTTGCTGTGCTCCTTTATAAGGGTTTAACTGTGATTGCAGTGGCTTGCATAAAATACTTTTTAAAAATCAAACCATTATATATATACCTATACTTACTGTAAGATCCTTATTTTGATAAATTCTGGTTTATTACGTAAACTTCAATATCTTCAGTATGGGAATTAGCAAACTGTTTCACAGTAAAAATTATTGGCTGAACACATCTGATATTTTCCTAGTTTAGATCCATATTTTGCTTTCCCTTGTAAGTTGGCCAGAAGTCTGGCCTAATCATCAGGCCAGATATCTGGGAATTCCTAGGTTCTGTGCTCACTTCAGGTCAGGTTGTATAGACTGTCAGCCTTGTGTTTTCTCCTTACAGAATTAATATATTTGAATTTTCATATCCACATAATTCTCCAAAGCAGAAATTTCCTCCTCTACTGGTACAATAGTATTCTTGAAGTACTTTGTAACTTAATTGATATTTAGTTCAAACAAGTTGACTTTATATAATACTTCGTCTTTTCAAAGAGAGGGTATGAAGTTGATATAATTGTTTAGAGTTTTTTGTGATATATTTTATCATTTGTGTTGTTTTATCATTTAAGTGGATTGGACTTAGTTTCCCAAGTAACGGACTACAGTATTGATCTTATATTTTTAGAATTAAAAAAAAACTTACCGAAATTTCTGTTGTAGAAGGAGATGATAAAACAATTTTAAAATATGGATTTTTTCATATGTTGAATTATTCAAAGGCTGGACTACAGTCTCAATGCTTTTTAATCATAAATTATCTAAAAGTTTGATTAATAATTCAGAATGTATAAAGCAGTTGTTTAGCTATCTGTAAAATTATGTTTATTATGTTGATTTTATACCAAAACTGTGATACAAAATACTTACACTTCTGGTGATTAAGAATGAGGTAACAACCATCATCTCCTCTAGGTGCACATTTTCTGAAGCTGCATGCTTTCACATGTGAATGTTTATTTTAAGCATGTAAAAGTAGCAGAAAATATCTTTTTTCTTTCCTTCCTGTGATTACAGAAGCTGCTGGGTTTGTTTTGCTACCGATGAGGATGATCGGACAGCAGAGTGGGTGAGACCCTGCAGGTGCAGGGGCTCTACCAAATGGGTGCATCAGACTTGTCTGCAGCGCTGGGTGGATGAAAAGCAAAGAGGAAACAGTACTGCTAGAGTTGCTTGTCCTCAGTGCAATGCAGAATATTTAATAGTATTTCCAAAGCTAGGTAAGATATGGATCATTTAAATTGTTGTTTCTTTATTTGTTCTTGCTTTCTTTTTTTTTTTCCTTTCTTGTGCTCAGAGCACCAGTTCTGTTGAAAATTTGTCTATTCCCTTTTCCAGACAGAAAGAAATAACTTCGTATTCTGCTTGCATCCTATTTGATGGCTTAGTTAAATACCTTCTAAAAATTTTGGATGTATTCCACTTATGTATATAGATAAATCTTGTGATTGACCTGTAATTATTTCCTGGCTAATGGGATTATTTTTCTTGTTGAGCAGAAGGTGACTTCTTTCAGCAGTTGCCACACAGCACATAAACACATCCTTTTTTTGACTCAGCTTGCAGAGACACTTATCAGAGGAAATTCAGAGGAGAGTTTCCTAAGCAGCGTGTGGTATTACTGGAAAAACATACTTTTGCTTTGGTCAGGAAGTGTTTCTGAGTCAATATTGCCTTGTAATCAAGAGGCAGAATATTTATGATTGCTGGGTACTGCTCTAGCTGAAAAAAAAAGTTGGACATGGTCTTCCAGAGTGTCTTACTTGAGTAGCCAAGTAGAATAATGTACAGTACATTGCATGTATTTAAATTCACAGTGCTTGCTGTTATTTCAGCCCTCATTTGCCCATGTGTTCTATGGGATATATTAAGCAAATCAAGGAAATGAAATGTTGCCATGGAAACTTAAATTTTGTTTAAAAGTAAAACTGCTTGTTAAACAAATGGTGATGTAGCAAGTGAGTGTAGGCATTTAGAGGATTTTAAAGATTTTTTTTTTTTTAAATATCTTATTTCTGTAATGAAAGAGCTGAAAATAACTCACTGCTAGTTCTTTGGGACAGGACCCCTTTCTTACTAGTTTAAGGGCTGACAAAATTAAGGTGTCAAGGGAATTTTGAGTAATGACATTTATTTCCGTGATAGAACACTGAGTAATGGGAAAAAATATACACAACAATACTGTATTGTTGATGTTAAAAAAGACATAAACCAGTATAAAACTCACTACAAGTTATTACTATAACAACCACAGTTCAGCTTTGCTGAATAAGGTAAATTTCTATCGTAAAGAAGGCATCAAACAATAACGTTTAGCATTGGCTTTGGGAAGAAAACTGGGTTTCTGTCTGGACACAGAATGCACCACAAAACTTGACACTGTGTAAAATTCCTATTTGTATCTTGACTGATGAAATTGTAATGTGAGCTGCATTTGCATTTTATTTTGACAATGGGAAAAAGGGGAAGCAACTATAATTTGGACAGGACACATTCATATAACAGGCATTTTAATTTGTTCTTGCAATTCGTGGCATACTGTATTTGAAAGCTTAGATTCCAAAATTCCTGGATTCTAAAGGTAGCCTAAAATTCTTGCATGAGGTTGTTCAGCTCTTGCATGCAGATATGGGAGACTCCTTTCATGTATTTTGATATATTTTCCCTCACAATACCATCTTTTTCCATTTTTAAAGATAAGGGCATAAAAACTCAGACTTGTGTAAGAGTACACAAGACGTTGGTAATAGAGCAGGGAAACGAGTCTGGGTCCGTGGAACATCAGTCATGACCTTGAAGTGCCCTAAACAAGTGAGACAGTCTTGCCCTTTTGTAACTCCTTCTGGTAACCCAAAGGTGTTATAGCTCAGTTCAACTACAAGTCAATCAAGGTCACACCAGGCAGAGTTAGGATGGTAAGAATTTTCCAAGAAGCCTTGCTAGTGGCCCTGTTTCTTCTGCAGCAGGTGTCTTTTGAAGACAGTACTAGTCATACCCTTCAAGAATCTAAAATTACTTAAGCAGAGAAGAAGTAACAAGTACAGCTTCTCTGAGGCATCACAGTTCAGAAACTTATTTACATTAAGACTTCCCTAATGTACTGCTGGAAATTTTTTTCTAAAAATTCTGTGTAAGGACACCCCCAACACAAATTTTAATTTATGATTATAGTTTAGAAGTAATATCAACCTGAGGAGACATCAGTGAATATCTTTATAAGTAACAGTGGGTGTCTTTTTATGTATTTACTAGTTCAAAACAACCTCTCATGATAGATCTCAAAATCATGATTCCATTTCAGATTTGATAGGGCCTATCAGTTCTGGTGATTGGTGGTAATTATGTTCTTGCGAGCTGTTTTCTCCTCTTCTGAGAACTTTCACTAAATAGAAAAATACTATTACCACTTTGAAAGTAACCAAAGTATCTCTTAGATAATCATTTCAGTTTAATAAACAGAAAACAGTTTGACAGAAAAAAACTCTTTAAAGCATGATATATTTTTCAAAATGAAAAATATTTTTGTTTCGTATTTCCTTCTTTAATTTGGGTATCAGTGATATTTATTTTCCTGTTTGTTTCTCAATACCATCTTAAAAAAAAAAAACAACAGTTTTGTCCTCCTTTCTCACTTCTTACTTCCTAAGGGCTAATTAAAAGATGGTTTCAATAATTTTTTTCTAGTATTTTCTCAAGATTCTATACCCAATTCTCTAACCAGGCTTCTCTTAAAGATTAGTATCAGTAGGTGCAATTTGTTAGTACTTGCAGTGTTGTAAGGCAACCTTCAGTGTAATTTGAGCACCCTGTCTTCAAACATAAGTTTTCAAAATGGTACAACCAAACAATTTTTTCAATTACTCTGGGAAACAGTCAAGATGTGTCAACTACTGTGCATTTAGTACTTGCAGTTATGACCTTGTTGCTACTTCCAGCATATTGATAGACATTCCAGCACCTTCTTAAGTGTGTTCTGGAAAGTCAAACACAACTGTTAAGAGTTGAACTGGATGTTCCTGTTGCTTTTTTTCACTCTCTGACTTGAGCTGAGTAGAACTGGGGCTTTTGAAATCATTCACAATAGAGCTGTTCTCTAGAAAAAGAAGATCTAACTAAGTCATGAAACAGGAGTCACAGTTCTGTCACCGTAGGTAAACTTTGAGAGGATTAGTTACTTGAGGAATGCCCGTAGGCTGGTTTTGAGAATTGTCACTGATTTTGGTAGGAAAAAGTAGGAGGGAGCTAACAGGAACTGTTCATGCATATGAGCTGTGGGAGGACAGTCTGTATGTAGAATTCGTTTACAAATACAAAAGTAATGCGGATTATGGTGATGTTTTTCACTTTCATGTATACATTTCAGTGTTCTGGCTTTTGCTTCACTCGTGCTCTTGCAGTCCCTCAAAGAAAAGACGCAGGTGTTGCCCTTGTTTACCTCACCAAAGGTAGTCAGAGTATTTATTGTCTTGCCCTGTGTAAGTCTGGAAAGTGCAGTTGTGCATAGACAGAACAATGGAACTATTCATGTGTTGTTGTCAAAGGCACTGAATAACCTGAATGGGAGTATTTTTTCCTCCAGTGTTTTGAGAGGTGATCCTCTAAACATGCTGAATGCAGCCTCTTCAAGTGGAAGCAATCTTTTGTATTAACTGTGCTACTTTTTACTGCATAGCAGGATAGTTTAGTGACAGAATTTTCAGGTGAAGCTGTCAAAGGACATGAAGTACATCACAACAAAACGGTGTTTTTTCCTTTAGAAAACTAAAATACCTAACAAATAAAAAAGCCACTAAGCCTAAAGTGGTTTCTACAAAAGAACAATTCTTACTCAACACAAAGGAAGCTAATCGGTGGGTAAATTAGTGCTTTAAGCAGTATATTAATCTCTTGGAAAGATTGTGTGGTAAATGAAATGGTAGGTAGAAAGAAGTTACAAGTTTAGCTTAATAGCTTTTTAATTATATATTCTCACTTAAACAGCACATGTGGTATATCAGACTTGTATTTTGCCTTGTTTGTTCTTTCTTATTGGTGATAGATGCTGACCTTTGTACAGTATGCTTTTGTGTGTGTGTATCTGTATATATCTATCTTGAAACCTTACTTTTCCTTTATCATAGGTCCAGTTGTTTACGTTTTGGATCTTGCAGATCGCCTGATCTCAAAGGCATGTCCCTTTGCTGCAGCTGGAATAATGGTGGGCTCTATATACTGGACAGCCGTTACGTACGGAGCTGTGACGGTCATGCAGGTACACGTGTATTCCCTCTTCTCGCCAGCTTTGAAAGCAACAGTCAATTCAGACTCCTCTTTCCTTGGCTTAAAACATGCTAAGCTGCTTTCAGTGTAGCTAACAAGTGATTTCAAGATGGTTTCTCACTTTTAACTGGTCGTAGTTTATAAAAGCAAGTATGCCTGTTCAGGCATGGTTCAGTCTGCAGCTAACAAAATCCACTACGGCTCTAGCTAGCTGCCCTATGTATGGCAGACTGGTGAACCCAATTCTATTCTCATAGAAAAAGTGCCATTACCAACCACCTAGCTACCAACAATGAGTAATTCTTCAGAAAGGACATGAGGTTTAATCTTTTCTCTTACCTGGAGTAAAACTTTGCTAGTAACATTCAAAGGGTTGAAATTGAAACATGGTAACTTATCTTTTGGATAATGTGATTTTTTTAAAAATTGTATAAATGAAAGTACATGCTCTGAATAATGCAACTCATTCATAAACAAGAAATGCAAAACACTGCAAATTAATAGTATTTTAATTACTTCAGACTGTATGATTAGTTGAAAGGGGAAAAATACTTTTCCTGCTTCTGTTCTTGTGAACTTGCTATTTAAATAGAAAAGTAATGTTGACAGGTGGTAGACTATTAACTATGGAAAGACTTGTTCATGGCAATTCTAGTTCAACCACAAGACCAGGTTTTTCAGAGACTGTACAATCAGAAGCACCTTCATTACCATTTTAGTTGTTTATCCCTATATCAAGTCCATAAACTGTGTTTTGCCTGAAAGCATAGAAGTATTTCTGATGCTAATTCAGCTGTAGATAGAATTAACAAATCTGTATGTTAATAAATACTCCTCTACACAGTTCTAATTTTAAATATACAACCTGGTCCTTCTCCCTGTAAGTCATTTGGCACTAGTTCTTGGATTGTGTACTGCCCTGCAGTTCTGCAAGTCACTCCCTCTCAAGATCATGGGCGGTTTTGGTTCAGTTTCTATGTGATCTGAAAGCAGAAATGGAGCCCAAATGAGTGGTTGCAGTTTCCCTGTACCAATGTGGCCAAGGGTCAAGCAGCCATGTGTAATGGCTTTCAAGGAGTCTGTGTATTACAGAGTGGTGCACTTAAATATTTTCTCATTGGATATTTTGTTCTTGTGGCTCCAACAGGAACATTACAACCATCTGTAATACTAGTCCGTTTCTCCTTGCTCACTGCTCCACTGAGCCCTTTTCTGTAGGAAATTGTGACCTTTTTAGCTGCCCTAGAACTCCAAATGGAAAGATAAATGCTTCTTTCTGAAGTCATTTTGCTTTTGAAATGAGGATCTGTCTAAACATTAGTTTAGGCAGCTGGTCACATCCCAAGTATGAAGAATTAGTTATTTTCATGATTTAATGTTTTGATTGTATGGATGGCATGCTGGGCAAGACAATAATTTATTTTTGCTTGTACAGGAGGAGATTGAGCAGGTAGTAGAGGGAAACTGTTCTACCACTTTTGGCACCCCAACATTGATAGGTTTAATATAACTTGTTTCCTGGTGCATTTCAGACGCCTTTCCTTCAGTTGAAGGGCCAGGGAGAAGCACAGAAGCTATTTTTAAACTTCAGGTGCAGAAAAATAAATACAGAATTGACATTGTGGTAGCTAAGTCTGTAACAAGTCTCTACTGAAAGCAGAGAAATACAGTAACCTTAAGCAGAAAGAGACAAGATACTGAGGCTTTTTTTGATGGGCAGTGACTATAAGGAGAAATAGGATAGTGTCAGACTTCACAGCTTGAGTAGAAGATACTCAAGAAGCTGGAAGATAAACACTGAATGTTTTTTCAGGAATAATCTTTTGGCAGCAACAGTATTGGTTATGCCTATTTTTAGAGGCTGTGGTATATAACTCCCTGTTCTTAGAGGCATAACGTGGAATGGTTTTCAGAGCAAGGCAAAAATGTACAGTTTGAAGGTACTATGGTACATTACCATAGCTTCTTCCCTGTGTCCTACCTATTCCAGAAGTACTGGATTTGTTGTTTTCTTTTTTTTAAATTTTGCTATTGTTTCATGTTTTGCTATTGTTTCATCTCCTAATTCTAATTTTTGTGCAATTGAAGATGATAAGTTATTGGGGAAAACAAGAGGTCAGTGAAGACACATCAGAAAATCCAGTGCCTACCAAACATAATTATTATTTTAGTGTTTTTAGTCCTCCTAGATTCTTATGGAAAAAGTCATGAAAGAGCCTGTTCTTCCTGGAAGCAGTTCAAGGACTGTGTTACCATTTATACTGCTTAAATTGAGACAACTCTAGAGGATATCTACCACTCTAATGTATTTTTTTTATCCTCAGTCCTATTAGATTTATTTAAAATTAAAACAATGTACTTTTTAGAAGACATAAGGCACTGCTCTTTTACAGTTTTAATATGTGCGCTTTAGAAATGGAAAAGTCTGACTAATTTTTTTTATATGCTAGTAGAAAAGGGTAGACACAGCAGTAATAATGGACTAACCATATTTGAAAATAAGGTACATGTGAAGATATGCTGCTATTTCCACTATAGCTGAAAATAATGTTCATCTTCCTGCATTGTCCAGAGAAACAATAGTTAAATACTGTGGTCTCTGTTATGTAAGATATTCCTAAAAACCATAAAATTCTGATAAAAACATCCCGAGATACTTACTATCAATTTATCCTTTGAACGGTAGTATCTGATCAGTTTCTGAGTGTAGAATTGATCGTTGTAAAACTGTAAATTCTTAAATGCATTTTGGAATGTCTGCTAAGTTATTAGTGTTTCAGATGTTTAGGCTTTTACTTACACAGAAACACATGAAACTTCTCTTGAGGTGGTAGGTAATTGTGTTACAGCTCTCTGCAAGATTAACGATTTGCAAACTAGGGCTGGTAGGTCACCTGCATTATGCTCCATAAGTAACTAAGGATACAAAGAGAAAACAGTAACTTAGGTAAAACAGTATTCTTTTTTTCTTTAACTTAAAATGTGTGGGCAGCTTCAAACAAACTGAACTTTTAAGTTACATTTTTGTTCATTTGTACACTTTTACATTGTTGTGGCCTTAGTTATGTTTGTCAACTGTATGCAAATTTTCTAGGTTGTGGGTCACAAAGAAGGTCTTGATGTGATGGAGAGAGCTGATCCTTTATTCCTTTTGATTGGCCTTCCCACTATCCCAGTCATGCTGATACTGGGCAAGATGATCCGTTGGGAGGACTATGTGCTCAGACTGTGGCGCAAATACTCTAATAAGCTACAAATTTTGAACAGCATATTTCCAGGTAATGTGATTAAACTTAAAAGGAAGTGCCAAGATTGAATTTCTGCCTTTAGGAGATGGGGATAGGCAAGTAGTTTTTGCCATTTTTAAGTGGAGGTGATTAACACCATCCCTCTATTTCATGTTCATTCTGTTTAGATTGTGTTTGTGTAGTATGTCTTGAGAAGGGTGGGGCAGGAGTAGCAGGTTTCAGTTCTGGCTTTAGTAACAAAACAAGCTACTAAAATTCATGGGTCTTACTTGAAAGTAAAAATGACTGCAGTCATTTAATGGAAACAGAATATTCACTGAGAAGAGGGATAGTTCTCAAAAAGTAGTTGGGCTATAGATTTGTAGTGGAGTGGGGAGTGGGCACTAATGTACATGCTGTGCTCTTTTTGAGGCAGTGGCTATGTAACTTTTTTTTCCTCCATTCTTATCCCTTCAGGCATTGGATGTCCTGTTCCTCGTATCCCAGCAGAGGCCAACCCTTTGGCAGATCACGTCTCTGCCACACGTATTCTGTGTGGAGCTCTAGTTTTCCCTACTATTGCCACGATAGTTGGCAAGCTGATGTTCAGCAGTGTTAACTCAAATTTACAAAGGACAATCTTGGTAAGAGTCAGTACTGTTTGTTTCATAAATTATTATAATACAGGAATATGAAGTGTTGTGAAGGAGGGAGGCAAAGGAAGAAGGAACATAAATTGATCCAGAATTTTAAGAGTGGCATTTGATTAAAGGAAGGGGTTTTTTAAGGTTGCCTGTTTTAGCAGTGGACAAACATCATGTGTATGAAAGACTGTCTTTATGACTGAAACTAATCTCAGTTCATGGCAAGGCTGAAACTTTTATCTGGCACTGTAGTAGGCAGGCCTTAGCAGTAATTAAGGCTGACAATGAAGATGAGGAGCCAGCATCTTCTAAGAACAGTCTTTGCAAGGGAAGACTGGGGTTTATATTATAAACCTTTCCATATTAGCTTTTGTTTACTAATTTTGAGAGAAACTCTTCGTTTCTTATTTTAATAAAGATAGGAAAATTAACTCCCCATAGAATTCAAATGGAGGGGGAATGACAGTCTCTTCCTTTGTGAATAACCTCTCTGGTTGCAGCCTTTCAAGGGGAAACACACTGAGTTTGGTCATGTGGTATCCCTGGTCACCTGACTGTCACTTCACCCCCCGTTTTCAATTCCTGCATGTTTATGCACCCCTCTCTTCTATACAGAAGAAACAGTGATATTGCAAGAGGTCATGCAGACTAAAAGCTTCTTGGTGTCTCATTTTGAAGACTTGAGATAAACATATTGTAAAGCTTTTTAGAGGGAAAAAAAGTTTGTTTTACAAAAATAGATTTCACTCCACTTTTGGCAAGTGCCGTTTTTCACAGTCTAGTTATAAAATGGTTATCAGTACTATTCCTTGTGCCATGTATAGTATATATTCAGGGAAGGGAGGAAAGAAGATACATATCTGCATTTTCTTTGTTCTTGAAATAAGATTTTGGTTTTTTTAAATTTAGAATATTGGTGAGACTTCTAAGGAAATAAAAGCTGTTATAGATTCAGTCTGTAATCTCTTTAAGTAACATTAACCTCTGTAATAGTGCATTGTGACAGAAAACTTTGAGATACTCATTTGGACTTGTAATAATTAGTTAATCTTTAGAAGAAAATACCATATATTTAGAAAACAATTCTTCTTTGACTGCAAAAATTTCAGGAAGAACATTTGCAATTATATGACACTGAACTGTGCAAGTTTTCAAAATATCTTTTTATTTCAGGGTGGAATTGCTTTTGTTGCTATAAAAGGAGCTTTTAAGGTTTACTTCAAGCAGCAGCAATATTTGCGCCAAGCTCACCGCAAAATTTTAAATTATCCTGAGCAAGAAGGAGCGTAAGGCTGTAACCTCCAGATGTCACAGAGTCTCACCTAACAGGTTTCCATGTTGTATTGGTTCCATTGTTATTGCACAGTAGTGGAAAATTGTGATAAGTTGCTGCTCCTCTATTTTTTTTTTCTTTAAATACAATAAAGCACTGTCTTGTGGCAGGGTAAATCCTTTCAGCAACCACTGAACCTAAGAATGTGATTTGGCTTTCATTATTTTTTGAGTATTTCTGTTGGGCAGTAGGCTTTTGAATTATTTTCTTTGAGCCACTATACTGAATGGAAAAAAAAAATCAACTACAGAACATTTTAAATGTAGTTAATGTAGGCTATATCCAAATGCCTTTTATCTAGGTGTTTTCATACCCACGCTGTCATTCAGTTTAGCATTTCACACAATGAAGGGAGATTGCTTTGAAAGGGAATGTGAGTCATTACCAAGGAGAAGTAATTTTCCTTGGGTTTTGCTGGTATCGGATGGGGAATGTGAAATACCCAAATGACAGAGAAAGCAGAAGATAGCTCACTCTCTACAGGACTTGTATGTCAGCTTTAACCACCTAAATATTAGGTGTTAAAATTAGCATGGCTTTCAGGTGACTATCTTATTACTGGTAATTTTCAGTGTCTTGTTGTATTTTCTGCCATGCCTAGTGTCATTTTCTCATGGCTTTACTGGTTTGTAACTGGTGCTGGATAGCATTTTTTTCCTCTACAGTAAAATAATTACAAGAGGGAAATAAATTCCAGTTGCTCATTTTGTAATTAAGTATTAGAGCACTTGTTGAGTTCCCGTATTCCTTTAGATTGTGTAAATACCCATAGAAAAACTGTGAGAAAACAGCATTGAACACTAAAGCTACATTTGAACTGACAGAGGCAGGGCATCCCCCTGAGCATCCAGACCTGAGCGTGTAACTCAGCTCTGTTCATGACTAGGCTGGCTGCAAGGGGCTGACTCTACACTTCAGGTACCTGAGCTGGGCATCCTGCCAGCAGGGTAGAGGTGCTCTTAAGGTAACCTGGCTCCATTTTGTAAAGGACTAAAGGATAAATCTTAAATGTGTAATAAAGTTTATTTATACAGTAAGCTTTACTGCTCCAATATGTCTAAAGTAGTCAGCGGAGGGAGATGTTAGCACTTCCATTGTTTGATGTATTTATAAACCTAATTTCAACAGAAATTGACTGGTTTGTGATGTTAAATTCTGACAAACATAATACGGCCATTGCATATTCATACCAGACCTAATCTAGATTTCGTATTTGAAGTTCCTTCTTAACAACAATTTCTTTGTTTTTCTCTGAGTTTTTTCTTTTCCTTGTTCATATTAATATGTCAAATGCATGAAATGGCTTAAAAAAATCTTCTAGTGGAATTATTCATAAGTAAATATTTCTTTTCACCAGAAATGAAGTAAATGCAGAATGGACTTCCTATTTGACTGCAATAATGTATGTTAAGAGAAATTCAAAATAAGGTACCTTTTCTATAGTATGTTTATCTTAATTACCAAGATGTAATATTTTAAAACTGTACAAAAGTGTATATAAAGGCCAATTAGTATTAAAAACCTATACAGGAGTTAAAAACTATACATTCAATCAATATCAAACACTTTTGAGGCTCTTGCTGTAATGGAAGAATTACTATAACCTTGTAAGTCTGCTGATTATATTTGTCTTAGTGGGCTCACTTTTATATAAAACTTAAACTGAGTAGCAGCCTCTGAAAGTTGCTACACTCTGTAAGATAGTCTTGAAACAATATAATATGTATTTCTTACAGAATTCTTCGTTTCAAGAAAACAGCTTTTCAGTGGTCTTCACTGTATATATTTCCAAGCAATTTATTACTGTTTTTTAAAGTCTCATGGAGAGAATTGAATGATGCAAATTAGTGGGTTTGAAACTTGTTTCATGGGAAAGCTTATTGTCTCCTCTGGAAGTTAAGCTATTGTAAAAATACAATTATAAAATACTGTATGGACTGTGAGATGATTTCACATGAGTGGTTAAAGGTCATTACTCTGTAAATCTTGTTTTTAAGTATTGAAAATTATAGTTATGTTGAATTAGGTTGAATAAATATTTTTTACACTCCTTAGTGTATTTTGTCAGTTGAACAAAAAGCCTGTTAGCAAAACTTCTGAATGGAAACTGTGTTTTGTTTTAATGCATACCTAAGGATTTATATAATTAATATTAAGTTTATAGACTAAAGAAATATCTTTGTGATGAAGAAAGAATTACTTTAAGACTTAAAGCTGATGTTGAATTTTTTTTTTCCCTCCTCTCTAGTGATGATGTAGGGGAATGTTTCTCAGACATTTAAAGCAAAAGAATTGTTGCAATATGGGCAACTTCCAGTAACACAGAACTGGGGTTGGAAGCGATTACATATCCTTAGGCTGGCTGATGCGCAGCATTGATTCCTGCAATACATCTTCATTAGATGATCTACAATCATCTAATGATTCTACAGATCTACAATCCCTCTTCATTAAGAAAGATAATACTGGCTGAAGGAATTGTGTTTTTCACTGATAGCCAATTTATGTCGCATTACTTTCAGGACAGAGGCTATGAAATGTTGTCTAGCATTTCTCAGTATACTCTTACCTGTAACTTGGTTTATTTTAGACTTCCATTACATCGACATAAGGGCACAAATTACCTGTGCATGGTTATGTAAATATACAGGAGATGCTTCTCCCCTTTTCTCTTTTCTTCTGCCTTAAACTCTTAGATTTAGATGGACCCCTACTTCACTTTTTTTTTTGCTTGTGTGGTTCCATCTTGTAAAACTTTCAAGTATGTGTGCCAAAATTTGCCCAGCATTCTTTCTGCTTTACTAAAATAGAGAAGTCCAGAAGGGCTTTATTAATTAATTTGAAGCCTTACTTGAGTTGAGTGATACAACTCACTCTCCAGAAGGGCAGCTCCCAGGACATGTGCACGAAGAAGTATTGCTGTGAGTGAAAAATGTGCTCTGCAAACAGGGATGAGCTGTCCATTGGACCATGGCCCCTAGGCCTTCAGAAGGTTTGAAGACCTGTGGCCACTTTGTCCATTCTTGCCAGTTAGTTATTCACAGGCTCTGGATATTTTATTGCTTTTGCTCCTCCGAATATTGTGAGCATAAAGCAGTTATTTCTGGTGTACTGTACTAAGTCGTTCAGTAGAAAAATTCCATTCCAGAACCACTAAAAGCAAACAGGAGACACGACTTGAAACTGCCTCAACCAAACAGCTCAGCAGCACCTGTCAAAACATATCGTGCAGGCACCTCATTTAATGCTGCGTGACTAAGCCATGGAAAAGCAATTGCCTAAGCAGTGGTCCTCCATAGGAAGCACTGGGCTTTTAAAAGAAAAAATAAAATTATGCAACTCCTGGCTTCAGACCACTCTGTGGTAGAGCGTGCACAGCTTGATGTTTGGGGTGTTTAGTGTTCTTCAATTGCTCCTCTGCTCTTACTACAACTCAGTAACACTTGGCTGCAGCTAATGGGAGCTGATAAAGGAACACACTGCTCTGAACATTTACTGCATGTCTAAGGACTGTTTTGTCAGCAGTTGCTGTTTCTCTGACATGAATCATTACAAGATGCTACCTCTGAAAGAGCCTCCCCTTCCTAATTTTCTAGATACTTCTCATGCACAGAAGATAGAATATATAAGAATAGAATTAAAACCATTTTTAGTTTGATGAAAAGCAAGAATGATTTTTGGGCTTTTTTGTGCAGCAAAATGGTGGCTGGTTCAGAACTGTTTTACTAACTTCATGGAAGAAAGTCTCTACCACATTACCTCTCTTGCACAGTTCTAGGTTAACCTAGATCGTTTCCTTGGGTAATTCAGAGTTTGTTACTAATCAAAGTTTGCTGCATTTCTGTTGCTTTATTCTGTTTCAAACAAGACCACAGTGCAGGAGGAAGGTCTTGCTTCTCCAGTATATTTGCACTTCAGGTTCAGGGGTTTTATGTATTTTATTTTATTAATCCAAGACAGATGTTGGTGAAGTATAGATAACATATTACAATAACTGCCTCTGGATCAGGAACATTGCAGCAGCTCTATGGAACACAAAGTACATGATGAAAGGCATTTGGAGTAGGGTGGATTTGTGTAGGAATAAAAACAGAGATAGAAGAAAATGCCATTTTGACATACAGAATCTGAGACTTGGACCCAGCTCTCTCAGCACCAAGCTATGAAAGGCTAGTGGGATTTCCTGTAACCAAGACAAGAGCAATTCTTTTGGAATTGCTGAGAGGAGCATAAAAAATTGGTGCTAACCTATAAAAATATTTCAGTTTGAATGTCATTAAACAAAGATTTCAGGTTTTAAATTTTTTTTGGTACCTTTTAAATGCAAAACAAGGTTTTTTTGTGTGTTCTCTTGTTGGTTTCTTTTGAAAAAGCAAATGGCATCTTTTAACAGCAGGGTTCTCTACCCCAGTGTGTTTTTAAATTTCAGGGTAGTGTGAAAAAGAAAGTGCTTTCCACTTAGCATAAATTCTATTCTGGGGAATACAACTGACCTTCCCCTATTACCAAGCCCCATCTCCAACTGCAGACACAGAATTGTGATATGGATTTATGTTACACAGCACCTTACTTGTAACTGGGCTGCTTTTCCCATCTCATTTCAAAGATGAATTAAAATGCAGACTAAATTAAAGAGTAAATTCACAGGTGACTTAAAAAGTATAGGTGCTTCCATTTCTTTTTTCAGCTCTAGATCCTTTTTTAACAGTTTTTCAATTTTCCTTTCTAAAGAGACTCAAAAGTACTAAGACTCGTTACATCAATTTATTTTATTTTTTAAAGTACAGTTACAACATTTACATAGGAGCAGTATATACCAAATGACAGAAAACCTACAGTATTTCCTGAGCCTTGAAGCCAGAAGCTCTTTGGATAGAGTCAGAGTAGGTGATCCCAGATAGTCTATAACATTCTTCCAGCATTTCAGGTTTTGCTGAGCTAAATGTCACACACTGTGTGTTGAAGTCCCTTTATATAACACTTAGAATTATTAGCAACCCACAGAAATATTTTGCCCTAATCTACACATGAGGACCAAGAAAAACATAAACCAGCTTTACTAGTAGCATCTGTGGAGACATTTTAGAGATGATTCCAGCAACAGACAATGGAAGTTGCCCCACATTTCAGGGATATCATCTTGTCTCTTCAAAAATCTGAGCCGCGTGGGGCATTTCTTGGCTGAGCATGAGTCTTTAGTACATCCCCTGCAAAGGGCAGCATCATGTGGCTTGAAACACTGAGCTCTCCGTGCCTCAGTCTTTTCAACCACGTACCAAAACAGGGATAAACCTCTGCCTTGCAGACAGTGTAATTACAGAACGTTCTTAGAAAGGGAAACGAGTGTTGACGCCTCCCAAAACTCTATGAGATGCATGTATTAACTAATGTCACTGGCTTCTTATTTCAAAATGATGGCCTAAGTCCTTATTTATTGCATCGGCAATCAGATGTTACATAAGTAACTATTTGCAAACCCACCGCTGACAAGCAGAAAGCCTCTTTCATAGTTATCTTATTTTCACTTGTTACCACATTAATTAACTCCCATAAACCTCCCTTAGAGTGTCTCATTATTGAGGAGTACAGCCATTTATGGCATCCACATATGAAGAGCTTAAAAAAATAATTTAAAAAAATCATTCTGTATAATAAGCTGGACACCTTCAAAAGCCTGTTGGACTGTCAGATTTAGGAGCCTCATTACAGGGTAATTAGCTGCATCTGGATATTCCTCACGAGCAAATTAACAAAGCATTTTAAAAAGTAGTGCTTAAGATGAATTCATCCCTTTTGGCAGCTGCATAATCATCATCTGGGAAAGCATGTAATCCTTTCCTTGCACCTTATGAATGGCATCCACTGTGCCAATGTTAAAACACACTGGCAGACCTATGAACATGACCAGGAGAAAAGGAGTATTTCTGCATCAGCCATGATGTGCTGCTTGGATGGTGGTTTTTAGTTTTGGTTTGGTGCTATTCTGTTTTTAAAAGAACAAGGCTTGTCATATTGCACACCCCAGGAGAGGCACAAAAGGCATAAGAAAGCTGAATTGATCAGCATGTGGCAGTTCTGCTCCAGTCAAAAAGCAAATAAATATACTGAAATGTAGCTAGGATAAATCAAATATACACCACAATTATATGGCTCATGGTAGGCAGACACCAGAAGTGTATTTTTGTATTGTAATGTTTCCTGTATTCCAAAAGCAAATTCTTTTCTTATGATTGCATTTTTGAGATGTAATTAGATGGCTTAAAAATACTTTTTTTTCTGTAACAACCCTTTTTTGAAAGTATCTTTTTTTACTAATTGACTCATGGCGGAACTGAACAGTATTACCATCAAAATACAGTAACAACACTTAATATTCCCTGTCCAGTAGGTAAGGAAGCAGAAGGACGGGGAGACTGTACAATGAAATTAAATTCTAGTACTATTAACAGGTGAATTTGGTGCTGTCTTGAGTAGTGCACAGTTAATTTTGTCTTTTGAAATCTGTTTGCATTTAAAAAAATAAACAATCGGTATTAAAAACCACGACACCCACGCTCACACACACACAAACCCTGCCTTTTTGTTCAACACTGATGCCAAACCAAAAGAGACCCAGAGTGGGAGCCAAGAGCCTTGGCCATGCTGCCCTTGTGACTCTGCTCCCTTCACCTTCGCGGGTCCCGCTGGCTGGAGGAAGCAGCGCTGCTGCACAGCAGGAGCTTGTGAAGAACCACTTGAGACAAAATCTGCAGGTGACTCAGGTGTACGAGGTGCTACAGGCAGTGGCTGCAGGGCCACTTTTAGCTGCACAATCTGGTTTTTCAGTCCCAGAAGTCCTACAAATGCCCTTTTCCGTCTATAGAAACAAAGCAACCACCTGTCAACATAAGCTGTAGGTCACAGAGGAGCACTGGGGTTCCTCCAGCACCTCTGACAAATCTGACACAGCTGGATGTTGTTGCAGGTTAAATTTCAGCTGGTTTAAGGTGCAGTTACATAGCTCAGAAATGGTGTCTCCTGGATAAGCAGATGCACATACAGTAATTTTGTGACTGTATGAGCCATGAATGGATATGCCACCTGATGCTTCAAATTCTGCTGCACCTTGCCCATTGCTACTTTCCACATGATTGCTGAATGCTATTGGGAATCTTTTGGGTGAGACCCTGATGCTCCAGCCTTTGGGCTCAGTTGCCTCCACAAGAAGCACCTGCAGTGCACAGTAGTGCCCCTGTCCCTTGGCCTGACTGCCCAGGAGTCAAAGCCATAAAGGGCACAGGGTGCCATGGCTGTAGCCGGAGAGCACAGCCAAAATGCAAAAGCTGAGTTGGCTCTTACTCGCTTTGAATGGGGCTAAAGAGTAACCTGACCTATGGAACAAGCTTCAGGGCCTCTTTTTTCCCAGAAGATACTATATTTAAAAAATCCTCTAGTGGTGCATTATAAGGCTCTGACACCAAAACGCAGGCAGACAATGGGCAAACGCAGGCACAACTTTACAGAAGCCAGGTTGGCCTCAGAGTCTACAGAGTAACAAAAGTTAAAAATGAGAGTGTTGTGGCAGGATTCTGGAACTGTATCAACTGCTTGGAAAAAAGAGATTCAGATTTCATCTAATGTCTAGAACAAGATTATCCCTCCTTATCGCAGCAATGTAAGCCTAGAGCAGATGCTGGAATTCAAAATTCTGCACCAGCTGAAAGCAGATCTAGGTCCCCAGCAGGTAAAATGCTGGACTTGCCAGCATTGTTTTCTTTTTCCGGCTTCTGCTGCTCCTGCCAGTAGCTGCAGTTGTGCTGAAAAGTTATTTGAAAAGGTCAGAGATAAAGATAGTTGGATATGGATTTGTAATCCTGAACACATGCGGTATCTGAGAAGATGATCTGATCTCATATTCTGGTTCAGTCCTTTTATAGTTAATCTCCCCATTTTCCAACTGTGTAAGAATTGTACATTTTGGCTAATCCTCGTATGCCTCTGGTGGTTGGAGTTTTTTCCATTGACAGCAGTTCATCAGTACAGCTAAACAAAATCACTGTAAGCTGTCAAACAGAAGACAAATGAGAGCTTAGAAAATAGAATACTCGCTGAACTGAGACAAAACTTCAGCGCCAACAATGATGATGGCAGGGGAGCAGAGACTATCTAGTTATAATTGCCAATTTAGCAACAGCTGAGCCTGTACTTATCTGAATTAGTACTTCTGCTAAATTCATGATGTTTTTGTCCTGTGCTAAGCCTTGACGTTAGTAGACACAATGCAAATGCAGTGTTCCAGGGATAAGTCCTCTCTCAAAAGCACCAGGATATGGTGAGGACTGAGTCCTAAAGGAAGATCTCTTTTTTCCCTTATGTGGGCACCTGCTGTTGAGCTGAGATTTTTTGAATCTGCCTGCAAGCCTCAGGGTGATGAGCGTGCACTGTTTTTTTTTCTAGCCTTCACCTTTTTTGTTCTAGCCTTCACCTTCTTCTATAAGCCCAAAATATGAATTCATTTTGTTTTAAACTTGCATATCAGGTTTGTGAAATCTTGTCTTGATAACAGCTATCATTGGATTGTACCTCATAAATCCAGCATTCTGTTTCATCATGAAGGGGTTGCCTCCAAACACTGGTGGCTTATTCTGTCAAGGATAGGGGACTTGAGGGAGGTAATTACTGTTTAGCCTCTTGATATGCTCTCTCATCAAAAGATGCTTCAAATTAATGAAGTGTTAAAAGGATATATAAAAAATATGCAAAGCCCATTTCTCAGAAATAAATTTTGCTCCAGTGCACTAAAGTGCAGACAAATGGAGTAGTGAAACATGTGCCTGCCCTTTTAAATGATGAACGGCTTCTCAGGGAAATGTATACGGCAGCAATAATTCTCATAATCTAAAAATAATCATCAACTATAGTATTAGGTGCGTTGATGATGTTAGTCTACACCATGGCATACCTAAATCAGAAAGAGAATACAGAATCCTGAAATTAAAATTAGACTATTCATTACAAGAATAGGGGATAGCAAGAAACTGGAGTAAGAAACAAATCTTTCCACCTTTCCTGTACAGGCATCCATGTACTGCTATCCATTTTGGGACAGGAACTTCTCACAGTCTCCTAACCCCCATTACATACAACAGGAACTGTGTCCTTTCTCCAAGCTGACAGTTATTTTAGTCCCATAAATAGCTTGCTATAAATTATGACACAGAACAATAAAATTGCAGGGATGACACAAAAATTAGCTATATGATACAGAAAAACAACAGAGAAATTTGTCTTCAGCTGAAATTTAAAATGTCGCAGACCAGTGTGACACATCCTAAAAGGCTTTGACAGGCCTCTCATCAGCACAGCTGCAGTTTCCTTTCCTACCATGTATTCTCTAAGCCATGGCTGCAGGCATTTGTTTCAATATGGGTAGCACATTTGGTTTGCAGTGTGGATATAAGGCAGATCATATGAAAAGGGTCAGTGTAGTCTGAACAATGCCTCTGGTCTGAAGCATTCATATTTGGTGCAGCTTTGACCAAATTTGCTGCACTGGAGCTCACGTGGTGGGTGGGAGGGGCAGGGGCTGGCGGCACAGTCTCTCTGTCAAAGGCCTGACTCGGGCAGCCGCCTAGTCCAGCTTCAAAAGCAGCTGTTTGTGTACAGATTTCACTCCCATATTGCTAAGTCATAGAAATCTGTGCCATAATCATGTGTTCAGGATTGCAAATAGGACTGTACATTCATGGCTAATGCTGTTACTTATGTAACTGCTACTTTAAAATTTAAGGAGACTTTAGATTTACAAGGTTGAATTTGAAAGTGAATGAAGAAAGATGCTGGAACAACACATTCACCTACTCTTTTCATACTGTATGTAACATCATATTAGACTTCCCATAAATCTGTGTAGGCAAGGGCATGGTTTAAGCTGTGCCAGTGTAATAGTAGTTTGTACTGTCCTTCCTGGCAGGAGTTGTTTGAGTTGCCCATTCCCAACTCCTGACTGGGGCCCAGCAGTGTGAGGTGGGTGGCTGGAAAGGAGCATGGAGATACACACCCGATCCTTCCCATACAGCCATGAGACTGATGCAGTCACTCATGAAACCACCCTTCAGACTCACCTCTTTTCACCCTTTCCTTTGCTGCCAGATTTGGATTATTTTTTACAGCTCTGTGCGTGTGAATCTGACCTGTTTGCCATGACAGGTTGTAGCAGAGAAGGTCAGAACAAAGCTGAGCAAGGAAGCTTGAGCTTTCTCAGTCTTGCTCTTTAAGATGCAAGTAACATCACTTCAAACTTGCATCTGGGTAGTCAGCAGGGATAAGTGCAGGTCTAAGGCCATTCAAGCTGACAAATCTCTGACTCATCACTCCTCTCTACCGGGGTGATACACTTTGCGCATTACTGAGGCCTTTGAAATAGAAAACGGACAAAGGAAAGACAAAAGGGAATTTAACAAAATGTCATAATTAATTCAACAACGTTTTAAATCACCAACTGCAGTGTTACTCAATTTTGGTGAATGGGAAATTAAATAATTCAAATTTTTTCAAATCTCAGAGAGCAATTATTCAATTGAAAGCTCAGAAATTCAAATCAGTCTTCAGAGAGGTATATTTCTAATGGACAGGATTCCTCTCAAGCCAAGAACATGTTTTATCTCTGCAGTGTTCTTTTCAAGCTTACAGCTCTGGAGAGTGCAATTTATTCATCTGTCAGATTTTATGCACTTCTTGCCAGGGTATCATTTATATATTATTTCTCCAAACCAGAAAAAATATTTTTAGAAAGAGAGAGCAAGCAGAATAAAGCCTTTAAATACAAATCAGCTGATTCAGAGTCCCTTCTCCATTTTTCTATCTCCTTCAACCACATTGCCTTGTATTTACCCTTAAGTTAAACCAGTCAGATGAGCTTTTGCTCTCTGTGACAGAACTACAGAAAAACAGGATAAGCAGTTTATCCTTTCAATGTGCAAACCAGGCATCTCTTCCAAGCAGATGTATTAGCGAGTCACCACAGCAGGTGCAGCCCAGGGATGCTCACACCCAACAGAAAGTCTGACCCAGGGGGAAAAGGAAGGTCCTGCTGCATGGCAAAGCACAGAGGAAGGGGCCTGTGGCTCTGTAATTCTGTTCTTCATTCCCTGAGCAAAGTGTGCAGTTAATGAGATACTGCTGCCAGTTTCTCTTGCGCTCTGCCCAAAGGCTCATTCTGCTCCTCTCCTCAGCGCTCATGTGCCTGCATGTACCTACACATACTCACAGCTCCCCCCTGAGTAAGTCTTGAGCCAAGAGGAGGCTGTTAGTACAGACTTTTGGAAGGCAGATGTGCAGGATCCTTTCCATTCAAGGGTATGTCAGCCTTATGTTACAGAGCTCTGCATGGAAATGTTTCCTCCTCCTCCTCTACTTCCACCTGACACAGGAATGCTGCTATCACCACCTGGTTGTGTGGTATTTCCTTTAATAAGACTGTTTCCAATTGCTAAGATTCGTACTGAGCTTCAAACACTATGCTCTGTGGCCCCAGCAAGCAACTATGGAAGATTTCTTCTGTCATAGTTTGGACACTTAATGGGAAATGGTAGCAGGTCTCTCTGACAGTCTTAAAGTTTGAAGCAGGGAATTGAAAATTAGGTGGTAGGGAGGAGTTCAGATGGATTGAGGTGGTGTGTTTTGTGAATTGTATGAGGAATCTTCCAAACACCCTGAAAATTTGAATGTTGAAACTGTTTAGGTGGGATTGGATGAAACGGAACTGCAATTTCCCAAGGGTTTGGGTTTTTGTAAGGGCCACATTAAGAGAAGAGATGGATCTTAGCACCTTACCGCCACCTGCAGTGCTGTATGGCTGGACCTGACAGCAAAAAGGCTGTCCTCCAGAGTTCTTGGTGACTTCCCTGGTTATCCTATCCTACTCCAAGGCAAAAGACAAAATGTGGCTTCAGCAACACGTGTAATGAAGGAAGGACAAAGAGGCTGGGGACTGAGCAGTCACTGAGAAAAGTGCAAAAGACTTTTTCTCAGTCACTGAGAAAAAGCTGGTGGGCAATAATCTGTGACAGAGAGCCCGGGAGCTGCAGGAGGCTGTGGGCTGCAGGGGGATGTTGATCACTCATGGGATGAAGGAGGCAGGTGACAAATGCGCGAGAAAATGAGGACTGAGTCTGGCCAGAGGAAAATGACGTGGATCGGAGACGGGGAGGGGATGGTCGGGAAGAAAAGACACGTGGGTCTTTCTGGCAGTGGCAGCGCGGGGTGCCTCGGCCCTTCGCTGCTCTCCAGCCCGGGGCAGCGGCAGCGCTGGGTGCCTCGGCCCTTCGCTGCTCTCCAGCCCGGGGCAGCGCGGGGCGCTTATCGCACGGCCGCACGCGTCCTGCACGTGAGGGCGCCCGTGGCTGTCCCCCGCGAGATAACGCCCGTGGTGTCACCAGGTACCACTGAAGGAAAGCTGTCCCGTATCGACCCCTTCAGCTGCCCTTTTCTCTCGCTTGAACACCTGGCAATTACACCTCGCCGGGACAGACCAGAGCCATTCTCTGTTCTCCTCATCCCCTGTGCGCCACTCGCCCTCAAACCTGCTCCGTAGGCAAAACCGCTGCTGTTTTCATGCGTGTCCCTGCAGTGGAAGCTGCCGCGGTGCCGAGCAGTGCCCCAGCACAGCCTCCACGGGGGCTGCGGGCGAAGCGGGCGCATTCAGATGATGGCAGTGCCGGCGGCAGGGCCCGGCCCGGCTCCGCTCTGCCCTCAGAGAAGGGCGCGTGGGGCGCGGGGCAGAGCCGCGGCGGCGCTCGGAGCTGCCTCACGCGGCCCCGGGGATTCACGGACAGCCCGCACGCCTAAAGGGCAGCGGCGGCTGCTAAATGGAGCCTGCGGCCCCGCCGCTGCCCCCGCCGGGCCCCCAGCCCTGAAGGGAAGGCAGAGCCGGGGCCAACACCGCGGGCTGGGAGGCCTGGAAAACCCTTGGAAAGGCCTGGGGTGAAGGGCACGGGGCAGCGCGGGGCCAAGGGAGCTGGTGAAGATAAGGACGTCACCCCGTCCTGCTCCTTAGAAAATACACATCGGGACTAGTTCTGCGATTTTAAAGTGATTTATTTTCTCTGATTACGCATTTAAAGTTCCGTTTAGATTTTTATCTGTAGAATCGTGTACAAACACGATTTTCCTCAGCGGAAGGAAATAATTTTCATGCATAACGGTGAAATGCACAACTCTTCACATTGTTACAGGGAAGAAGAGCAAACCTTGTATCATATAGCACCAAGAAGAATCTTAATTACAGTGTGAAATAAAGGTACCACAAAAGCTTCTTGTTTCATGGTAAATCATTTAGGCTGACGTTTTTACTCTGAAGTATATGCTGTTTTCCAAGCAACGAAAATTAAGCTTCTCATTAAAAAATTAAAATATACCTGTTTAAAAACTTTACACTTTCTAAAGATTAAGATATTACATTTTACTTATTTTCTTGCATAGCATATTTTAAACTTTGAAACAGATAAGAAAATCTAACAAAAAAAAACCCCAACCCCAAAAAATTAACTCTTCCTTTCCTGGTCTTCCCTTACCCTAGCTTGGTCAAACAGCAGGAATTAATTATTGAATATGTACGACTACATCATGAACTTGAACATTCCTCTGGAAGTTTAAGCCTACAGTCCTGCTCCTTAACTTATTACTATAAAAATGGCACTAAAGAGTTCAAAATTTACTGTCCAGTAAGTCACTTCTACTTGACTTTCAAAAATATTTTGGGAAGTGCCAGCTCTAAAGACTCAACAAGCGACCCAAAAATTCATACTTCAGGTCTTTCACTCTCTTGCATCACCATAAACACCCAGTTCTGTTATTCATGTCAAAGATGAAGAACTAGATGTGACAGGCAATTTCAAATACTTATGCACATCTGTTACCTGCAGGCACAGGTAACTGGTTGGAAATAGCACTAATTAACGCACTATAAATATTGCAAAAGAGGAGATATAATTAAACTTCGTTTTTGACAAGGAAAAGGTAGTAACATATAACATTAAATCAAACCAAAGGAAAGACCTATTGAGTAAGGAGATTTGATTTGATGTAGTTGCTGCTCAAGAACAGAACTTTACGGTTTGCCCAAAGCATCCGAGATTGCAAGGGGTCAGTAAAGGCAGGATCACTCTCCTCTCCTGATAGCTTTGGCCATTCTTACTTTCAGGACCAGGAAGAAACATCACAAATATTGCCAAGCTGCTGTGGGTCTGTGGGTACTGTAGTGCTCTCCGTTCTCATTACAGCTCCCCAGACTGGGCACTCTCTCCTGCCATACCAGAGCACCGGGACTGTGCACGATGGTGCCAGGACATTTCTGGTACGGCTGCTGAGGGCACCTCAGCACGTTCAGTGTAGCACAACTTACCACCAGCCCAAGTAGAATAGTTTAAGTTTACTGACTGTGCTATCCTGCTATCCCTTACAGTCTTATTTATCATACATATAAATCTACACTCGGCTTTGATTTTGAGTGGCAGTCCATTTTCTGAACAATTACCTCTTCTGAGCTGCTGGAAAACCAGCTCTATTAAATCTTTCCACACAGTTTTGAGAAGGTATATTATTTACTTCATCTTACGAAAAAGTGCCAGATTCATTACACTGCAAATGCTTCACAAAAGTAGACCGACATTACTGTTTTGCTTGCATGGTGTATGATGACTCCTGGGGATTAGCAAGGCAGCTCCTCTAGTATCTTTGTAACCCATCTCTGTCACAGATCTCTGTGACACCATTGCCAAATTAAAGCTCAGTCCAACAAGCTGTGAAAGTATGGGACTCTGATCATTTCTATCCAAGACTGAGACCCTGTATGTGGATCTCAGATCAAAACAAAAACATGAATGTTACAAGACTTCCAGGACTACTAGCTATTCCAAAAGTATTTAAGATTATTTTAAATGACCAGCCAAGAGTTTATGCCAAAACCATTGTTAAGATATATGTATTTTATAATCTAGGGCTATCAGTATACTACAAGGCAACACATTTACTCCAGCTGTCAGGCCAACTTAAGGATTTAGTTGTCAATTATCTCAACTGCCTTTATTTTTTTGGTGTCTGTTGGGTAGAGAATGTAGAGCTAATAAAGTCAATGAGAAATTCTGATAATTTTATTCTGTTGCTTTCAAAGCTCCAAGAAACTCAGGACCGTTTAGACACTACAAGTCGTCCTGAAATTAAGGTCTTGTCTTCACTCTAAATTACTCAATTCAACATTTAAAAAAGCCTAACACATATTATTAGCTGTACAGCGCCACAGTTGTGCATTGGTAGTTCACACAGTAACACATGACCCCTTTACCCAGGAATTTATAGTTTTTACACAATGACGTGACAGACATGAATATCAGACAAGAAGTGCAAAATGGCATGCAACTTTATATGCATTAGCTTCCATTTCAACATATTTTTATGAAGTGGCTCACAGAGTGGGCCAGCACCCCAGCTCACGCTTACACTTTGTATACACTAAGCTTAATACAATCTTTTGCATTTTCACATTCATAGTATCTTTAAACCAACAATTACTGACATTTAAATTTAAGTGGACAATCCAAACTACAAGCATTCTTTATATATGCGTTCTTCAAGTTACACAGAGCCTACAAGCTGTTCCACTCTTACATATTCTACTCTTCCTACTTCCAGGAAAAGGCTGCATAAGGTACATTTTTCTTAGCTTATTCACAGCAATAGAATCATGTTGTGCATACATCAGCAGACCAGTCTCCCGCTGCAGTTGAGGAGCACATGCTTTAAATTATTTCTGCAATAGTTTCACTTGCTTAAATCTCCCACTTTGCTGAGCGCCAGCAGCAGTCCAGGGTAACTCTCCAGGCTTGGACATACTGTAGGTGCCCTCCTTGTATAATTTCATGGCTAAAGCTTTCCATGATTAGAAGATAAGCTCTAATCACAGAAAAATATCCTAGGGCACACACATGCTGCCCATACATGGTGTCTGCCAGTGCTAAAGGAACACCAGTGACACTTTGGGCTGGTGTGACAACGGCAGTATCTGGTCACCTCACCTTGGCCATGGAGACATCACACAAGGCGAGGTGAGCGGCGGCCGTCTCTGCCTTTGAAGGTGACACACAGAGTAGCAGAACTAAACAATCAGCTTGTGGAGATGACAGATCCAGTTATACATACAGATTCCTGTGTTCCTAAAATACATTTAATGCTGCAGAATTGTCACTATTACTTTCTCTTCCTACAATCTTATCTGGAAATAAGTATTAATCAAATCTGTGAACAGAATTATTTGCATAGATTTTTTTCAGACTCTCGAAACTTCCCTCTTAACAGGTATCTCCCAGTCAAACCAAATAACTTGACTTGGAGTAGTGGGTTTTAAGAAATTGGCTGTAAAAAACACTTCTATTCCTCTGGCCCTGCAGAAGGCTTGGAATGCACAAGTATTAGCAGGCTGAAAGTTACTGTAATGACAACAAGATAAAGTGAGGAGGTGTTCAACTGTTTGACAGCTGACTGACTCCATAGCACTGATGGGCACTAAGCTGGTGAATTTCTCCGGCTTTCACACACATGCACAAATAATCATTTGGGTTGAAACCTGTCCTGCTAAACTCACTTCATTCCAAAGCCAGTTGGAAAGTTTAAAAAGGACCAAGTGAACCATTTTTGAGCACTATTACTGTTAAATGTTTACGTATTTTTGGTGTTTTAAACTAGTTCCAACATTGCCTTGTCAAGTGCACCACGTTTAATAAATTCAGGAAATTTTTAAGATCTCTGTACATTAAAAGGCATCACATCTAAAATTTACATCTTCAAAGTGCTGCCTCAGTTTTCACTGACATTTGCACACCCAGATTTTCTACATTCAATACCCCACAATACCATTTTTGCACATGATCTGAAACGACTCAGCCTTAACCATGCAAAATGCATTAGTATTGGTCTCCCACATCTGCCTGGAATTCTCAAATAGCTCTTCTCTCTGTCCCATCACATGACTCCATCCTTTACAACACTTCATATAAAACGTATGCTCTTCTATGCCACAACACAGTGGTTATTTGAAGTTACCAAAACATCAGCCTCATTTCCATTTTCTATTAAAATCTTCCCTAGCCTGTTCTTCCCACTTCCCAGGTTACTAACATAGGCTGAGGACCTCCTCATTCCCTTCTGTGGAACCTGTGCTGATTTTTAAAGTGTTCCCCACCAGAGCAGATGTGTGTTTGAGCCCACATGTACCACAGGACAGCCAGTTCCGTGTACGGGTGGAGGGGAGGGCTGGAAAGGGTCCTGAGTTCCAGCTGCTGCTCCAGTGAAATTTTACATGCCCTTGGTAGTCACTGGACAAGTACCATAATTCCTTGCTTCCCATTTTGAAAAGGAAGCTGAGAAGAAGTGAAAATCTGTAATAGAAATTTGACACAGAAGGAAGCACATCTAACACCCAGTAAAGTGGTGGCAAATCTCCAGAAAGATGTAGGATTTTAACTCGGCTGCCTCTCACTAGTTTCCCACTGGCTAAGCCTGGTCACTTCCTTGCACTTGGAGCTGTGTATCTTCCCTCATCCATTGCACAGTCAAGGAATTTAATTTAGAATTTTGCAGAGTCTTAAAAATTAACAGTGGCAAATGCCCATCAGTGTGGTGTCTACATCCTTTAATATTGCACTTGGGCTTAGAAATGTTAATTTAGAAGGCCATAAATATTTTCAATCTTAAATTCTGTTTAGATGTTAGAGTTCAAATAAGCTGATTTAATTGTGACATTCTTCTGGGCCTTTGGCCTTATACACTTTGTTCCTTTGAACTGCAATTCAAATTTCACTCACTATTACCATTATATTCCACCCACAGCACATACTGTAACTTGTATTCTTTGAATGGTAAACAGAAATGGTTCAAATAAAAGCCTTTCAGCAGAATCTACATAGGCCAGGCTTCTTTTACAATTACAAGGTACAAAAGGCGCTTGACTTTCTAATCTCTTCTGCCTTTTTAAAATACCCAGAGGTGCCTTGTATTAGCAACAATATTAAAAACTGACTTGCAAACCAAGTATTTCAGAGCTGGATTTGAGTATCACATTGGGTATGAGCTCGAGCCAAGGCCCCAGGTGTCACTGTGGATGACCATGTCAATGGTCACATACTGAAAAAACATGGGGAAAATGTATGAAAATGCGGAAGATAATGATTTTTCACTTTACAGCAGACCTAGAGTAAAAGCATACTAACCAGCTAAGTAGGAGAGAAAAGGTAAGGTAAAATTCTGCTGATCCTGTTTTAAAACAAGAGCTAGATAATAATAAATGAAATTAAAAAGGTGTGTAATTCTTTCTCCCGATGCTAGGATTACACTGTGGAACACATTATCAATAAGGGCTGCTCATATCCAAGCTCTTAAATAACCTGAAAAAGCTCAAGCATTTTTAATGGCTAATAGTATTAGTTAAAGTAGATTTGAATAACTTTATTTTTTGCAAGACAGTAAAGTCAATGAGTGAAGATTTACACCAATCCCTAATGACTGGGAGTGGAGAAAGCCCTGATGTTGGGGACAAATAATTTTCCAGGTGGGCTATTGGCATTTTCTCTCTCCCCTGAGAGTACCAGCCACTCTTCCCAATGCCAAGGACAAAACCTGTCTCTCTTAATGTTGCTCACTGTCACATATTACTTCAAGGAGTCCCCTCAGAAGAGCAGGAGGGCCTGCTGACTTGTATCTTCATGCTGTCAGAATTGACATTATTTACTACTTTAATAATCACACGCCCCTAACCTTCTGAAACATAGTCTTCTGGTGTGCATAGAACAAAGAAAATGACCAGGGAAAGTAATTTCTCAATAACAACACTGTAAAGCTGCACTAGGCAAGATTCAGTCTGGCTGCACCCATGCCCTAAATTTACACTTTCAGATTTGATAATTAAAATTCTGTCTTGTGCAAATATTTCTACCTTTATATTACTAAGTTTTCATACACTTGGAGGGCAACAGAGGTGGATCTACCTGTGAGGAGTGTGATGCCACATGGGAAAGTCCTCTGAAACTTCCCTAGAAGTGCCCGGGAGCACTTCTGCAGCAATGCTATTTGGCCTAACTAGTCCAACTGGATAGCAGAAAATCACATTTAACGTCTAATAAAAAACATGCACAGACTGATAGATGTAACATTACCAGTATGCAAAAAATTAAAATGAAACAAATTAGGAACTCCAAACATTAAATTCAGATTGTTTATTGTAAACAGAATAACTCTATCACTCTGTCATACTGGCTGTGTCACATGCACCCAATTTCACATCAACTGCTTAAAATAGCACTTGCAAAAATTACAGTTATGTA
Source organism: Cnemophilus loriae (assembly GCA_013397755.1). Lineage (NCBI taxonomy): Eukaryota > Metazoa > Chordata > Aves > Passeriformes > Corvidae > Cnemophilus > Cnemophilus loriae. The sequence continues at coordinate 1,063,490 of VZTF01002606.1, read as the reverse complement.
ATAATAATTTATGGTTTCTTACATAAACTAATTAACAAGCACTAAAATTGAATTACAGTGTATTCTAGGTAGTTCTTTATTGCTTGTAGACACTGCAGCTTTGGATCCATTAAAATGAACCCATTAGTATGCCTGAGTTTATCAAAATTTACTGCTATATCAAACTCAGAAACTGTAAAATGCTGGAGAACACTTAAAAGCAATTAAGAGTTGTTGGAAAACTACATGGGTTTCCACATCCAGTCACAGAACTTTGAAGTTATACATTTTTTCCTCTGGAAAACATGATTTGTGAGCTTGTGTTAGATACACTGTTATTCGAATTTATTTATATAATCTGTTAGAGTTGATACTACTTCCATGACTATATATATATATATTTATTTTTACACACAATAGGAGCCATTTCATTGTATTCACCATAAGAGTGGTATGTTTAAATACTAAATCCCAAAATATATATTTTTATAATATGTTGTCAAAACTTTTAATATATATGATACAAATACTTCTACTAAAGGAAAATTATAAACAAAAGTGAAATGCAAGACGGCAGAAAGTCTCATGTGAAGGATCCATGAAAAATGTGAACAGAGACATCTTGACTGGTTTTGCTTGGACTGCATTTATTTTTTTTCTCCTCATCAGGCTGAAAAAAATGCTAGTGGCCTTCCTTGGCAACAGGTTACATCACAAACTCCTATCAAATTTATTAAAAAGATACTGAAACCTGTCCCCTTAACCTTTAAAACAACTTTTAAATGCACCATTTGTTCAGTTAGAAGAGACTCTCAAATAAACCCAACTTAAGGCCCTTGCCCTGTCAAGCATTCATTTAACTTGGCCTCAGAGCCAATGTAAGAACCAACACTGATTCAATCACAGAACAGCCCTACTGACTATACCAGGATTGTGATGTTTGACACACATGCCTGTCACATCAGGGCATTACTTTCAGGCTCTTTCAGTAAGAAGCTAATTCCCACTGACACCTCTGATGAGCACATTTTATATCTTCAGTGCTTTACATACTCTCTCTTGTCTAAGTGCCATCTCTTTTATGCGTTACAGAGGTAGGAGAACTTAATGCTCCTTGCCTTTTCTTGTTTGTGTGCTGTCCCAAACACAGGACCACTCTGCAGAAGTCAGTAAAGCTGGTGAAGATGAGACACCTTATATTGTTTAATCATTTTACTACGTTATGGAATATATATATATCTATATATATAAACATTATTTCAGCATAGTTCTTGATCCTTCTGAGTTCTGCACAGCCTTCTTCCCAGAAGTAGGAGCAAACCCTTTGTGATGTAACCTGAAGCACAGGCTGTGCCGTAGCACTGCTACTCCAACACTGCACCGTCCCAAACACTTTCCTGAAGGACAAGAAAGACCCATACAGGTATCAAAATAATGATGTATCTGACTCATTGGAGAGCCCCTATTCGACATGCACCTGTTCTTGAGTAAAGAACTGGTGTGTGTTTAAAGTTATTTGCACTAGTGAGTGCTTTGCTGGACTGAGACCCAACATAACAGGTGAGGCAAAACAGACTTGAGTTCTCCATCAGTACATATTGCAACTGAAAACAAAAAATGACACCAAATAAAGTATTTGATATACCAAATGGACAGTGCACAGTAATGCTGAAAAACTGAACAGGATGTTGACAGTATCAAGAGACTGGGACAACACTTTTGGTAACAAAAATAAAATGCACTAATAAAGTGTTTCCAGCATTTTACTAGTTTTAATATAAAATGTCCCCAAATTTGTATAGAAAGATTAAAATCATGCCCTTACTTCAATTATTCTCATTAAGACAATTCTCTCACCTATTACTGTGTTGTCAAATTTCCTTTTTTTCAGCCCCACTGGTCTTCATAAAACTTAAATAGAAAATATGTTGGTTGCATTAAGGATCAATTAAAAAAGTATCATTCAACATGTCACTTCAAAAAAATGTGAAAGTCTCTATTTTTAAGAAAAATTGTTGAGCCCATCCCAAAAAGGACTTACTTATCTCACCCCCTCCAACTCCCAATAAGATAATTATTGGGATACTAAACAGTGTTTTTCAGGAGTAACAAGCACATTTCAAGCAACTTTGTTTGCTCTGGAGGGTTATTTCATCAAAATGAAAATCTGAAGGGATATGTTATTTTAAAAATATACTGCATCTACAAGTTTTTTATTACCATTGTTTCAGTTGATTTTGGTTTTTAACAGGTTGTCTGTAATATAAATGACACATGACCACAACTGATTTTTATATACTCTCTATCCCTAACACACAGCTAATGTCAAATGAACCAAGAAGGAATTCGGGACTTTCATAATGAACAGAACCATTTATCCCAATGATCTTTAATAATTTTGTTCATCACAAAGTCCGCTGAAACCATGTCAGTACTGATCATTTGCATTTCTCCATCCATTGGGGTTCTTCACAGTTTTGCAGCCATGAAATTGATATGTGGTTTCACCAGTGGGAAGAGCGGCAGACTGCGCTTGAATTCTGTCATATTTTCAATCACACTTGGCTGCAAAGAAGCGCATGCAAGAAAAGGTCTGCTCAGTATCTTCAATCAGAAAAGTGACAAATTCCTTGCTTTTCATTTTAACTGTTGCTACAGCTACATATAAACATACCTGTCTTGCTCTTTTCTACAATATTAGTGATTCATACTTCATTAGTACAGAAATCTCCAAAATACAATGTTATTTCTTATGAAATAACTGGTTTCATATTTACCTCATTTCAAACAACAGCTATAATGCGGTAACTGCATTGTTAATAACATCAGGATCTCAAATAGATGCAGAGCTGATCTTTTCATTTACAAGTTCTACTTCAGAGCACCCCACCTGTCCTTTGAACATCACAGTAAGATCATAACCACAATAGCTATTCTATGCACTATTATTTTTAGATGTAGTAACAAAGTAAGCTTCTAATATTTCGGTCATAATGGCTAATATATCCCCATACCATTCACACAGAAATTTCTACCCATGGCAATTATTTCACCTGTAAGGTCTGATGAAGAACACAGACCTACTACATGGTGAAAAGTTAATCATCTGTTGGGACAAACACTGCCATCCTTCAAGAAAACTCACTCAAGGTCCAGTAAGGACCCAGTGCTATTCTATCTAATCACGGTGAAATCTGTAATACTTGTATGAACAGAATTTGCCAAATTGTTTCCTCCACAGGTTACACATTGACAGGAATGTGCATTAATATTTTACGCTTTAAGATAATGACCAAGTAGTTGGTTTTGTTGTTCCTTTGAGGTTGATGGGTTGTTTGGGTTTTTTAAACAAAAATGATAACCTTGTTGATGCATATGAATCTCTCTTGACACCTGATTTATCTGATCATATACAATCAGTCTTTTCAGACAATAGGCATCTGTATTTACTCCATAGTGCAGATACTCAGTGCAGTTTACTACTACTACTATTAGCTTTCATTTCAGAGGGCTAGAAGGAACAGAGGTAACTGGACAAATTGATAAAAAGAAAAATCAGGAAAAATCCCTGTTGTTGGTGAGGACAAAAATGCATGTAGAAAAGAGCTAAAACATCAGACCTATGACAGCAGGAATTTCCAGAAGTCTGTTTTTCCCTATAAACTCGTATTTAATGATACTAAACCTCTAGATTAAGAATGCAGGCTAGGATTTTTTTGTGTGTTGTTTCTTTTTACCTGTGGTAGTGGTGGTGCTGGTGCCAGGTTCACATCATTTTGACATGGAAATTCTCCAACAACAGGGCCTATTTAACATCAACAAAATTAATTTGGGAGCATAATTTAATGAGTATCTTTTACATAATTGATTCACTGTTTTCTCTTATAAGACAGGTATCTAAATAAAGCACAGGTTTTTAATTTTGAAGTATCACTAAATAAGGTTTTCTAAACATTTTGCTTTTCTATTCCATGGCTGTCACTATTTTATTTGACAACATGAGCTGAGGCAGTGGCTTTTATTCATCTTACTTACACATAAAGAGAATGCAGAAATACAAATTGCTAATCTGTTGATCAATCAATACTTAAAACTGCTTCTCAGTACAAATTATGGGAACAGGAGCAAATGCCAGTGTTACATTCAAGAGCAGTGCAAGAACAGCACATCATATCACAAGGACATGCCCATAGAAGTGTAGAGGTTACTCCAGGTACCAAAAATCTGGACAGCAACCCCAAGTATTCCCTGCCTGCTTCCATGAATGTCCTACTCCAATTACCCCAAAACTTGTTTTTGCATTTCTAATCTCAATTTTTTTCGTGGCATAAGAGAGGCCAAATGCCAGATTAAAAGATTTAGGACTGGGGAGTTTTAGGACTTGCTATAATTTCTGTAAGTAACCACTTGTTAGGTTGCCTCACAAGCTCACTCTTGTCTTGGGAAGATACCATTCCAAGCAAATAATAACCAATCTGGCAATACAGTTACTACACTTTTTAAAGTCTTCTCTAGATAGGAAAAGTTTTAGAACTGTTTCTATTTAGCAATTACCAGTCATGAAAACTGGAAAGGTGCTTTGAAGCCAGTCTTCCTTACTCAGCTGCAAAGCTGCAACTTCTACACTACCATAAAAATCAATCCTTCTGAGCCAGAAGGGAGTTTCATGACATGCACGCAGTATCTGCTTCTCTCTGTACTACAGACAAGCCTTTAATATTTTTGATTTTGCAAACAAATGCATGTTGGAATTTTAGCCCGGTATAAAATGGTGAAAGATTTGCAAACAAAACCTCAGAAGTTTTTCCTCTCAGTTTATTCATATTAACCAGAAATACTTCTAGCCTTTTCCTTCTTGAATTCTAAAATGGAACAATACAGTTTAGAATGCACAACTGATCTATATTACTTCAAAATAAAACCTAAAAAAAAGCTGACTTTCTTAAGTTTAAGTAAAATGTTTGACATTCCCACAGATTTTGGGTTTTGTTTGTTTGAGGGTTTGTTTTCCCCTTTGAGGGTGCTTGAATACTATTGTGGACATTCATTGCTTGTCAGGCAAAAAAAACCCCACAGTGGATTGATAACCGCAAATTCTAATTTTGTGTTGGTTGGGGTTTTTTTTCCCTCGTACGTCTATTATAACATTTTTTGTTTGTTTTAAAATATCTTGTTGAAAACGGAAGTGCTATGTTAGGATATATTATTTTATTATCAATATACTTCAGAGTGGCTGAAAAACTTGTCTAAAAAAATCAACAAAAAATTGGAAGCACCCATGTGAAGTAAACCTAGAAAAAACTCCATCTTTTTCCTCTGAAAGGTATTTCATTTCCAAAACTGAGTTTTTCTTACAGTGCATTTGTATGATATAATATGGCTATCTGTAACGATGACTTGCTGGAACAGGAATTGATTAAATATCATATTCAGCACAATACTTACAGGAATCCATCTCCCTTGCAAGGACATGTACTGATACCTTGTGTCTTCTGGGAGCATCTATCGCCAACAGCACCTACAGTAAAAAACATCAAGTCCTTCAGGTGTAGGAAGTATCCCTTAGACATTATAAAACAGTAAAAAGAACAAGAGCATTTAGATTTTAATTTAAGCCTTAAAATGAGGGATGAATTTTGGGATGTGCCTTCAAAGACTATTAAAAGTCATCCATACAGTACTCTTGAATTATTTTACAATCAAATTAAGCAATTCATGTACTGCTTGGAACTCAGAAAAACTGTAACAGAAATTCAGACATTAACTATCGTAGTATCAGGAATGCAACCTAAAATCTGCAGAATTTTCAATCCCTAGCAGCCTTCTGGAAGCACATCACCCTGAACAATCATTAAATTCAGCTGGACTAACTCACCAATCTAGCCTTTTATTTCTGCTCTGGAATGGTGGATAACCATGTATTGAACATTGGTGTAAGCAAAATAGTATAGATTCCTACAAACCCAGAATATGCATACTCATCAAATTATCATTTATTAAACAACAGGCACTGAAATTCCATTTACTAACTTTGCATTTGCTGCATATCTTCACCCATGCCATCATACTATTAAAAAAATTAAAAGTAAACAAGCCCCTCTGCTCAAGAGAGGAAAAAAGAAGACAGACATACACATGCCCATGCTTCTTCGTGGGCAGAAATTTTTCCATCCAATAATAAATTCCGAAGACATTAAGTCGATCTTATTTTCCAAAGAACTCCCTGAGCTACCAGCTGCTCCATAACTAATAAAACTGCATGAGCACTTTGCAATATAGTGAAATACCATCGTCTATTACACATTTCAAAACAGAAAGAATGACGCCCAATTATTTTTTATATTGGTGGGAGGTGACAGAGACAGGACAGTGACACATTTCAATCGCTTGTATTAGATATCCATCTGAGTTAAAATGTACAATTACTGCATCATTATGCTGTTCCTTTGCTCTGCCTAACCATTAGGGGAAGAAAAAACCCCACTGATTTACAGTGAACAAAGCTTTAAAAGTATCTGTTTCATTCACAATTCATGTCCATAAAATAAGCTGAATCACTGACTGGTTGAAGAGAAAGATAAAAGAACAAATGTGCAATTTTGGCTAGGCTTGGTCATAGAGCAGCACATTTTATATCCATAAAGAAAGAATAAATGAAACAAGAAGAATAAGAGCTGGGAAGAAAAAAAACACAACAAAACCCTATCATTCTGTACCATTTTTACAGTTGCTATTAAACTAAGTAATATTCAGGAAATAAAAGATATCTGCGTCAATTTTATCATCTACCTAAAACAGGTGTCAGTATAGCCCTTCATAGCTTGCACAAATAAGGTTCAGTTGTACCTCCATCTCATTCCAAGTAACATTTCAGCTGCATGACTAACTTACCTTGTAGAACTGTATGATGTCATCCTTGGTCAGGGTCTTTAGATAAGCCACTTCAATGTTATCTGCACAACAATAGTGCAAATTAGAGTAAGTCTGCAGATCACAGCTGGTTACTAGCACACTGCTTATACAAAGTATATTTCTTTCAAATTCAGATGGTGTAATTGACTGCAAATGATAAGCTTTTCATTGTTATCTTTCAAGTTAATATTTGCTTCAATAAAAGTGTCAGTAGAACCTTGGCAGAAAATTCTATTTCAATAAGTCTATTTGATTGGACTTACTAAAAACTGCATGTTTGAGGAATACTGATTGTACTGTAGGATATTCAGTAGCTAAAACAGAGATGCCTACTCTTGTACATTATCTTCAAATTAGTTACACATTTGTAACGCAGACTGGTTATAGATGGCACTTTTCTTTATAGTTAGAAAACAGGATGGTAGGACATACTTTTAAAGACATGTTAAGGAATGGTGCCTACATACCCCTAAGTAGCAGTCACACCTTCAAGATATCTGGGGACAATGTGTCTCTACATTCCTTCACATTAATTAAACTGTCATGGATTAATCACCTAATATCATTGCTGCTTAAGCAGAAAGGTTTCTTGTTGTAGGTGTGCTTGCTTTTCTTAGGATTAGCAAGAAGATCAAGGAAGAAATACGTGCAAGAGAACAGGCAGCGAACAAGGCTGTAAGGCAGGCTGTAAGTAATATGAAGTTCTATATGGAGGAAATAAAAGAATCAGTACAGTTTGGAAAACTAGGTAAGATTTGGGAGAAAACAGTAAATGTAATAATATTAAAAATATAAAAACAAAAAAATTCTTCCCCTTCTTAAGGCTGGAATATGAATTTCTGATTTTGACAATTCTAGTCATATTATAATCATTAATGACATAAAATTACTAGTGGGCAGAGGGGAATTAAAGATATAAAAGTCAAAGGAAATAGTAAGTGGGATTTAGATATGAAAAATATGGCTACACTTAGCAGTAAGAAACTCCACAGAGATAATATTGATCCAACGATGGTATAAGCAGAAGCACTTAAGGCAGAGAAAAATCAGACTATTTCATCAGACGCAAAAAAAGGTACTTGAAGTGATAAGTTTCCATGCCACTTCTTATGCTCAGGCATGAAACCTTGTCAGGAGCTCTCATTCCCTCTAGACCAAGCCAGACAACAAGTCAAAACTCTTCATTATTAAACAGCTCAGTGAGTCATCGTGAAGCAAAAGGACTGCATTTGTTATCATGGAAAGCCAATACAGTGTGCGTAAAGCAGAAGAGAAGTCACAAAATATAGAGTGAGTTTTATGGAGGAAGCATATTATGCATGAAGACAGAAAATTACAGCTGTGAATATGAGTCGAGACATGAAAATGTCAGGAAAAGCTGATCTGTATCTAAACTGGTTTTTTAATGTTAGAAACTGTATTACTAATGTATCTAACTAATGTATTGCTAATGTATCTAACTGTATTAGTAATGTATCTCTGTATTTTTTAAAAAAAATTAAAATACATTTAAAAGTATTTAGAAAAATACAACTCAAATCTTATGTAAAACCACACAGTAAATAACTGTCAGTGCATTTGCAGTAATAACACTAGAAGCTGGATCTCATCTGGTCTCCTACAAACCTATAACCTTCAAAACATCATAGATGAAAAAACAAAAAAAATTAGTGTTTCTTCAAATCCACTCTAAGCTGAGAGACAGTGCATGTTACTTAAGATACCTGCCATTGCCTCTGCCATCACTCCCTCAAAACAAGTGCACAATGTGAAGAGAAATAGGGTTCATATGAATGTGTGTACTGTCAGGAATGTCAGTGTGTATCTGAATGCATCTCGGGGAAATAGATAGTAAATTATATATAGGCTATGTAAAACTTTAAGTTGTACCCAAATGAACATGACACTCAACAGTCACAGCTGTAGCCAAACCAGAGCATTCAGTTTTAAAGGAATTACCATTTGTCTTACCTCTGTCAAAGTTATACTGCTGGGAAATGATTTCTCCCCAGTATTTAGCACATTCTGCAGACAGCTTCTTTGGTTTGTCTAGACGACGAATTGCTAAAGCTTGGATGTGTTTTTGGAAGGCCTCTTCTGTCATGTCTTCTATGCATTTCTCCATAGTTTTTAAGAACGCTTCAACTCTGCTCTCTAAATAGTGTGGCGGCTTTTCAGATTGGATAATAAATCGCAGTCCTTGGATGCCATTTGCCCGACGTGGGCCACTGAACACAATGTAACCTTGGCAAAACAAGAACAGCCACAAATTAAAAGAAATCCCTTGTCACAGCATTGAATTTGCCAAACGTGGCATGTTTGACAAGAATGCAATGCTATGCTAACGTAACTCTGTATTATAAATAAAATAATGCAGGTTTTCAAAATGTGCCACCGTATTTTTTTTAGAATATCTTTATTTCACTGAGGTCAATATCAGTTCAGGGGAGGGGCACGGAGGAGATAAGATAAAGACAAAACAAAAGCAATTCTGTCATCAGGATCACGTTACCAGAAATGAAGCTGTACTCTAGTGCTTCATTAGACTCAACATTAGAAACTTATTTTTTCATAACATCTGATCTGAATTCTCTTTGCTGAAGTGTAAGACCATTACTTTCCATTTTATCCATTAGATAAAAAATATTATTCCCTTCCTTTTTGTTGCAGGATTTGCTAATCTGAACAACTAATCCTTTCTTCAGTCTTCCTCCACCCTTTTAATAACAAATCTATCACATTTCAGTCTTTTAAATGTTGTTTTATAGTTTTCTTATAGTTTCCTGATGCTCATGCAAAAACTGGTTACAGTATTTCACAGTTTTTATCTGAACAATTTAGGAATATTACTGTGAGTGCATCTTGAATGCTTCTATTTATATATCCCAGCATTTTACACAGCAGCATGACACTGCTGATTTATGTCCTACTTCTGATCCACTGTACCCTGCAGAGTTTTCTACAAAACTGCTACCTAGCCAGTTGCTTCCTAGCTTGTATCTGTGCCATCCGTTGTTCCTGCCAAACTGTTCCTAACAAATTGCATCTTATCTTCATTCAAGTCATGTTTCCAAAATGTCAAACTAATTTTAAATTCTAACTCTTATCTTCCCACACACTTGCAGCCTCTCCCGAATTAGTATTATCTGAAGATTCAGTGAGAATCCTCACTCTTCTATCATCCAGAATTTTGATGAATATACCATGTAACACTGGATCAAGGTAGAGCTCTGTAGAACACCGTTTTCCAAATGAACTATTCTCTGTTCTCCAGTCATGACCTTCCAAAGTCCTGTACCTAAATGTGTAGCCCTTCTACTTAGGTACTTCAGTAATAGTCTCTCAGTTACCTTTTATGAATTTTGAACTAGCTTGAAAATTTATTCCGTATTTTCCTGGAATTAGAATTAAACTGACTGATCTATAATGTCTCTGCTTTTTCTCTTTCCTTTTTTTTTTTTAAGGAAACATAGCATTTAGCTGTGTCTATCTTTCCAATATCCCATCTATCATCCACAAATTTTCCATTTTATGACTTCTAATTCCAGGATTTCCTAACTTTGTTCTTTGGAATAGAATGCAGAGTTCATCACACTTTGAACTTTTTAAAAGCTTCTAATTTAATCTGATTAATCTGTTATTTTCCTGTTCAAAGGTAAGACATGGACTTTGATCACCAGTGTTTATTTTGGAAGTCATCCGGCCACAGTTGGCATTTTAAGTGAAAACAAACTAAGCCATCCTGAATTTTCTGATGATTTGAACATTTTGATTTTAATGATTTGAACACTTTGATTTTTTCCATCATTGCCAACTTTTCTCCTCCACTTTCTCATACTGCTTAAGCATTTATTGAAAGAATTCTCGTTAGTACTTCTACTATTTAGCAAACTGCTAATTCCTGAACTTCTTTTTCCCTAAGCTTTCTCAGAAATCTTACTAACAATTCCATGAAGTTTACTGGATTTTGATGGTATTTCTACTGTCTCCCCTCCTAAGTCTCGTGAGCTCTATTATTTGGCGATTATGAAGTGCTGGACTAAACCAGTTCTTCCTCAGTTCCCCCCTCTCTCTTTAGCTGTTACTTCCAATTTCTATACAAAACCTGCCACCAGCACATTTCAAAAACCTGTTAAATAACTTGGGCTCTATCCTATTTTCAGCAGGTACATAGATAGTTGAAATTCCTATGATGAATATTGTATGGCTGGTTCTGCTAGTTGCTCACAAAAAACCTAATCTTGCCTGATGTCCCTGGCAGTCATCACACTGAAATATTTGTCTGCTTCTTACCTTTGGAAAACCTGTACTCCTCCTCACCAGTATTTCAATCATGTGAGCTGTCACGCAAAGTCTCTGTCTCCTCTTCTTACTCTGTTTGGAATAACCTCACTAATTCTCAGCCTTACTGGTTCAGGTAACAATTATTTGTACTTACTGGTGAACAGCTATAGTCTTAAAAAGCCTGAAATGTATTTAGCTCTTCACCAACATGGAAGCTTACCATTACCCAGACAGCAGTATTCCTAACAGAGAGCTTATAATTTAACAGTTGGACTCAGTGACCTTAGAGGTCTTTTCCAACTTAAACAATTCTGTGATTCTACGAATCACGAAGTGCACCTGGAAGTAGGATCACAAGCAGAAAACATCAAACTACTACTGATTCTTTAACAAGATCTAGAAATTTAGGGAACTGATCCAATCTCCTTTTGGTAAATTCTAATATGAAGTTTTCCATTCAGTGATCGTACTTTTTTTAGTTGGCGTTGATTTCAGATATTTCAGACATCTTAAAAATCATGCATGCTTGTTCTTATTTTAGATTCTGTGCACAGTGAAATTTCTTTGAGTCATCAGCAGTTAAGATGATTTACATTTACCAAGTGCCCTTTAAATGGCATTCACTAACAGGGAGAGAACATCTCCTCAGGTCTTGTGTGAGCGCGTGACTGTGACAGCTCGTGTGTACACAGACACAGGAGCGCTCCGGAGAACTCACCTAACTGCTCCTGGGTGCGCAGGGTATTGAAGCACGGCTCCGAGATAATCTGGCAAAAGAGCTCCAAAAACATATTCTCAGAAGTGCTCTGCATGTCTGTCTGGTAATATATTTCAATGCCACAGTTGTTATGAACTTCATTTCTCTGTTGATACACAAACCAACCTCCTAAAAGACAAAGTTAAATCATTGAAATTCATTAAAGTGAACATTCTTATTGTCCACAGTTAAAAAGATAATGGTCTAAGGTTTGTGGAATGGAATTATAATAAGTGGTTTAGGACTGTTAAAGCAGAATTTCCACTAAGAGCATACTTTTCATGAGACAAGAAAAGAATGTATTATTTTAACATCAAAATGTCGCTGCTTGGAAATTTCAGCAAGTAAATTGAAACTGACTGCTTCTCTTCAAGCAAATATTTTCGGAACTGCAGTGAAATTCTGCATTGCCTCTACTGTGTAAACAGTTTCTAAAGACAATCTGCCAGAAACTATTATGAACATTAAAAATAATTCAGCATTTAATATCAACAACTTCTTTTGTATATGGTAGCACAGACGATCAGCTATGGGTAATTTATCTTGTCTGTATAGCTACATGTCATCACTTCCAGCAATACCTTGAACCTCTCTTCTTATAAAAAACACTTTTTTCACCATGGAAGTAAAAGCATGCAAGCACTATAAGACCAAAAGAATTTCTGTAAGAAAAAGATAGCTATTTGTGTAAGAGCTTTTAGTTTTTCCAAAGAGTCATTACATGCAATTCTTAACTTAATGGTCAATTAATACTCAGAAATGCTCAAAGAATGGTGTTTATTCAATTGTATATACTATGTGGAGCAGAGTGAGACAGAGCTCTTATTTCCAAAAACTGTAAGAACTGAATTGCAGAATCATATGATTATAGAAGGGCTTTGGGTTGGCAGTCACCTAAAAGTTGGTCCAAGTCATCCCAAGAAGTCCAAGTTACATACACAAATTAAAAATTAAATCAAATTAACTTTCAAGTATCCTAGAAAGATCATGTATTGGTACATAATTTTATTAGTAAGGTAACACCCTAACTGTATTTCTGAATTTTAAGATTAAAATAACTTGAAGTAAGTTTGACTTCAAAACACACTCCTAGCAACACAGTAATATGCATTTTAAAATGTTATTAGCAAGGAGAATTTCAATTTAATATGCCTTAAATATCGTAAATAAATAATTTAACTTACTGTCAGGAAGCTGCACTTCTCTGTATCTCACTAGCTGACTGGGAAGGAGTGGCTTTGTATGTGCATGCTCAATGAGAGTGTCCTCAACCATCTGCATAATTCCTAATGCAGCCTGGAGAAGAAAACATAAGAGGATTTTTAATGATCATTAGTTATTCTGTATTTAACAGCAGGATAATATTTCCCAATTATTGATGGTGCTGTGAGAGAAAAGAAAGAAAATCAGGAACAGAAAGTAGGGATATTGTAATTCAATACAAATACAGTAGAAGTTAAGTAGATGAGAGGAAGTGGGAGGGTGGGGGGCAAGAGTTTTCTTGTGTCTTCTTTATGTTTAAATGGTCTACACATTTAACTACTTCTACTTCTCCCCAGTGCTTCTGAAATTAAAGCTCAATGGGCTTTTCTTTTTTTCTTTTTTCACTTTCCCTCCACCACTTGATGTGCTCATCTTTCAAAGTGAGAACGAGATAGCTCAAATGTATGTTTGCAAAGCAAAAGGCATTTCAGTAGATGGAAATTTTAAGAAACCAAATGGTTAAGGATGCATTTCATTGATGTGTTGGTGGTGTTAACAGTCATTGCCCAAATACTTTCTTTTATTTGATGGATTACAGTAATAATTAAAAAAATATATAAAGAGTGAAAAAAAATCGGAAGTCATTGATTTCATTCAAGGGTTTAACTTCAATAGCTTCACCTCTTAAGGGTTATGTGTTCTTGTAGCCTGCACACTGGAAATTACAGGAACTTGCTACAAAGTAGTTTTGGCTGAAAGCTAAAATCTCTCACTCTGCATTGCCATAAACTCACAAGTGATTTTATCAAAAACATGTAAAAGGTTTGAAAATTTAATAAACATACACCCTACCAACACCTCCAAAACCCCCATGCAATATCAAAGACAAAAAGATTGAGGTCTAAAACCAACAGTTTAAAAAGTTAGAGAAAAAGACCATTAATTCTTTCAATCAAGTCATCATATTAAAATATCGACAACAAGACTGCTCAGACAGATGTTCTGAACAGGATCCCTTTACTTTTCATCCACTTGCAGCAAATAAAAAAAAGAAATTGTCAAAAAAAACAAGTATCAGAATGAAATTAAAGAAAAAATAGGAATTTCAAGCAGCTAGATAAATTTTAATTTTTCAAGTCCAGATTCACTTAAAATTTTTTTTATTATTGAAAGGAGTCACAAGTCTATGTAAATTTTTATTTAATTTTAGTTGGAAAAAATTCTTAGGTCCTGGTTAAAATTGCTGAGCTTTGTCAGTGATTAGCACATCCTGGGTACTGAAGGACAGACAACTTTTTCTATTTGCATCTGTTCAGGGAGGTTTGCAGATAACTTCTAAACATTACATAGCTATGGGTGTACTAGGACATCCTTCCCAGTTCTTTAGCTGTAGGACTTTCAATAGCCACCCATTATGCCAAGTAAAGAATACATTTCTCTGACATACCTGCATCATCACGGAAATCTAAAAACATCTGGGCATTCAGTTCTATTTCCAGAAGGAATTGACTTTCATATACAAACACGTAAGAAATAAGGAAGGAAAAAGAGATGATTCTTAAATTTCTCTGCAAGAAGAATACTCCATAAAATTTTTTAACAAGTACTTTAGAGACATTCTTGAAAAAGAAAAGTTTGTCTCTCTGTGCTATTAGCTCCTTCCTATCTTATTTTTTCCTTCCTTACTAGTTAACTTTCTCCTCTGTACATTCAGCAGTCACTAGCAGTGTCTGTAACAGCTCCTGCTAGTAAACTATCCCAGAGCTGTTCTAACACAAAACAAGCCTTATGAAAAAAGAGTGCAAAAACATACAAGAAAAGTACTAGATTTTGTATTGGCACATGTATTCAAGTATTTCTTAAGAGTTCGAATGCAAGTACAAACTGTTACTATTTTAATAGAAGACAAACCAAATGTTTTCTGAGTTTTATTCCCCCGAGAGCTGACACTTGGCTTTTTTATGGTCCACCATTTCTGTTTAGCTATGTGCAAACTACTTAATGTGGAAGGATACTGGATTCTTAAATCTTTGCTAGTTATTCTGAAGGTTGCAATGGAAAAAAGCAAGATCTGCAGCACATCATTCCTTTTGCAGCTCGATCACAGTAATGACATGCAACACAGACTTTCAAATACTTAGATCACAAGTTGTTTTTATTAAATTTCCAAGAGCAATATAGAGGCAGCACTTCGCCTAATAAAGCTAAAGTGGAAAAAATTACACTCTCGTACTCCCATAAAGATAAAAAAGTACAAAGTTAAATTATGAAATCACATTTGGCAAAACAGCTTCAAGATCTGCAAAGATTAAACTAGTGCTCCATTTTTATGCTGCTTTTAAACAAAAATTGTTTTATTAAGAAAGTATCACACCAACCTGTTTTGTTATATTGCCATGGAGAAGAGCTTCAATGTGTAACCGTGACAACAGCTGAGCTATGAAGGCCTTGAGACGGGGAAGGGTGACATCTACAATAGATATTTAGACAGTTAAATCACTCAAATGCATTTTTAAATTATGAAAGACCTAAGCCTAAGTCATCATTAGATACAATGCATTTCTCAGAGCAGGAGAAATTTGTCTTTATGAAGAAGTGAATATCTTCTTAGAAATGCAACACTGGAATGCTTCCGGATCTAAATAGCAGCACTCATCATATAGTTTATTTCACTTAGAATTCACATGCTGTCTTGACCCAGATTCAAAAAAAAAAAAAGAAAAAAAAGCTGCCTTTCCAATCATGCTGAACAAACACTCATTCTCCAGAGAAAACAGTTGCAATCATTCAGGTGATGTTCCAAGGAAAAGCCTTAGTTATTAACTAAAGAAGCAGCATGTAGTTTATAATGCACAAGAAAGACACTGTGCCTTTACCATCCAGACTAAAAAAGAACGTCAACTCAAATATAGTGTTTCGATATTAACTTTGGAACAAACAATACACAAAAAACGTATTTTGGCAGTATATCCTAGAGGACACATGCACAACACATACACACACATTCTATCCAGCCTGTCCTTGCAAAGCAGTTTTTATATATACTGCGAAGTATAGTTTAACATATAGAATCTATGGAATAAGAGGAAGGATGGTTGAATGGCTGCGGTGTTCATGAATATGCGTTCTGAATCAAACCCTTCAAATAAATACAAAAGCCAGGTATTCTTCTTGAAAAGAACGTCAGTGTATTCCAAGAAGATATTACAAGACATTTTGCAAAGTGTCCCAGAATGGCCTTTTAATACAACATGGTAAAATACAGGTAGGGAAAAGTTCTTCAGCTATTACTACAAACATAGAATCACCACAGAATGGCTTGGGTTGAAAGGGACCTTAAAAATCATCTAGTTCCGATATCCCTGCCATGGGCAGGACACCTTCCACTAGGCTGGTTGCTCAGAACCCCACTCCATCTAGACTTGAAAAATCAATTACATCTCTTAATTTGAAATTTTCTCTTCCTTCAAATATACTGGGGCGCCTACTCTTTCTTAAGAGCCACAATGTTCTTTATTCTTTATTGTTGTTGTCATCATCTACAGAAAGTACATCTTTTTTCTTTATTAGCTACAGTTCTTTATTAACTACAGAAACATAAGCTAGGATTCCCCAATAATGGAAAAAATTAAACAGTTTGCACATTGGGAAGTACAATGCAGATACACTCCAACGTGCCTGTAAGATGTCAACTAGAGCCAAATGATTTTACCAGTGTTGATATTATTCATCATATCCAGGTTCATACCCACAAAGTTAGTAAAGTTTTGCCTGAACTTCTACCTGCAAGTTTTGCCATTTGACGCCTTTTCCATGAACTACTCTACTTTCTGGAAACTGGAGGGCAAGTGCAGCAAGACCAGCATCAGCTCAGGTCTGGCACTGCAGGGGCTTCACTTGAATAGTGAGCAGAGCTCAAAATGGGTACCCTCAATAGTAAAGTAAAATAAGAAAAAAACCAATAAAGTGTCAGAACATTACCATCTAGAGCTTCTTTTAATTCATCTTTGGTCCAAGCAACTTCCGTCATCAGGAGTCGGAGATAATACATTGCATGCTGATGAGGCTGTTCAGCCCTGAAGTTGTTAAGTGATCTCATGTACTAAACCAAAATAATTAAGTTCAAATTAGAAATTTAGAAATAGAGTTCTAAACATAAATTATTAAAACTGCAGTCTCAACTTTGTATCAAAAAGATACAATTCAGATATTGAGAACATTCTCTTGCTTGTTAGAACTTTTTTAAAAATTATGTTAAATGACCTTAGTAAAAATGTGGGCTTCTGAGCCTTTGAATTAACCAGAAACCATTAAGATGGTTGAAATAAGCACGAAATCAAACTTGTCCATAAAATTAATGTCTAGAAATTAAATTACTGCAGTTAAACAAGGATTTATATCAAGTTGCTCTACCCAGGAAATATGCATTCTATGATGACTGACCAAGGGTGGGGGAACACCGCTAATAGAAAATGTATTTTTCTCCCTGTTGCCTCCTTTGACTGACTTGGTTAGACAAAAACTGGAGCATCTGTAAAATTCTTTGCATTTTTTGCATGGATAAAGGAGGTATGAGAGATGAACCAGAGAGCTTCTGAAAAAAATCTCCTTTCTAGTACAGCTGCACTTTTACAAAATAAGCAAAACCTTTTTCCTCTATCAGAGAAACTGGAAAGTGCAAACTAATAGTTTTGGCAACCTGGAAGCATTTCCAGTGTAGGAAAAAAGTAACTCATTTCAGGGCACATGAGTGACCAACAGTGAGCCTCAGGTTGCTGAGGATGTATCCTTCTGTCTGCTCCAAACAGAAGCCAGAAGTTGGCATCTCCCTCATCTGTTTTGTGTAGACACAGGGAGAAAACTGCAATCTCTCCATCTGAAGTAACTTCTAGAAATCAGCATGTACTAAACCAGGTGGTTACATTTGCACCAAAGGATCTTGGCCCAGGAGCCAAGACAAATCTGGTGAAAAGAAACATTGAGAACTTTCTCAACACTTCCTTTCCCTCTTCATGCATTTCCCACTTCTTTTATGGCTAGGTCCTGCTGAGGCCTTTCCAAATTGCAAAACAGGATATAAAGTTAAGGTTTGCCCCTCCATCCCCCTACTTAGATTTCTACTCCTACCAAAGCAAGCTGTGCTTCCTTGATACATCATAAGAAAGACTGACTAAAAAAAGATTCCAGGACCAGTTATTTTTAACCGAAGAATGTTATATACACAACTCCTAGGAACTCACAGCCACAAAAAAGAAAAAAGCATCTGAAGTTCCACTAACGCAGAATTTCACTCTCTAGTTCCATGGATAGTCGGCCCTCAGATCTCCTATCAAGTTAATGCATTCAATTTTCAATCACTCCAAAATGTGAATTTCTCATGGTGCTTACCGCTTCCTTGATAATTTCAAATCGCTTTTCATCGATCTCAAAAGTAGCCATTTTCTCAATGATCTTCTTGAGCAAGATATGTTGCTTGTCATTATAACCTTTTACAGAGAGCTACGGAAAAAGTGCACAAGTTGCTTTAAATGTGGAAGATGAAAGAATAAAACCATTACCAAGTCTTGTACAATTCAATGAGCAATACACTTTTCACTATTTACACTAAATTCACCGTTATGGAACATTTAATCATTCTTTAAGTTAAATCCCTTTACCCATCAAAAGGTAACTGACAAATATAATATTGCGTATTTGCACAGGAGTTCTAAATGGACAGAATTAATGTCATTTCATCTTGTTGTAAGTAAACTGTACTCAGAATACAGATTTTTAATGATTAAAATGTTGAGTCTTGGAGTACTGAAATGGTTTTAATCTAGGTTTCTCACTTTAGTAATGACGTCTAGATTCACAACCTTCTAAAATACTCTCTCCCAATTTTACCCTTGGCTCATATCTATGTTGTTGATCAAAGAATATTTAAGTGGAAGTAAGCAATAGTACAAAAAAGGGGTGCTACAAACAGCAGCACACTTTATAACCAGGATGCTGCTGAGCTGAAACATCAAGGTAGTCATTCTGGAACTGTAATGATATATTGATCTGATCATACATACTTTTGAAAGTATAAATGAAATAAACTTGCTCATTTAAAAAATAACATAAAACTTAAAAATTACTGTATGATTTCATCAAGCTACAGAAAATTTCTCCGGCAAAAAAAGGCATTAAAAGGTCTTTTTTTGCAGGGAAAAACTTCAAAATTTGGTATCTTGAACCAGGAATTTAATTGGATTTGTGCAGTTTAATTAAGAGTAAAACAAAACTTTAGAACACAAAGCAACATACAGAATTCCTGCTTTTCAGTAGGAAGAATTTTTTTGTTCTGTAGTTGCTGAAACATAGCTGAGCAATGAATTTGAAGAAAAAGTTATCATAAATGGATTTATGACAGAGGCTGGTATCCTAAATTAGCATAGGAACCCAAAGTGTTCAACAGTCACCATGGGTGACTTTTCAGAGTAGCATCTGCCCTTGCTCAAAGCATCAATATAGTCCAGTTACACTTATTAATTATAAAACTTCTCACAACATGGAAAAGAATATTACATGTTCTCAAATAATATTTACAATAACTATGACTAAAAATGAAGAAAATTACGTACTTTTTTTTTTAGAAGGCATTAACCCTGATCATAGAAACATCAGCAAGCTTTGAAACTGAGAATAACCGTGTTTGCAATAAGTCAGGTAAATGCAATCAGGAAATTAGTTTTGTGTTGGATTAAAAAAAAATTGCAGCTCTCTCCCATATAAAAATGTAAATATATACAGTAAATATACAGTACATTCTTCTTCTAAAATGCTTTGGAAAATAACACTTCTACAGGAAATTTCAAAACACAATCTGGAATATAAGAGTGGTTAACAAAAGCTTTTAACAGAACTTCAAGAGATACTACTAAAATCTCCTATCCTAAGTCTCACAGGAGAAGCTAAGTAAGAAATAACCATTTACCATAATACCTGTGTTTATCAAGTATTGTCAGCCCTTTATAACAGATTATAGAACATGTGATAAAAACAAAAGAAAAAGCCATAAATATCCAGCATTGCATTCTAATGAACACATGCACAATCCAGCTCCCACAGCTCACTACAGCAGAATTAGAGAATTATAACAAAATCTGTAAAGTTGAAGATTCGTTCAACAGAAAAGTTAATCTTTTTATACAGAAACCAGCAACAGTACTTTCCAGATTATCATGCAAGCAAGTCAAAATGTGAACCAGAATGCAACAATTGCACTACACACATGTTCACAAGACACTGCAATCTTAAACAGGTCACTCAGTACTGATTAAAATACAGTCTTGCATTGCCTTTAATTCATGAGCTATAGGCAAAGAAAAAAAACATTAACCATCTCATTTAGAAATGCAGAAGTCAAATGTTTTCTCCAAGCTCAACAACTCCCAAGCTGTTTCATTTCCTCCTGCGTTTTTTTCTTACTTACAAGTATTGCATTCATTCCTGATGCAATGCCATAGACCAAACCTGAGAGGCGTGCTGCATATGTATACTCTTTTAAATCATCCTTCAATAACCTGATAAACAGGTATGTCATGTTGCAATGGAGAGGATCAGCATAAATGTAGCGACTAACAAAAAGAAAAACAAAAGAAATGCTTTGATACCTCAGGCAGTGATAAGGTAATGGATGAAGAAACATGACTGAAGAGTATGTATATGCAGCCTCATGATCAGTAGTTCTTGAACAGGAAAGCAGAAGTATACTATTTAATAGCACGAAAAGGGGGTCTTTTACCCCATCAGTCAGAAAGTTTTTAGTAGATATCTGACCAATAAATACGTAAGCTTGGATTAGGGTTGCGTTTTTTTTAAATGGAGGAAGAAATCTCACAACTAATTAATTTCACGAATGATATAAAAATAAAGAAGAAAATTTGCTTAATGTGAACTGAAAGACTGTTGAAGACTTTTAACAAAATTCAACTTAAAATTCAAATCAAAGAAAGGATGGCTAATAACCAAGATCAAAAGGACTAACAGCCTTTATTTTTTATTTAAAAGTCCTTCCATCAAATCAATATAAAAATGTTGATGAGTGGAAGTAGTTTTAAGGCTCTAAGCTTTTCCTTGATTTGGGTACTTACATACATCCCATAGATGGTATTTTGGAGATCATAGTTCAAGCCAGCTAGTTCTGCTGCATATGCATACTCGTTGAGGGAGTCTTTGAGTAGTTCAAGGTACAAATAGGCCATGTTACAATGCAAGGGATCCACGTAAGCAAATGGGCTGGAAGAAAATGTTGAAAGTAAAATATGCAGTTTAAAATTATTTCTCTGTTTATTTTGACCTTTTAAGTTCGATCTGAAGGAAACAGTATTTTCTGTGATTTTATGCTGATGGATCCCATTCCGAAGGACTCCTATTTCGAAGCCAAATATGAACATACCTGAAAAGAGTTACTTAGCCCGCTTATGGTTTGATGACTAAATACACTCAAGACCCCAGAGATGTTCCATTTGTGCTCATAAATCAAGACACATTTTATTTACTTGGCTGCACAGTCAGAATTCACCAGGAGTAAAAGAAACTAAATATACCAACATAATTTAACAGACCAAAATGAAAGTCCATGTATCGAACATTAAATTAATTCATACCCATACACCATCAGTTTCTATTACAAAAATTAGGAGATCAACAATTTGTTGTATGACAATATGCAGTACATGCCAAGTTCAGCTCAGGAGAGAAGTCTGGCATATCCATCTTCTTACTACCGTAGTTTTTTGTGTTATCTTTTTAATGGCAACGACTCTCCAAAACCTACTGTTGCATTAGAAGCACACGATCACACACAACACTGTCACAAATTTCTCAAAAAGAGAAATGCAACTCAAAGACTCAAGCCATGTTTCAACCGTGCTAATCGTTAAATAGCTGTGCGTTTTACAGATTTGCGAAGTGAAGACAAGTTATTTGTACGATATGTATTTCTAAAGTCTCTGAAGTGCATGTAAATTCATTATCAATTTCACAGAAATAATCAGCAGTATCTGAAGCATTTGCTGTCAGGATATGGCTTACAATTCAAACCCACACTATTGCCATTTTTTTCCCTGAAGCAGTCAGATATTCAGAGACATGCTATTACATACATTTACACCTATACAGCAGGGTATTTCACTGTGTATATCAACATTAATGTAGTAAAACACGAGCACAACACACGAACCGGTAACTTTAAAACACATTGCAAAGGTATTTTTAAGAAGGTTCCTCACAGCTTTTAACTTCCCCTTCCTTTTAGATTAAGAAAAGGAAGCACAGAAAGATATTTTAACAAACTACACGTATAATTTTAAAAATATATATTTGAGAAGCAGAGCCTGCTATAGTCTGAAATCTCAGCCCAGATTAAACAAACAGGTCAGTAAAACAGACAAAAGGACTGGTATTTGCATTTCTCCCTACAATAAGAATTTCCCAAAACTGAGCAATTTCAACATGCCCAATGATACAAATCTAATTACTATTAGATTTTTTAATTAAGACCAAATTCAAAGCAAGATGTAGGTCAATCCTATAAACCTTCTTCCAAACTCATTATATTCTTTTCCATTTTGATACTAGAATACAGACAATCAGTTTGACTGATCACTATGTCTGTATCAGTTATAAATTCTGTATCCTCACTTAGCTGGCAAAGGCCAACTGGGAGTTTTGGAAAAAATCACAACTACTAGATCATGAATCCTCAAGTGAAAAAGTAACAGAAAACAATTATTACAACACTGTTCTGGGAATTGCTTCCTATCATTAACAGTTTTGAAAACAAATGCTTATTTCTAGTTTACCTTTTTTTTTTACTAGACTCCAAGAAGTAGAATATCTCAATCACTAATGGTGCATTTAAAGAAAATCATGAAGTCTAGTCTTTTCCCCTTTCAAACAGCTGTAAGTGACATAGCTTGAATCAACACTAAAGTGCTGAGTTGCTAACTACCTTTAAAGAATTTTCAAAACATCAGCACATTATATGGTTGTTTTACTTCCTTTTAAGAAAGGATATTTGTTGAGTTCTTAAGTTGCAAATCATACAAATGCAAAAGCTTATCATCCTCTTTTCAGCTGGGCAGTAAGTCAGATGTTTTTACTTGATGAATCTTTTGTGTTGGATTCCTTATAAGGATTTTCCGTTTTGGAACAAGGTGATTTCAAGAGGTTCATATACTCATTGTTCCTGTGGGATTCGTATACTTAAGGGAAAAACCAACCTCATCAACTTCCTCTTAATTTATCTACACAGAAATTGCTGCTATAACATCAGGAATTCTTTCTATGCTTCATGTTGATCAGGGCTGCAAGCAGAAGAAATCCTCCCAGTTTTTTTATCATACTGAAGCAGTCTGTAGCGTGAACAAACTCTTGTAATCCGCTACAAGGTGGTGCAGGCTTCATATTCCGATCTAGAACTCAGGCTAAAACTTTTGACGAAAATCCATATCATTAAGATGGCTTTATTCACCAATTCACTTGGTCCTAAGAGATATGAGTGATTCCATCAAGTCTCATGAATAAACATTCTACATTTCACTGTTTCCTTCAATGACCACCAGCATGACCAAATAGAGACAGATTCACCACGACCTTTTTTAAGTATCAAAACTAGACAAACCTGCTTACAACATCTTTTAGAGGTGATGCACCCAATATTGTCAGAATTTCCTTGCTCCTGCTCACATACAATTACCATCTCATTTTTAAGGAAAAGGAAAGAACCCTTGTTCCCAACCCTAATGAAAAACCAGCTCTCCATCTGGAACTGTTCCTAGGAGGAAAGAGGCAAATCATTCCATGCCATCATTCCAGGCAAAGCTCAAGTACTTCTGGCTTTTTATAAGGGCTCACTGAGATGAAAGCACAAATCTAACTGGGAAATACCATCTCCACAGGTCTAGGTAAGACATCTCTGCTTGTTGCAGGAGGGTTGGACTAGATCTTTAAAGGTCCCTTCCAACACAAACAATTCTATGCTACTGTGTGTATGTGCACACATACCTTTGTGTGCTCTACATAAACCCAATTATTATCCTTTATTCATTCACAGATTATTAGAGATTGGACCAGTTATAGTTCACCTGAATTGATTTTAAAAATCCCCACAACTATAAACTCAGTGCACACCAGTAAAATCCTATTTTGGATTTTGGCCAAACATAGTACAAAGGAAAGCCACCAAGAATGAACAAAGAAGGCAAAGCACTGCAATTATTGTTCTCTGAATAAGAGATGGAGAGTTACCATTTTGATCCTCCATTTCCTGACACATCAAAGTTGAAAGAGTTGGAACATCTGGCCTGTGGTTTCAAAAAGCAAGAGGAAATGCCCAGGCAACCTATTTTCCCTAACTAGTACCAAAACCAGTACCAAGACATGACACACTCTGAAAAAAACCTCTGTATAATATCCCGCAAGAAAAATTTCAAGTGGTCTCTCAAAACAAGAATTCAACAGTGCATCTATGGGAGCCCCCACAATGGCCTTTCCAGCAATATCACCAAATAACTTAATCAGGCAAAAGGAGAGTCCCTGAATTTTTTCTAGATTTAGTAGTTCAACACAGAAACAGCTGCACTCTAAAAACAGCAGGATTTTTTTTAATTCAAAAGTTAGAAATTTATTACTTGAAAGGAATATTAAGAAGGTCCATCACTGACATGCTCACTCAAAAAAGAAAGATTATCTTCCTATGATGAGAATCATGCAAGACCAAAATTAACATTACATCATTTTATCATACATCTTGAGGTCAAAATCAAACATCCATTGATAATACAGACAATGCTCTTCAAAAAAAAAAAATTCAATCACTTATGGGTGTCAGTTAAGTAAAATCCCAAAATTTTAAACACTTTTAAAACTGGTTTGTGTTATGCAAATGAAAATAGAAGTTGAGCCTAAAACTATCACCAGAATAGCATTTCATAAAGAAAACACATCTTAAAATAGCCGTGATTTAGTAACTAATTTAAAAATACACCATTATTTCTAAAGAGGGATATTACAATATGTAGTGGGTTCTACTGGCAGGTATATTTCAGGTATAGAAAATAAAATATAAAAGAAAATTCAGTTTAAGAGTATTTTTACATAAACTTTTCCTGTTGATATAGAAGGAGCACATTAAATTTCTTGCTACTCAATTACTGCATATTTTAGATGAGCCTTCCTGCTATCTAAGCCTTATTGCATATCCAAAATAAGGATAAAGATTCTAAAGTGTCAATACATGCAAGAAAGTATTTGCTGCAAAAATGCAGATTCCCAAAAAACAAGAAACTTTTGGAGACTACTATATGTTATATACTTAAAATTGCATACCTGAAAAATTCAAAGTTGAGACAAGCTTTTGGCAAAAAAAATTTGTCATCTTGCTTGAACCATAGTTTGCTCATAGCAGTGTCCTGTGTCAAGAAAAGAGGTTTTGTTAAGTCATCTGGCTTTTAACTGCAATATATGCCACTACTTTATAAGTCTCTTCGCTACTTCAAATCTCTGCTTAGAATTATCCCCTTAAATTCATATGGTTGAATTGCTATATTCAATATGTATATTGAACATAGCTACAGTCAGTATATTGAAGATATATTCACTATCTTTTGAGATCACTAAATGACACTTCTCTCCCTTTTTCCATGCAATCACAGGCATTCTCCATACACAGTTACAAAACAATAGCCTTGTCTTCACCCTCTACTCACTCAACACTGGTTAAAAAAATGTAAGAGTGGCAGTCACCCTTCTGCTGAATAAACAGCTCTATTGCTATTTTTATCAATTGTTGACACACTTTCAAAAGGGCAGAGAGAGTTCAAGCTGTATCTAGATTCACAGGAACACAAATTGTCATAATCCAAAATTCAGCAAGAATGAACTTTCTACTGTCTTTGTAGCAATATATTGAAGTTTTGTGCTTTTTTGTTTACTATACTTTGGAATATGAGATGATCTATATTTTAAAAAACAGAGGAATTAAATTGCAACTTCCCAGAAGGTTAGGCAGCAAACAGGACAAATACAGACAGTTTACCTTGACAAGGGCAGGGTACTGTGTTGCATCTTTTTCCAATGGCAAAATCTCAAAGTTTGTAGGAATGAACTCGTTCTTCATTGGAAGCTTGAATTTCCCATTCAGGTCAGCATTTTGCCATTTCTAGATCAACAGGAGAAACAATGATGCTATGCCAATTTCTGCTTAATTAAAGAATATATGTGCCTATTTATTTGATGCTGAAACAAAAGATTTAAAAATCCATTCTACTACCTTATGTGTAAATATTATTAAAATAACAGAGTAAGAGAAAAATAGCTGGGAAGACAAGTTGGAGTAGGCCATCAGCAGGATGACTTGCTCTTAGAAGGACAATGACAGATAAAAAATAACTTTGAAAAGCTTATAGTAGAGAGGAAGGTGGGTTTATATCTTTCTTTTCTGCTACCATGAACTGTAAATGAAGATATTAAACTAAACACTTAAACAAGAATTCTAATCAAGAACATAGTTATGGTCAAGCTAAAGGAAGTGTTCCTATGCAAAGTCTGTTCAGAGCGCGCACTCAATTCAGCCCTAAGGTACATTTTACAGCCATCTCTTCTTAGAAGATTAGAACAATAACAAGTTTCAAAAAGGATTTGCCCATCTCCTTTTTTTGAATTTTGATTTCTACAATCTCATTTAACTGGCAAAACATACTTGCCTTCTATGTTGCAAAAATCAACTTCAGAAACAGTTACATGTAATAGTTTTTAAAAATTCCTTTCTTAAGTACTGATCAGTTCATTAACATTCAATAGAGAGTTTTAAGTTTTTAAAAGTTAATGCTTACATTTTTAAGCAGCCACTGCATTTTAGGGATCTTCTACAGAAAAAACAGTTTAACATTCCCTGTACTTAACATGGTTTATAACCATTAAAACACATCCATCCTATGTAATAAATATTTGAAATCGAAAGATTAATATAAGATTCTTACTTCCTTTAACATTGAACAGACTCACTGTATGATTTTCATGCTATGAAGAGCAGCAGATTTAAGTTCCCCCTTCAACTAAATGGAAAATTAGACAAAGAATTTACCACTGACTTTCATTTGCAGATATTAGAATGTTACAAATTTTAACATGCCTTAATAACTTCATCGGAAATTGCTTCTTGCTTGTATTGTGTTCCATACCACTCTTCTGTTCGATCAGTTTTTCCTTCAAAAGACTTGGAAACTATTGCAACTCTGAAAACAAAGAGACAAAGCACTTTTTTCTCAGACACATTCATGCCAGACTCCAAGAAACTATTCCAAGCACTGTTTCTGCTCCATCACCAGAATATTTTTATTTTTGCCAACAGTCCCTAGACCATCACAAGGTACAACAGCACGTATAAGTACCCTGAACTACATGCTAAGGTTAACCATGAAATCAGCTTACCACAGTCATTTAATGTCACTATTTTTCTAAAGTGTTACAATCTGGGGTTACACACCAGTACTGTTACATGCAATTTCTACTTTTTAGACTCTGTTGTTGTTCCAGAAAACAGAAAGCAGTTCTTGCAGTCTCCTAGAAAATTCATGAAGTGATTACTTTTTACCTACCACCTATATCAACACCCAAATATGTGAAAATACCGATTATAGAAATTTTATTCCAGTCCTAATGTCATAGAATCATAGATAACCTCAACCTGAAAGGGACCCATAAGGATCATGTTCAACTAATGTTCAACTCCTTGCTTCTTGTAGGATTACTTAAAACTAAACCATGTGATTAAGAGCATCATCCAGGTGCTGCCTGAACTAAAGAATACACCTAAAAAAGAGGAAATCTAGAATAAAGAAAATTACAAACTTACCAGTATTTTTTTAATAGTCTACATGATAGGTATCAAGAAAACTCCTTTAATTCTATTAAACAATCTACAACACAAAAGAGTATTCAATGGAAGTGGCTAGCTTCAAGAGTAAATAGACGTTTCTAAGAAATTTGAAATGCTCAAAAAGGTAGCACAATTACCCACTCTTCTGGACATGGCTGAACACCTGCCTACCCTTGGGAAGCAGTGAATTAATTCCTTGCTTTGCTCTGTGCACAGCTTTTGCTTTCCCTATTAAACTGTCTGTATCTCAGCCCACGAATTTTCCAGCTTTTACCCTTCCAATTTTCTCCCTGATCCCACTGGCAGGTGAGTGAGCGAGTGGCTGTGTGGGACTTGGCTGCTGGCTGGGGTTAAAACACAACACAGGTACAAAGTTGCTAAGAGACTACAAAAACCATAAAGTCTCTTAGAATTTCAGAGCAACCTACCAGGTCTTTTTGTGCAGTAAATAAAATATAAGAAAAAGAAGTAAGTCGTACATGAAAAACTATCCCGATAAACTTCCAATAATCATATGAATAGAGCAGCAAGACAAACATGCTTTATGCTAGAATATACTGTTGGAGTATGTCTTATTCAATATTTCCTCCTCCTACTCTTCTCCAACATACTGATGCTCAAGCAGTAGTGACAATCCAAGCACCCAAACATTTCCCTCAGGAACATACTAAAATTCAAGAGCTAAAAATAATTGTCTACTCACTGTATAGAAAACAAAACTATGGAAGTCAACATTGTAATTCTTCAAGCAGTTCTGCTTCAAGAGATTCTCCTGCCTTCCCTTTATCCCAAATCACTACTGGAATGATTACTGACATTTTGAGCTGTCAGAAACATACCCACAACAATAGAAACAAATCAAAAGGCATTTTGTCTGCCCAAGAATTACAACTTAAGACAAGACCAATAAGAATAAAGACCAGGACATAAAAAGAGGGGAAGAGAAGCACAGCAGGTAGAAACATTATGCCATGCAGGTATTTCAACATATTGTAATCTATCTCTAAAGTCACCAATTATGTAACGTTACTTTTGCTTTTCATTTCTCTGTTGTGGTGTATAGCACTATGAACATCCATATGTTTTAAGACAGTGTGGAAATGCACTAGGAAAGCAAGACAGGCAATCAGGTAATCTTCAATAGGACCTGCTTAAAGTATACTTAGACTCCACCAGTGAAACTAGACTTGAGCCATTCATGGATACGGAACACAACAAACTATAAATGCAATTTATTTCTGTATATACATTCTTCTACATGCAAACTGCTGTGGTCCCCAGTTTCAAAAACAAGCACAGTTTCTGTAATGTGACACATATTTACTAAATACTGTCTTGCTGTTCACTCTCCTGAAATCCAAATTGAAGCAACAAGTGAGAGATCCACAGAAGAGTGTTACTTGGGCAGAGAATGTGTGCTTTAAAATGAATGTACTTCCACAAAAGATAATCAACTATTATACTCCAGATTTACGTAACAAAACTCAAGGTTCTAAGGGTAAAAAAATAATTGAGTTACAAAACTTAGTATTTGTGACATTAGTAACAAATGTGTCAAAGCAAATTTATTCTTATAAAGGATGAATTGATTTTTTTGGACCTGATTTAAACTTTGTCTTCCAAATTATGATATTGTCAAACAACGGAAAAAATTACTTTTATCTCATTCAAATGCATAACATGACTGAGACAAAAACAGCAAAAGCCTACATTTGTTCATAAGTTCCCTCACAACCATAAGTAAAACAGATGTGAGGCAACACATGCTACTCAAAGCCACTCACATATAAATCCCTCAGAAACCAGAGCAAGTAAAAACTACACGCAGAGAGAATCTGCTGGGGTGCAGCATTTTGATCACTCTGCAGAAGCACAAGTTATTTCTTAGGGTTCAGTAAAACTAAGTTGCTACAAAGGATTTGTGGGGGAAATAAGTGAACAAATTGTGATTTTCAAAATTGTTGCTCAGATCCAATGCAATTAAAATCAAACACATACATTTCTAGCATGTTTACCCTCAAGGTTGAGCATCACCAACTGCACTGAGATAACTTTGCTCAGATTCTGTGAAATTCCAGTAGTTAGAAATTTCTCTATCAACATTTTTGGCATTCATTTTATTTTTCTTCCCTCTAGGATAGTACTAGTGCTGCACTTCTGCTATCAAGAGAGGAAAAAAACACCACTTTACTATCCAGTGGAAAATGCTCTTTAGCTGCTTAATCTGGTGAGTCACTATCTCCTTAAATTTTAATAAGAGCATTTATTCTGCAGATGTTGAAGGGAAAAAAATGTCTTGGAAATGATAATAAAATTACATTTTTCAGCTAAGATTGCAACACATGCCAAGTCTACTCCCTTATCTTCACAGATGGCTGGTAAAATCCAATACAGTTTGAACAAGTAAAAACGATACTTATATTTCAAAATGTTTCTCTCTTAGAGAAATTAAGGCACCAAATGCAACAAGTAGTGTGTGAGGGTGGGAGAATATGAACACTTCTTGTTATGGTTCAGTCAAACAGAAGCACATATGCATACTTACTACCATCTGTGTGTATAAATTCTTTCTCATACTTTTTAAACTCCAAGTTTGTTAAGAAAATAATACTTGAAAAACTATACTTCAAAAAAGACATTGAATGCAGTTACTACAATATAGCTATGCCAAGAGGTCCTTAGTCCAAATAAAAAATTTAATTCCCACAAGAATTGACTTATACTTTTAAATCCAAGAAAAATCAGCTTCCAGTATTATCACAGAAGCTACACAGAAGCATAACCATACTTTTTTTTCAGTGTAGACTAAAAAGTTATCATCTAGGCCAACAGGAAAAAGCAACATGACACTCAGGAATCCTAAATTTGGGTTGATGTTTTGCATTTCTTTTTGTAAGTCATACTTCTTGAGAATACAAATAGTCTGAACGTGGAGAGAACTAAGATGTGAATGTATAGTTGTTGTGGCAAATACAAACACCAACACAGTCTTAGCGTACACATAATTAGCAATACAGTAAAATTACAGTTACAAACTCAAAGCATGCCTGCTGCTACATCATTACAGACCTCCTGCAGGCCTCATTCTACCCATGTTAGAACAGCACTGCTTTGCTGAATTTGGCTGCTAAAACTGCATTTAATCAGTCTCTGGACAGTCTCTAGTTTGTATGTATTTATATTTAAGCCTTAGCGGGACAGCTGTCAGCATAGCTGTGGGCACTTAAGCTTCAGAGAAGCAACCCACTTGTACTTATTATCTTTAAGTCCTACTAAAATCCCCACAGCAAAGACAATATATAATTTGTTTAACAATTAACTGAAGAGGCCATAAAAACAAGTTTATTCCAGTCGTGAAAGTCCTTTTTTTCTCCCCATATTTAGCACCTTTTTTATCCAAAATTTTAAAATTACACACTTCTTCATCTATTAAATGACATATTTCTTAAGCCAGGTAAAGTGAAGAGACAACACAATTAGTCCTGAAGGAAGATTAAACATAACATACAGCATCCAAAAAGCACCTGCTAGAAGAAAGCAAGGTGACACACATGACATTTGAAGCCCACAATTACAGAGACCCACAGAAGTTAGTAATGACCAATTCTGAAACACCTTTCTTCATTATCTGAAAGATCAAACTATTATTAGTTGCTTAATATACTAAAGTTCATCTTCAGTTCATATTTGTTCTAGATACGTTCTATCTCGAAAAAAAATCTAGTTCTTATTTAAAATTAATCCACAATTACCAAGTGTGAAGAAAATGTCCATTTACCAGAAGTCACTTTGTCAAATGGGAAAAGACTGACGTAACCCTACAAAACTGCTACAGGAAGATATATATCATAGTAAGCTATTATCTTCTTTGGTTACTAATGTTTCAAGCATGCTACACCTAAATTCTATTTCTTTTCAGAATGACTGTTTCCTCTCTAATTAGATTCTTGCTTATCTTGCTCTTTTCTTGTCTGACCCCCTCCCCCCTTTATTTCAGCAGTGGACAAAGAGGAATGCAGAACTGCAAAGGGCAGATATGAGCCTACGTTACCTACAGCAGAAGAACACTGTGAAATGGATGCTTGCTATGTAACTGAAAAAAACACACCACATTCTTCTGAAAACTATCTCCACTATTCTTACGCTTCTGGCCACATTCTATAGACTTGAATTTCCTCCCTCTGCCAGTATTCTCTACCCTTTCCTTTCTCACACTAATAACTTTAGAACTAGGTTCATTATGGTTATCTTATGCTGAAGTACTGTCAGCTGGAAAGAGTGTCAAAAGATTGGCACAGCCAGCAACAGGAGTAACACAGAAAAGTGAGGAGTGGTCTGTAGCATCCAACAGCATCTGACAAGCTAAAGAATCTATGACTATATGTACCTGTATTAATTTCCTGCAGCAATTTTTTCATGTTTAAGTAAGAAGATGCTTTGGAAGTTCTCTGGGTAGTAACAAAGACCCAATTTACATTATCAGTAAGATAGTATTAACTATTTTCTTACAATGTTAAGAGCTATGCTTCAAAGTTATGGGAAGCTATAAGAAAAACCAAATCTCATTAACACCTGCAGCTTCTTTACTAAATCAGCATTAGCTCAGGTTTACCTATCGCTTGTAAGCAATTCTAAAACCAGTTAAAAGTTCACATTCATGGGGAATTTGGTTAAGCTTTCTACAGAGAACAAGTAATTACACATTCCCTACGTTAATTACTAAAAACAGTGCTTATATGTTAGAGGTATCAAATTTTCAAGAACCTGGGTGGTAGAGCAACATGAAAATACATTCAAAATACAGAAGTATTAAATACTTTAGGAAAGAACCGGAAATTTTCATTAAAATATTGTTTGTTCAAAATATGATCTCTTGACATAGTCAAGCTTCAGCTGAAGTATCCCATACACGTTACACACAGATGCACACCCACACACAAAGATACAGGCCCTTCTTTAAAGGGCATTAATTACTATGGCAACTACTGTTGCTGATATAGGCAACTCCATTTATTCTATCATTACTTGTATATCCCTAGAAACACCAGAACCCCGTGACATTTGCAAACACAGTTCATAATCCAAGTTTACCTGACTTATCCAATAATTATTTGAAATATATCAACCTTTGAAAATAAATTAACATATATCTAAGACTTTCTCATACAAAGAAACATCGTCAAGATTTTTCAATCACATTTTACTCTGGAGCTGCAAGACATACCTAAGATTTTGTGTTCCTATTAGTTCATCTGCTTTCTTATAATGTTTGTGTTGAAATACAATTTAACTTACCGAACATTTTCTGGTCTTAATTTATCCAGTACCATCTCTATTAAATCAGGCCTGAATTCTTCAAGCAAATATTCAGCAGCCAATACTTCTTCTATAGGATAATACTAAAAAAACAAAGCCGAGGTATATGTAGATGAATTAAACAAAACTAAGCATGAAAAAGCTACAGTTCAGTAGAGGAAACAAAAGCAAACACTTCTGGTCACTAAATCTGTATTACCTTGGTAATTTCAAATTAGGAGTGTGTAGGATGTTTCAAAATCTCTCTCAAAACTGAACACGAGGAAGTAGCATTCTAAATATGCAATCATATTTCTCATGTTTTAGACAATTTTATATACTGTATATTTACCATTCTTCTCTCTTGGAGTATTTTATGTCTCAATATAAAAAGTCATCTACCTTTAAATAGTATTTTGATTAAAGTAAAAATAACATGGTAAATGCTGACCCCTGCAGGATATTTCTAAAGATAAAAGAATACCAAGTAGTCACTAGAACACATTTGGGGAAAACAAAACATAAATAAGCAAAATAAAACAAAGAAACAAAAAAACCTAGATTTTTTTAGGACTCTCTAATAATTCAATTATTATTTACAATAATTTAAAGGAAATTATATTTCAATATCTAAAAGCATAATAAAAATTTAAACTCTTATAATTCTAACATTTTTTATTTAGGGTCAAACTGAAAATCTCTTCAGGTACATGGAAACTTAAGAAGAAAAAAAGTTAAAACTCATCTGAAAATGATTAATGTGGTTGACCGGAAAACTTTCTTGACAAACACCTGTTTACCAAGGGGAAATTACCAGGTGACATAAGCACCGAGTACTTGCAGTCTGCCATACAGGTGTACTTTTTTCAACCACAATTACTACAAAATGGCTTTCTGGATTACATACATTATACAAAAAATTACAGTGGAAATGACTTCCAGAACAGGGGGTAACTCACAAAAAGGATTCTGGGAAAGAGAAAGGGCTGTGGGGGGTGGAGATCAAGGACAACGAACCAAACCTGTGTTATAAAAAATTCAAATGTGAATGCTAAAGATCCAGAATTTGATGCTCATTTAACTACTAAACCAGAATGAAAATTACCATTCATACTGCAAAGCAAAGGACAGGCAGTTAAAAAAAAAAAAAAAAAAAAAAAAAAAAAA